>JAWZYV010015936.1:0-507843 GCA_038373885.1 Cheiracanthium punctorium
GATTGGTATATAGCACGACTTTTTTTATGTCAAGGGGGGCCAACTTTTAATGGGTGAGATTATGTCGTTCATAAGACAGAATGCTGCGATTTACAGAAAAACCTCTTTCAACATCATAATTGGCATGCGACAGAGAAAAGCAATTTTTGATTATAATCGATAAATTTGAATACTTTTCTTTTCCGTTCATCTTATCAACAAGACTGAAAACTTCTTTCCAGTACCCGTCAATTGGCTGTGTCATCATCAGTACGTTCATTAAAGCTTTTTATAATTAGATCAACTTCCTCATCTAATGTGTAAGCTTGGTATTCCAAAACTGTTTTGTCTATAATTTCATTAGACAAATTTAACGGTGCTAAACAAACACATAAGCTTTGAATGGCGCTGTCATTCTGAGAGCCGGATGCAGCTTCTCCAGATCTTTCAAAAATGAATGATTTATAGGCAAAGATTGTTTCAGTAATTTGCAAAAATTTACTAAAAATGCCCGCATGCCCATTCGTGCTTTCTTTGCATCATTTTCCTCAATCTGTGACAGCGATTCTCATTACAAAATAATAAAAGCAACCCTTGCTCCAAGTTAAAATTTCCCCCAAAAGTGTTAATTCAAACAACTGGATTTGGATTAAACCAATATTCAATATTATTTCATCAATTGTTTCTTGAATTTATATTTAAAACAAGTTTAAGCAGCGATTTCCATAGCAAAATAATAATTAAAATAAATTAAGTTTCATAAATAAATTTTTTCCCAAAAGTGTAAACTTTAACGATGGTCAACTTTAATTACACCAATATTGTTTTGCCGATCGTTACCAGATTTTATAATTGGAAACATAGTCAGATAAAAGAAAAAACTATCTGCGCACATAATCCAAAACTATCTGCAGACTCATAATAGTTCGTGATAACTAAATACATAATGTGTATATAAACATGTGTATATGCATATGCGCACACATGTGTGCAACGTGCTTGGGCTTAGAGCTCATTCTAAGTAGAAAAAAGGGCAGGGTGCAAAGGTTTTAAAAAAGGGCATCATTATTTTAAAAGGGCATCGTGTTTCTTAAAAAGGGCAGTACATATCCTAATTCTAATTTGCAAAAATCCCCTAAAAAAGTGAGTAAACCAATGCTTTATTGATCAATAATAATTAATTAGTAATCTTTATAAATAAATTTATTACTAGTCTTTATTAAAATTTCATAAAATTAATTAAGTTGATAAAGTTAAGTAATGTAAAAGAATTACATTTTAAGTAACTTCGTTAATTAACTTATTAAAATAAATTATAAATAGTTAAGTTAATAAGAATATTCCTTTAAAAGGTTTTTAAGGTTTTTTCTTTCTTTTTATAACAAAAATAATCACCCAAACATACTTAACAGACAAGAAAATGCTTAATTAAGTAAGCATTTTGCATAAGAAGCACATTTTAATAAACTATTTATTGGATCACCTTGTTAAGAATCATCAATAAAAGTTTAACTAAATCAAGAAACACTTAATAAAGTTAAGTTGTTCTAAACCTAAATTTTCATTTTTATTAATTTTTTTCAGTTTTCAAGTTACTACATTTCTAAAAATAATTCATTCAATTTTTCATCATTCTTTGTAAGAATTAATCCAATAGTACAAACAATTAAAATATAGTTAATGCATGAAATTAGTAATAACACTTCTGTTCAAAATTACCATATAATGGTATAAATGTCTATTCCAGTTATTCAATACATATTCCACTCAAAAAATTTTTTTTTCAGGATTATCTGCAGCCATTATAAGTGTTCTTTTGTTGATTTTAACAATCAGCTGGTCACCTGTATAAGTGGCAGAACCGTGTACTGGATTTTCCTCGAAAAAAATATCTACCCCCATCTTTCCCGATCGCCCTCTTTCTGTATCCAAAGACATTAAAATATACTCATAGACTAGACACCCCTATGCTTTTCGCAGTTAACAAAATGATCGGGAGCTGGTAGGAGTGGCGATGAGTCGCACATGGTCAGGAATAAGGCGATTGGCGAATTCACCCCTCTTCCTTCCGGGGGGTCACACTGCCTCCCGTTCCCCGTAGAAGCGAAGAGTTCAGAGTTCAGACCTTTTGTTCATGAACTTGTAAGACAGCGTGCGTTAAAATAAATTCACGCATTCATCATCAAATGCAACGTAAATTATATAGATTATAGATTACGAACTATTCACACGTTTGCGAAATAAATTTCCTAAAATTTATAATTATTCATGCTGGCAGGAAATACTTAAAAAAAAAAAAAAAAAAAGAAAAACAACATAAGAAAAAAATATAAATGGGGGTTTTTCAACAACTATGCTTTTTTTAACATTCGTGTCCAACATTTTTTTTTTTTAAAAAAGACTATTTCATCTATGTGTACATAAGTTACTTTCATAAAATCTCAAAAATAAATATTTTCTCGAGTTTTTCGAGGAAAATCAACCTTTTGCTTTTCTTTCATTAATCTCGTTTTACTAAAATAAAATATGTTATGTCATTTACTTTGCTTTCGCACAATCAAAAATAATTTTTATGTTTATCTTTCTTTATCAAGTAGACCATTTTAGTACTTACAAAGCCATTGATTCCGTTACTGGTAAGTAAAAGTGACAACTAAAAACTGGATAAATAAGTAAAATTAAATCTCTTGCAAAAACACAAAAATGGAAGTAGAAAAGTGACACATATATTTCGATTTTAAATTTTATTTATTCATTCCATTTGTCTCAGTGAAATAAAAGATACACAGTTTTTTGAACAATTTTTGTAGGTTCTCTGTTGTGAAGAATATTTCAACCGCTGAAAATATCTAGCATGATGATGATACGATAATAATAATGTAAAAAAGCATTCTTAAAAAGAATGATAAAATGAGCAGAAATAATAACAATGATAGCAAATTATAGAAAGGCATCAAAGTACTTCAAGGATTAAGTGTAAGGAATATTCAAGCATTCTTAAAAACACTGATAAAATGAATAGAAATAATAATAATGATAGTAAATTGTAGAAAGGCATCAAAGTATCTCATGGATTAAATGCACAGAATATTCAAGGTCACCCCCCCCCCAAAAAAAAAAACCTATAACCCAAATAACTTTATATAAAATTAGAAATATATATTTTATAATATTGACTAGAGGTTCACATCGGATATTTCGCGTATATATATAAGTAATTAGTAATAAATAGTATTAGTAATAATTATGTAAAATTTAATTTAATTAAATATCTAGGGTTCGTACGCCGCTAGTTGCTGAGAAGTTCTTAAAATGTTTAAAAATGTTTACTTACTTTTAACAAAAGCACCTTGCGACTGTAATGAAGCCTCATTACGTCAATTACCATAAATTAAAATAAGGAGTTCAAATGAATCCCAAGCCTTTTTTTAGGAATTGGGATATTAGGAATAACGATAGTTAGTGAAAATAGTTAGTGAATTGATCAGATACTACAGGCACATTTAAAAAAAGTGTAGCTAATCTATACGTATACATATAATGCACACAAAACACGCATGTTTAGGTGTGGTTAGTGTACTTTTAATTTGGGTTATTGTTTTTTGGTTACGTATTATATCTGTTATTAAGTGCTTTCAATTAATATTTCTCTTGGGATTCCATATTACATAAGTTAAGCTATTTTATATTATATATATATATACACCACTGGCCAAAAGTATTGCAAGTTTGAGAAATCTAATCATCGTTTCAAGCCCAGAAAAAATGGACAGGAAATTTGCCAGATTTAAATACTTTTGAGAATTTATGTAGTATAATGGAAAGAATACATCTGAATATCACCAAGAAACAAAATGAGAGCTTCGGGAGCCTATAATTTAAGTTGCCGCCATGAAACACCGAAGGAAGTGTTGTAAAACATTGTGGATTCCATATCGAAAAGAGTGGCTGTTGTGATAAGTCAAGGCTGCTCAGCAACTTAATAAATGATCTTTAATTTAATTGCATTCATTTATTATCCTCTTTTTGCAGAATAACTTGAAATTAATTCTTTATTTAATTTTATTTTGGCGATCCAAAATGGACTAGGATTTCTATTATAACCTATGTATTTTTATGCTATTTTTTTTAATAAATTAAATAATTATTTTTGTTCTTTGACTTAATACTATGTTTTCTTTGAAGTAACTAATTTAACATGTTGACATTAAAAAATATCAATTATATTTATTTTTATTTTTTACGGGGGAGACGGGGCTTAATCTTGAAAAGGGTTAGATTTCTGAAACTTGCAATACTTTTGGCCAGCAGTGTATATATATATATATATATAAATTATCCGATTCAGAAATGAAATATCTCAGCAGCTTTACAATGCATCTAGGTTTTTACATGAGATTTAATTACTAATTAGACTTATGGGTATAGTAAATATTAGAAAACTGTGTAAAGAAATTAAAGAACAAATGCTTAAAACAGACCCAACGAATAATCACATACATTAGTTAAAAGTAGTCATTGTACCATTGTACATAAAAAAAAAAAAAAATTAATCTCATTAACTTTGGGGGTAATGCACGACCGGAAGATTATGATAAATTTAAATAATGTTAATCAGTAAGACTTTTTTGTGTGCGGTTTGAACACATATGAATTTCAGCTATTACATTTAGATACAGCATGATAATTTAGAAATGTTAAAAATAAACGTAAAAACGTGAAATTTTTAAAATTTCAGCAAATTTTAGAGCAGATGTGCGATCAGAAGATATAAAACAATTTCGTTTCTTTTTTCACATATTTTTCGTCACCTAAATTCACAACTTTTCCGCGTTAGTATGAGTTGAAGAAAAAAAAAATGCTTGTATCTCCCCACTCTATTAGTTACAGAATGCACATGTTATGTTTCGGCACATGTTCAACTGTTTCGCATATACTTAAACTGAAACTAAAAGCAACTTGTAATGGTAAGACAATTCTCTACCACATTAGTGTTGATTAGTAATGATCATGGTTTCAAAAACCATTAATACTCGATTTTGTCAAGTTCCGATCAAACACTGCATTAAAAAAGATAAATAAATAAATAAGTAAAAAAAAAAGCCATTAGCTAAGCATAGTAAAAGAAAAATAATATAAAAGATGAAAAGCTTAAACAGTCATTTTTGTGGATTTTTCGTGACACCCTCCCCCACCCCCAATAAGGAAATACAAAAAATGGAAAATAATTTTCTGGATGAAGTAATCTGATACATTGGAAATTTTAAAGTACTTCTCAGAAAAGAAAAAAAAAAATAATGAACAAATGATCAAAATCTGCACCAGCATTGTTAAAGTACACTTTCCTGATACTATTTTGTGAAATTACCTAATATTGCGATATATAGTACATTCGATTTTTCAAGCTCTTCAACAAAATCGTGTTCTATTTAAAACCAAAATTTCTTTTTAAATCTCGTAACTGCAGCAAACTGGACAGAAAAATAAAATTTCTTCCCAAGTTAGCATATATATTTATTCAAGAGTATGAAATGAACAACATAACTGAAAAATAAAAAGATAACGAAAAAAGAAAAAAAACCTTGGGATTCATTTAAATTCCTTATTTTTATTTATAGTATTTGACATAATGAGTCTTTATTACTATTGCAACATGACATTGTATTCATGAACAAAAGATTCCGAGAGATCTTCGCTTAGGAGCAGGAAAAAGGGGAACGCGCGGCAGTTTGACCCCCCAGAGGAAGAGGGATGAATTCGCCAATCGCCTTATTCGGGACCACGTGCGACTCATCGCCACTCCTACCAGCTCCCGATCATTTTGTTAACAGCGAAAGCATAGGGGTGTCTAGTCTATGAGTATATTTTAATGTCTTTGTCTGTATCCACGGGGGGCGAGGGATCGGTTGAAAATTGCATCGTTGTATCCAGTCTTCCGAAAAATCTCCACGAGAGACGATCAATTAGCGCTTCTCCTCCCTCCCATGGATTTCCCCAGAAAACAGCCCAGCTATAATCAGCCAGATGTGCTTGCTTGGACGCTCTATTGTGCAAAGAAATATCTGTACTTCAAAAATCCAGCAGAATATCGAACTCTAGAAAGATAAGTGTATTTTCTGAGACAGACTTCACTTGCTCGATAGATACTTTCCTAAAGACAAGTATGAACGAAAACCGATATTTTAAAACAAACTACTTTTACGTATGTTTTTTCCCCCTTTTATAGAAAAATAGTAATTTAATTTTTTATGAATCAGCTGCATATTAAGTTACAGAATTATTTTGAAATTTCTAATACTGATAATTTAGTATGTGCTCTTTGAATTTCTTTATTTTTTAAAGCTGTTCTACCTGAATAGTAATCGCCGTCACAGGACTTTTGAACAGCTTTAAAAATTAACCAGTGATGTTAAAGACCCTAAAATAATAAAAGTAGTAATAATAATAATGCTTCTTCACCCGATGCACTATGGACTGGCACAAACAGTAAAGCGCTATATCACATGCAATGCAATTGGCAGAAAAAAAAATTCATAAGCAAACAAATCGTCTTCAAAAATGGGCTGATAATTTAACCGCTCTTCGAAATATTGCGAAATTCTGTACGTTTAGCATTTTCCCTGAGTATTCTCTTCTGTAATTCTTATACAATAATGGCCAAAAGTATTGCAAGTTACAGAAATCTAACTCTTTTTAAGATTAAGCCCCCTCTCCCTCGTCAAAAAGAAAAATCAATATAATTGATATTTTTTTATCTCAACATATCAGATTAATTACTTCAAAGACAAGATAGCATTAAGTTAAAGAACAAAAATAATTATTTAATTTATTAAAAAGTAGCATAAAAAATACATGCATTATTACAGAAATCATAATCCATTTAGGATCGTCGGAATAATTTCAAGTTATTCTGCAAAAAGAGGATAATAATCAAGGATAATAATTGAACTAAAGATCATTTATTATGTTGCTGAGCAGCCTTGACTTTGATCACAATAGCCACTCTTTTAGATATGGAATCCACAATGTTTTACAACACTTCTTTCGGTGTTTCACGGTGCCATCTTAAATTATTGGTTCCTGAAGCTCTAATTTTATTTTTCGGTGATTTTCAGATGTATTGTTTCCAAGTATACTAATAATCAAAAATATTTAAATATGGCAAATTTCATGTCCATTCTTTCTGGGCTTATTCTTGAAAAGATGATTAGATTTCTCAAACTTCAATACTTTTGGCCAGTAGTGTAGGTTCATTGTAACAGCTCACAGTACAAGTTGTAAAGAGACATTCTAAATTTTTCCGAGTCGCTAGTGCAATTAATTTTTTTTTAAACTGTTCAATAGTTGCATGACGTTTTAAGCTGTAAGATTAAAGTTAATTTCATATGATGAAAATTGAATGAATTATCTTGAAGATGCTTAATTTCCCCATGTGTTACTTATCAACGTAATACATGGAGAAATTGCATCTGGAGAAAGTCGTCCAAAACTCCAGACGATTAGATTCGCAGCCACGGGAATCTAACGGGTACTCGCGTTACATGAGAAAACAGCCCGAAACTAGATTGTTAGACTGACAGTCGCGCGGTAGACCAGAACCCTGGACTGACACACTAAAGCAATCTATTATGTTCAGTGTCAATCACTTGGCCATGGTGGGTTCTATTCATTTCGGTGGGCGGAAAAAAACGCACAATATTGAAGGGGTTTATTTTTTTGAATAAGTGTGGGTGGGTTGGTTGGTTGGGGGTTGGCGCTTGAAATAAAAAATGTAAGAAAGGAGTGGGCATCCGAAAGAGTAATTTCTTTTCTTTGTATAAAAAGAACAAAACTTTATCAAAAGCTAAAGGGTAATGAGGCGTTTCGGACGGCCATGGGGCTATTGGAAAAGTTATCTGAATAGCAATTTTCAATAGAGATAAATACAAAATACATTAATGTACCTCTGTTTACGCACTTTGGACGCCCACTTGTTTCTCACATTTTTCATTTCACGCCCCCCCCCCTCAACTAAAAAAATAAACCCATTCAAATCATGCGCTTTTTCTCCGGTGCGCATATTTAATCAAAGTTGGTGAAAGGGAATAAGCTTTGCAATACTAATAATGGTAAAAATATAATTATTAAAACTATTCCAACAAAACTAATTAAAAATTAATTTTAATTACAGTTATATATAGCCGATATTTTACATTTTAAGAAAGTAGTTTTAAATAATTTTTAGCCAGTTTCTTTAAAAAGGGTTTTTTTAGCATTTAGAAATGAAAATTTGTTTAAAAACATTACACTTATACTAACATTTGATATAAAAAGTTTTTTAAGAAAGTTTTTTTTAAATTGACTTATTAATACCATAATTTAATTCTGAAAATAAAGCATATCAAAAATAAGAGAAGTAATATTTAAATTAAATACTTTCAAAAATAAAAATATTTATATGTAAATATATGTACTTATAAATCATTCATTCTAAGAATTATTTAAAACCAAAGAGTTAACAAGATAAATTATCACGAATCAGAATAATTTCTTGCACTTATAAAAAGAAAACCAGTAATAACGTGCCACAGCTGATTACAAATCAGACTGAATGTGATAACATATTACAGAGAACGTGCATGTTAAATCTGTGGAATCTTAGATTCTTTTTTTAGGGTTGCCTGTTAGGTGAGAGATGGTATTTAAAATTTTCGAAACTGCTATAATTTGTTACTGAATGACTAGTTTTGGACTTTGTCCAAAGAATACAAACAAATTGAACTATTGGGAGGGGGAGAAGCGTCATTCAGATTATGAAAAATTTAGCATAACTAGGGGCCAAGGCCCCTAGACTCGCTACGCTCGCTTTTCGTATGAGGCATTCGGCCCCTAATAAGGCTTATTCGTAAAAAAGACATAATTTCAACAGACAAAACCCGAAGATTGGATGAGATAGAATGTTACTGAGCTACACATTGCTTGGTTCTTGCATGTTCATTGGTACATAAAAATTTAAACTTCACACTACAGTAGACCCCCTCCCCCTCGTAACACGGAAGATATTTTGTTATGGGAATCCGTGTTGTACGGGTCCTGAGCTATACTCCACCTGGAGTGCGGACTCCGCTTATAATCGCTGGAAAAATTATTTGCACTCCTCAGAAACACAATGATATTTAGTATTGCCATTCAAAAGTTATATTAATTAGGAGCTAAAGCATAATAAAATCAGAACATCTGTTTCAGCTGTATTTTTAATAACATAAAACCTATTGGACACCCTTCGAATTTGCCACCCATTGCGATTTTGCATTATTTGGCGACTTGCGTACATGTAAAGTTAATAAAAGCTACGGAACAGATAGGATAGCTTGCCACCCATGGCGACTTTTCATTATTTCGCGATTTACACATGCTCACAACCTATAATTACTCTTCATTTAAGGTTACCGGAAAACCGTTATTCATATTTTCATTTACATAATCGTTTGCAGATTGACGTACTTAGCACCACGAATTATACCATCTCGTCGCGACAGCAAATATCCAAAGTGTACTATAACTGCTATAATGGCATAGTTAACGCCGCCAAATATTTCTACTGGTAGCAAATAATCCAGCTGGACCGAACCGGCTTTAAAATAATCTGCATTTTAATTATTTTTCATTTTCAAGATATTAGTTATTCTGTTTTGGAAAAACGAATAATCGCTAATTCTAAACTCCTGTTGTCTAAGTGAACTTACTATTTGAAAATTGTCAACTTTGTGTAACACATTTTGAGTTACTTATTTCATATTATTGTAACCTATTTATAGAAAAAAACAGGTGATGCCTATTCTACAGCTTACGAAATATTGTAACAATAGATTAAAGCTGTTGTAAACTAATAGTATTTAAATATATGTAAAAAATACATGTGAAGCATATTCTGTAGCTTACGAAATATTGTAACAATAGATTAAAGCTGTTGTGAACTAATAGTATTTAAATATATGTAAAATTATGTGGCGTACTTTTATGTCGCATTTTTAGGACACGTTTTTCATACAATTTTCAATAAAGGGTGTGAGAGATAAAATGACATAGTCATTAGTAGATGGAGAAAAGCTGCACAGAAAAATGCACAATTCCAACTGAATGAAAATTTCGAAACCTTATTCTCAGGAGTATTCAGCAGACGATAAATTACGATAAATTGCGCCAAGAATTAGAATAATCTCCACAAAATCGCACAAAACCATTTAATATTTCGCCAAATTAAAAAGTCGCACATTTTAGTCTCAGAAAATTTCTAAATAATATTTTTCTTTTGAGTATAAAACATTTCATTCCTGCTCTGATTTCCCATGCACACGATATTTTAATTTAAAAACAGCCTTACAAATAATCTAGACACACACACAAAAAAAAAAAAAAAAAAAAAAAAAATCGTTATTCTTTTATTTTACTTCAGGAGTCTGAATCATTTAATAAACTTGCCGAATGTGGCAACTTAAATGGCGCTTTTTCCACTGTGGGGTTACAATTACGAAATGGCGGAAAGCAAAGATTAGCCTTTTGCGATACGTTTTTTTATCGATATCTCCTAAAATAATTCGAATTTTGAAAAAATCGCTTCGAGGTGTGTCGGGAACTGTCATGGAAAATTTCCGTACAAAATTTGGTAGGTCTACGATCACCGCGAGACACATTCAAACAAACTAACTAACAATTTACACATTGCTTTATTAATATAGAAGAATTTGATTTTATGTTACGAGTTAATTTGATTTTATGTATCATCAATATTAAAAAGGTTTTTTCAACTACTCTTCAGTAATATTTTATGAAATAAAAAGTTTGATAAACATTCTGCAGAAAGTAAAACTATTACTTCTTTTCAGAGAAGCAACTAAGTCTTTAAACATACTTTTCAAATATAATAATTAGCTAATCAAAAACAATTCTAATTATTAGAAAAAATACAAACTAATAAAGCCAGAAAAGTTATCTAAATCACATTTCTTACAAAAATAAAGCGATATAGCTAATGTCTGCGTATAAAATAGACATTCGTGATTTGTTAACTCATTTTAGATTTATGTTTCGTTTTAAACGTTATAATACGCATAAAATTTAATTTTTTAATTATAAATATATTTAATTAGCACGCCATTAATACATAAATGCAAGTCTACGAAAAAAAAATTAAAACACAAGTAATAGTGTATTTTACATTTTTTTTGGTGGACTTGCATTTATGTATTATATTTTACATACGCACATTTCATTCTGAATAATGTCTGTTATGTGAGAGAAAAAACATTTTTTTTTCAAAGAGAGATACAATACAACTAATAGATATGTTAAGAAAATCATAGAATAGAATGCATATTTTTGGAAATACAGCAGCCAGTAACGTGTTAAAATGATTTAACAGTATTTAACTATTCGCCTTATTAAAAAAAAACATGATTTGGTCGAAAAAAGAACATTATGATATTTCATATTGAATACATTACTGTCTATATTAATTCACACAGACGATTTTATTGGATTTTTCCACCTAAAAAGGTGCCTGCTGGACGCAAAAAGGAAATTTTCACTTATGCGGGCTTTTTTTCCGATAGGAGAGAACAGTTAAAAAGTTGAAAGAGATTCTCAAATTTGAATATAAATGTTGGCCATACTGGCCATCTTTCAGATTTGATTCTTCAATAATGACCGCCCGGCACATTTTTTTTTTTTAAATGTAACATTTATAAAAATTATATTGCTGTTTATAGCTGTGAGTGTATTTCTTATTTTTTTACAGCATATACACATATTATAAACAACCTTTTAGGATAATATTTACAACTAATCAGAATTTTGTAATAAGCATATAAATATTCAATTTAAAATTTATTTTTAAATATTCTTTCTTCCAATTAATAAAAAAGAAATAACCACAGAATTTCAGATAATAGCACTAGTAACTCTATTTTTAATACTGGATTAATTTTTAAAACTGGACTTTTGACAGCAATTCGTCTAAAAACTTCCTTTGTAGAAGTAAATACCATGCATTAATTGTTTATTAACTTGTTATAGTAATTCTACCCCTCCATCATAATTATAAACAGTTTCTCTGCTATAGAAAAATAAAATGTAGTAGGCAAACTAGAGAATAATTATTATTCGATAATTCGAACAATTCGACATGATAATTATGACGAACAATACTATTATTAATAATTTTCTAAAAAAAATCTTCATAAATTAAAAATGTATATCCATGATTATAAACATACAAAAAGTATTAACCTAAACCAGTTAAAATTTTAAAACATTAACCTACAATACTGTTGGGGAAAAAAATTAAGACACAGTCTGTTGTCCGTTGCAGCTCAAACATAAATAAATAAACAGTTAGTCGTCGCCATTAAGTTAAAAGTTTTTTCCAGAGAAATATGCGATTTTTTTATTGGTTAACAGCGACTTTCTACATCACCGGAAGTTGCGTTTTCACTCTGTGGCGATAAAGTTTGGATCTAGCAAACCTGTAAGTTCCATCGCCTATTTTGTTTCACTTTGAATACACTTTTGCGATCGCTTGTAAAAGCGATCGAACTTCCAGAGAGAAAACGATCGTTTTGGAGACGACCGATCGCATTTCGTTTGAATCGGGCCCTAAGGGCCCGATTCAAACGAAACGCGATCGGTAACGATACGATAAACGATTAAAATAAGGACTATAGATGGCGCCTGCATCGTAGTGTCTGCTAGAGTGGAATTCAAAGGCCGACAGAAAATAAACCCTACAGAAATTCTGTTCTGCGAGAAAATTCAGCTTTCCGCAGGCCTAAATCTTTTGCAGAATTCCCTGTCTGATAATTCCAACGGATTGCTTCGTAATTTTAAATAACGAGTCTTCGTTGTTGTTGTAATCTTCTTATTAACCATCCGCCGATCGATCCGCCATGTTCTTGAAAACGATTGCTTTTGAAAAAGCGATAGCAAAACACCGATCGCAGTGTCACGTGATCCAAAAGCGATAGACAGGTTTCACTTGAATAGGAAACATAGGAATCAGTCGAAAATTTCCGCGATCGCAACGGAAAACGATAGAACTCTGTTTCGTTTGAATCGGGCCCTTAGTTTCTGGTGTGCGCTGTGTTAATTTGTTTATTTATTGAACATGAAAAGCTAATAGTAATGAAGCAATACACTAATTTAGAACTCTATATTCTTTTGATTTAGAGGCGACAATGCGTTATTTCGTCCATCGTAAAAAGACAAAAATCATGCAATGCAGACTAACAAAATGCCAACTGTCTTCAAACAGAAAAACCGGAAAAAATATCTCTCTACTGACCCTTACAGTTGACAACGAGGAGAGGGGACAATTTAATGGCTTTTTAACGACCTTCAAATAGCCCGGTAACGACTTCATTGACCTCTGTTAGATCGGGAAACCGCATATGAGTTAGAAAGGATTGATCAGAAAATAGCAGCTTCGCACTTTCTTAACGACCCCTACTTTTTCTGACCAGATGTGTAAATTGGCACCCTATATGCTTTCCCCCATTTTCGAGGAAACACAGATAAACCATTGAAACAGCCTGAAAAGAGATAAGAACCTCAACCCCATCTTTCTCCCCCCCTCTAGCTCGGAAAGAAAAACCACAAAAAAAAAAAAAGTTCTGACAATAAATTTCTAACTTTTGTTCAAATTAAGATGCCTTTTTAAAATTTGGACTCTGAATCAATTTTTGCATTTAAAAGTAATTCCCAAAATTTCAAACAAATTGGTCCATTAATAAAAAAATTGTAGATGAATGAATTTTTACACAGTTGATTTCCATCCCCCCTTTTCACCAGAGAGATAGGCGTGCGTTAGCATAAAAGTTGTGTAAATTCCTCCCCACCAAATAAGAGAACAAATAAAAGGGATAACGAAGCTTCCGTAGATATAAAAAAAAACTTCGTGGGCAAAAGAGGATGTCTAATTTTTAATCATGGGCGCAGCGGCTGACCCCGCCTAGAATGAGCTCTGCTTGGGTTATAGTGACTTAAAAAAGATTTATGTAACTATCCATTTAAAAAAAAAAAAAAAAAACTTGGAATTACTGGAAAACTATCTGCAAGACCTTTGAATGTATCCGCTTCCGGCATTCGTCTACATTATTTGACTATGATTGGAAGAATTTTAAACGTGTTTCTTCGTTAAAGAAGGGGGGGAAATAACTCCCAGCTAACTCAAATAGTTTCTGAACGGCATTTGAGACCTGTAAAGTTGTTTTTTTTTACCACCACGGTTTCCGCCAACGCATGGCGTATGCGCGCATTTCTGCTCTTACATTATCCCTATGGGAGCTGGACTTGTAATAAGTACGTGTTGCGTGAGGAGTACCAGGGAAGAAAATCCCACAACTCCCATTCAGTAACAGATGAGGGGGGGGGAACTAGCCTCAACAGATAAGAATAGTCAATCAGTGGCCGCACTATCGGCGCCGTCATTCCGAAAGAAAGAAAGAAAAAAAAAATCAAAGAAAGAGAACTGTGGGAAAGCGAGAGGGGAAACTGTATTTAAAGAAAAAAATAGGAAAAAAGGAGCCAATTGAAAGAAAAAGGAAAAACAGGAAAAAAAGGAGCACTGCGGTCCCTGGTACAAATGATACTTATACCCACCAATGAAGATTAATCAGCACCAAAAAAAACTTACGGTTCTTTTCATCTCCAACTCTTATTACGAAAACAAGCATGGCGCCTGCCGGTAGATACTCAGATCTTGCCATCTCTCGTTTGATTCATCAGCAGAGCACATGCGTCCATTTTCATCGACTGAATGCCACTCAGCCGTTTATGCAGGCCAATATTTCTTTTCAGTTCAATGTATTTTGATCAAATTTAGGCATATGACACGATAAAAGCAGGTTAGATATCGCCCCAAGCGTCGTTTTATGGGTACCGGACCGATCAGTGTCTGCCGCGCACATCCCAGTCAGGGTTGCCAGATCAAAATTCTTAAAATTAGCCAAAAATAGCCCCTTTGATTGCAGCGCCATCTTTTGGATTTTTGAGAAAACTTTTAAAAAGTCTAGAATATAGCATAGATGTGATTCAGAAGCGTATTTTTGTGATTAAATTAATAACAATAATAATAGTTTAAAGATTAGTAGATCGCAAAAATGAAGAGTTATTACTTAGAAATTTTGCGGAATTATAAATCGAACTGAATGCATTGGTTAGGAAACACTTTCCAACGATTGAGAGGGCGCAAGCGATTACTATTTGAGGAAAAAAATCTTACACACAGCACAGGCATAAATGCTTTGTTGCGGAAATGTCGGTAGATTCATCAATATATAAAGAAAACTTAGTCTCTCTTAACTCTTGAATCATCTCTTCGAATAACGATAGGCTTATGACATTCTTAATGAGGCATGCACACTTTGTTTGGAGTTTCAGATCCTCTAGTGCACTACCTTTTGAATACTTTTTCACTATTTCACCTAGGTGATCAACGGATTTAATACTGCAGTGGCACTCAATAGCTACACTAAATTTTATATCAAATTCTTTCAATGATTAATTTACAGCTGATTTTTTTTTTTTTATAAATAGTGAACAGTGCAATTAATTTAGAGGATTTCAAGTCTTTCTCTTTATTCTTATGTTTGGCTAATTTTTCGTGAGTCACTAAATTATGCTTTTTAAGCTAGGATATTGAGCAAAGACACAACTTGCAAAAACACGCATTATCTTTCAGCATTAACCATGGATGCTCAATCTCCCATTCTTTATTATATTTTCTACTCATTATAGGCTAGCGTTTAATAACTGTCACTTAATAATTACTCAAGCTTACCGTAACCACGGCAACATATTCAATGCTTAGTACAACCGCACAACAAGGGCCGACCGAGTTGTATGGTGGGTAAAGCAATGTACTCCGGTTTCGGGTTCAACTCTCGGCAGTCGGGGTTCGATCCCCGACTGGGCGTGGCTGTCATTGTGTCCGTCCCTTCATAGGGGCGACGTTGGTCCACCTACTGGGTGTCCCCATAATAAAGTGACCAACAATTCCGGCCTGTTGTGGCCAAAGTCTTCAAGGCAGAGGCCGGCCATTAGGAAAAAAAAAACGCACTACAAACAAATGTGCCCTAGTTAGCTCAGCTACTCCGTAAAGCCCACTTTCGCTAAGAATCAAAATCGAACAAAAAACCCGTCGAAACTCGAACTAAAACCAAAACAAAGCCACCCCATTTGTTCGGAAAGAGGACAAAATGCCGGGTGATAGACACTGCTACGAATTGTGACGTCCCCTGCAGACTAGACAAGAAACACGTAGCTATACATATATATACACTCATGTCCATAAATTAAGGATAATGAAGTTCAGGCAAAGAAAGAGAAAGAAGCAAAACAAATTTGACTTATTTGTAAAGTCTATTTATTAAACAAAAAGTAAAGAGCAAAAAAGATGCTATATGTTTAACATAATTAATAAAAATTGCAAGTTTTACTCCCTTGACCAAATTTCAAAAAAGAACCTATTTACAAAAAACAGTATAACATGGTTAGTAGGATGGTTAATATGGAGTATGTCTCCCGGACGATGCAATACAGGCCTGACAAGGCCTAGGCATGCTGAGTATCAAATAATCAATCTGATCTTGGGGAATATTACACCACTCATCAAGCAATGCACTCCGAAGTTCCGGTAGACAGGTGGGAGGGGGTTGACGGGCTGCAATTCGTCGACCAAGCATATCCCACACATGCTCTATTGGATTCAAGTCCGGTGAGTATGCTGGCCAATGCATATGGGTGATATCCTCCGATTGAAGGCATTCGTCTACAATGTTTGCACGGTGAGGACGGGCGTTGTCATCCATAAACACAAATTCAGCACCCATGGCGCCCCGAAACAAACGTACATGTTGTTCCAGAATGACATCCCGATAGATGTGGCCTGTCATCGTTACACTCTGAACATGCAGGTCAGTTCTGGAACCAAGAATAATTCCTCCCCAAATGAGCCATCCTGCACCACCGTAACGGTGTCTTTCAATGGTGTTCTCTTGGTGGTAACGGGTACCTGGCGCTCTCCATATGAATGTCCGGCGAGAATCAGACTCCAAACTAAACCTGGACTCGTCGGAAAACATCACACAAGACCACTGTTGCGGTGTCCACAATGCATGCTCTCTACTCCAGGTTAATCGCAGGCGACAGTGAGTTACGGTAAGTGGAACACATCTGACAGGCCTACGAGCATATAGACCAATGTGCCCTAAGCGTCTGTACACGGTCTGCCTTGAAACTGTCGTACCGGTAGCTGAAGAGAGCTGACGAGACAGGTCTGATGCTGTACTCCGTCTGTTTCTTTTGGCAGTAACTGCCAAATAGCGGTCCTCATTCGGCATTGTAACTCGGGGGCGACCTGTGCTGTAACGTCTACTCACATTACCATCATCTTGGATTCGTTGCCAAAGCCTGGAGATGACGCTCTGGGCGATTCCAAGTTCCTCGGATACTTCCAGCTGGGTACGTCCACATTCCAGTCGTCCGATAATTCTGCCACGTAAAACATCATCCAAATGCCTCCTTTGTGCCATAAGTATGCGGTTTTTGCACTGAAAGGCTTTCACAGCGCTTGTGAACAATTTTACTTCTTTTCCTTATATACCCCTCTCTTACACTCTCGTCATTGTGACGTACCATCCACGTCATCTGGTGGTTTCCTGTAATTTGCATATTCTTCTTCAAGATGTGTGTGATCATTCCACAGGTGAAATTTTTATTTTAGAGATCAATTTCTGTGTGATTCTGAATTATCCTTAATTTATGGACATGAGTGTATATATATTGTTTGTTTGTTTTCATATTCGCCAACAATTAGGGATGGACGCGAGACGAAAAATAGGAGTCTCGCGTCTCGCAAAATAGCCTAAAAGCTTTGTCTCGTCTCGCAAAAATCCCTATATCGTAATGTTAAAAATGTGTGTCTCGTCTCGCAAAAAAAGTCGTCTCGCGTCCATCCCTACCAACAATTACAGAATTAAGCCATAATTAACTAAAAGACGAGTGGCTAAAATTTTGTGTTTCTTTTTAGCCAGCAGCCTCAGAATTTAGCCATAATTAGCCAAAAAACGAGTGGCTAAACAAAAATTTTTCTTTTTAGCCAGCAGCTTCTGAAATTAGCCAAAATGGCTAAAATTAGCCACATCTGGCAACCCTGATCCCAGTCATCATTTTTAGATGGAATTCCACGTCTGGGGCGAGTACCGAATTTCGGGGAGCGATGAATGCCAGTGGTTGGCCAAGCAAAAACTGGGAATTGTTGCTTGTAGGGTATAATACTCTGCAATTAATCTCTGTTATTCTGATTGAGTTCCAAAAGGTGTTAGAAACTTGTTACATCAAAATGACGTAGATTTATCTCACTTACGAAAACAGGGAGTCTTATGTTTAAAAGTAGTTTATTTTTTTCAAAGGGCAATTTTATTCATTGTTACTGTTTCCAAGACAACCAAACCCCAAGATATGATAGCAAAATCATTAAGCAGCAGTTATTGAATTCAAAATCCTTCTTCATTTAAAAATCTCCCCATTTATATTTTCCTCTGGTTTTTCTTTTAACCCGTAAGCAGACTTTTGTAATTTGAGCACTTGCATGGGGTAAATCTTACCCCATTTTGTCTTCTTTATATTTTTTACTAAAAACGTTTGAAAAACAAATTTGTGGACTTAAAACATAAAAGACGTCAGTTCTTTATGTTTATTACGTTTCATGGGAGGAAATCGTGCTTTTCATATTTATTTAGTGATTTTCTAGCAGTTCCTTTGAATATCATGCTTTCTGAGAAGAAAATTTCATATGATATGCTTTATACCTAAAAACACTAATTACTTTATTTATATGATATTAATTTCACCTAATAGCCTTTTATCAATACATACCATTAGTGTAACCTCAATGTATATAAATAATTTACATTCAGTTTATATTTAGTTTAGGTTAACAACGTAATGAAACGTTAGTCGCGCAGGAGTATTTAATCCCAAAGTGGAATTTTCTTCCCTTCCGGATAACAAAGAAACGACATTATTTCTTTCACCCACCCCAACTAGACTTTGACCTTGAAAGGTATAAGATGGGGCAAACTTGTTCTCAAAAAATTTCTCCCATTTTACGAAGAAAAAATGTTGCTGGGGTGAGATTTACCCCAGCGCTCCTGCTTACGGGTTAAAAGAGGGTGAAATGCATGCTCTGTCATTTGGCAAAATACCAAAAAGTTATGATGGATAGAATTCAAGTTGCAACAGTTTTAAAATTATTTTATGAAAATCATTGTCAAAAATATTTTTCTTCCAAAATCTGCAAATTACATTACACAATCAGAACAAACTGTCTCCTCTATCCAATGATGCAAATATCGTTTTATTGGGAGTGTTATTACCAGCGTTATTATGTATTATGCAAGAAAACATACCAAAATCACATAAAACATTTTTTAATTTGAATTTCGAAAAAATTGCTCTGAGTTATGTTAGGACATGTCCTAGTTAAGCCTTACTCAAAATTTGGTAGGTCTGCAACCACCCATCTCGGCGCTATGTGATCCAATGCCGCACGCATAAGATCGGATGTCACAAACCTACACACAGAGCTACATACTTTGTTTACTCTCGGATTTTATTATAGAAGATTAATTAAACTTTTTTTTCTCCTCAAGTTATTTTAAAAAAAGAAACTACTTTGCCTATGCAATTGACTATGGACAAACATCTAAAACTATTTAAAATATTCATAACTAAAGGTCAAAGCCCATTGTGAAACCAGTTACAATGAGCACTAGAAAAAGAAAATGATGAAAATATGTCTACACTCAATATATTTAAACATCCTCCACCTAAAACAAATAAGTTCATATTTAATTTCTATTATATACCCAAATCGAATTAATTTCATGCTCTTCTGGAAATGTGCAGAAATTTTTGGCATTCAAAAGATTTTGTTTTGTGCACACAGCCTTTCTTATATCTATGCAGACAATTTATTTGTGAAAAAAAAATAAGGTATGTAATCTGGAAAAGCTATTTTAAACGAATTGGAATTGCATTTTCCTTTCAAAGTCTGATGAATATGACATCACATCGATTGCAACAGCTCATCTTGTCATGCAAATGATTCTTTTTTTTTTTCTTATTCTTGAAAATAAAATGGATCTGAAAATAGAAAAAAATCACTTGAAAATTAGGGAACCAGTGGATTTTCAGATTTTTAAAGTAGCACAGATTGATTCTTATATTTTTATACATAATTATGAAAATTTTCAAGCAGATCGTATAAACGGTGTAGATGTTAAGCTTTTTAACCTTCTTCGAGTAATGGCGGTAAAATATTTATAGTCAAGTGGTTACCCAGAATGGTTACTGAGTCAGGGATCAGTGTAACTATACAGTAGGAATACTACTGATAAGTCTCATTGAGGTTGGCATCTCTGAGATTATAATAATTAACATACCATTTGCTACATCCTTCAATTGATTTTGAGATTTTTAACTTTAAAATGAGGGTGTTATTTGCTGGACACCCTCTTTATATATTATTTTAAAAAGTGAAAATTTTACATTTTTGTGGAATTAAAAATTAATAGTCATGAATCAAGGATAGTAAACGACACAGACAGGTTAACCCTTTTTGCATTTAGTGAAGGTAATTCATTAATTAGATTTCAGTTACATTTTTTAAAATCAGTTCTTACTTTGAAATGGTTATTACTTGTACTGTTTACAATTGCCTAGCTGAAATAAATAACTGCAAATTGCACAAGTGCTTTCAAATATGTCTTTAAATATTCACAAACAATTTTTTTTGTGAGTGTGAGTGTACTAAAATGTATCTTAATAACAGGTAAAGTTTATTTTGTGTATGAATGCACATTATTAATGCATATGAGCTGCTGATATTTTACTGTTCACTACAAGTCATAAAAGCTACGTAACATTATATATTTTATGCAAGCATTGGTTAGGTGAGCCTGAAAAACCTGTATGAGACTTTGCAAATGTAGACATTCTTACTTATAATAAAAGTATTCCAAAATTAAAATTTTATATTTGACATTTTATTTAAAAAAAGAAAAAAGAATTTTGCTGTAGTAAGGATAATGTTTAATCTTAAATTTTAGAGGAAGGTTGCAAGAGTGGATACGATTTGGTGCTGTGATATTCAGTATAGTTATGTCAAGGTTATAAATGTGTGTTTGCTTAGTTTCTGTGTATTCCTTGTTATTACACTTAATAAAGAAAATATTGCTATATAATTAAATTTTAATAAAATTGTCCGATGGGATCATAAAAGTCTAGTCGTTCATTTAAAAGGAACAAAAGGTTTGATCATTTTAATAAAACAAATATTTTTCAAATTTTATTGCTACTCTATTAAGATCTTTTAATGGTATGTACTATAGAATTTTCAATCTTAAGAATGTAAAATTACAAACTAACAAAAAAAAAAAAAAAATCAAGAAGTAACTTTTTCCTAACTAAAATCATATATCTATATAAATAAAATTAGACTTTTGTCTGTACATTTTTTGAACTTGGAATTCAAAAATTTTGCGATTTCTATCCGTTTCAAGCACCTGGGAATCCGATACGACCCTAAAAAAAAACTGCGTAAATTTGTGTTCGAACATCACGTAATAACTGCAAAGGTGAAAAAATGATATCTGGTGAAATGATAGGTGGCCACTCACCTTAAACTATAAGCATCTAATTAAAAAAATATCGATCCCATTTCGAGATTTTGTGAAAATCGTTTAAAACTGAGTGAATCTTTGTTCCCGCATTACGTAATAACGACTAAAGCAAATGATATGAAATTGAGTCACATGATAGATAGTTGCTCAACATAAATTATAGGTGTGCAATTTTTTAAACAGTTTTATCAAATTTTGAGATTTTGTGAAAATTCTCTCAAAATACGTTTCAATTTCCTCAAACATCACGTAATAACAACTAATACGAATGATACGAAATTTAGTGATATGATAGGTAGCTGCTAATCTTAATTTATAGGCGTTGAATTTTAAAAATATTTTGATTACATTTTGAGATTTTGAAAAAATCGTTTTAGAATGCTGAAATTTTGTTCAAGCCTCACGAAATAAAGACTGCAGGGAATGAAACGAAATTGGTTGACATGATAGATTGTCACTCAACTTAAATTCTAGGCTTCAAATTTTTCAAAAATGTTGATTCGATTTTGATATTTTGCGAAAATTATTTCAGTATGCGTAAAAATTCGTTCGTGCATCCCATAATTACGACTAAAGCGAATGAAATGATATTACTTAGTGACTCTCTAACCTGTAATATTTTAACAATACATAAAAATTATAACTTCGCTTTCTTTACTTTGGCAACATACTACATCCATTCTGTGTACTCCTACAATGCTGACGGAAGTTCTTGCTTTTTGGAAATTTGCATTCACTTACCCGTCAAGGACGGGTACTTCAGCTAGTCTTCTATAATTCCAGAGTTGCAGTGAGCCCCAAGTTGAGCCACTGATGATAAATTCTTTAGGGGGTCTTTTGCCACACAGAACCAAATTTTGACTTTTTAATACTCATTAAAATTATTAATTTTATAAACTATGATCAAGAGCCATTAAAAGTGTTAAAAAAAAATTCAAAGTCAGCATAATTTATTTTCATATCGGACACTTTTTAGGCTGTAGTTCTCAAATTTTGTCCATCACCTCATTAGTGTATGGGGCACACTTTACAAATTTAAAAGAGTAACTTTTTGAAGATTAACAAGAGGAAATTTTTATTGGAAAAAAGGCTACATCTACCTTGTTTTTTACATTTTCAATTTACACTATCCACTTATCTCTGCAAGATAAAGAATTAAGTGTGTTACCACTTTTTAGGATGCCTGTGTATTAAGCTGTTTGCTTAATGTGACCATACAGTCCATTTTAACAGGGATTTATAAACATGACACAACCATCATGTTCAAGGTGGGTAGAGGTGGAATAATGAGAAGTTCTGAAGAAAAAGTAGCTGTAGTTAAATAGCCACTTTTTCTATGTTATTGAACTGAAAAAGTAGGCTGGTTCTGAAAACAGCAGCAATTTAGCAGCAGCCCGACAATTGCAAAGTGTAATATATCAATGTAAAAAATAAAATATCACAACTATATTTAGAAAATTACTTTATTTGCTGAAAACCTTAAAAATGGCTAGGAAACATGAACTTTGAACACAGTACATGTCAAAAATATTCATTTTCAATCTATGGGAAAACAAATTTAATTTTGCTCTAAAAATTTGATCACTTAAAATATACATATTTATCATCATACATAAATAGGTATCACTTATTCTTCAAACAAGTAGCACAGCATTATCCCTGTTTTAATACTTGCAGAAAGAGTAATTAAATCTGATTTACATGTATGTACAATTTTTAGCTTTTTTAAAATTAGAAATCAAAACTGAATTAAATTTAATATTTATAGAAAAAGAAAGTTATTATATCTTATGATTACAGCTTTGCATGTGGTGGTTTGCATGATTACTATGATTAAACAACTATGCATCATTATAGCCTAACTTCAAAATGCAGCAGTCTATATAAAGGATTGATTTAAAAAAAAAAAAAAAAAAGGATGAGAAAAAAATTTTCCAAACTAATTAGCTTATATCAAGGTTGTAAAATAATTAAATTTGCTTTCAATCACTGAAATATTTTTTTCTTTTCAGAAAAAATTCTTTTTAGCTCTTAGAATTTATTATAATTTTCTTTTTAAGGTATTTTCATATTAAAATATTACATTGCTTCACCATACAAATCAATAAAAACTCATAGATCACAGTTACTAAAAAATTATATGTGTTTTACACACACGTGGGTTAAATAGAGGAGTGAGAAAAATTGCCTATGACCACAGTTGTAGCGTATTCATTTATATTCACAACATACAAAAATTTGAATGGATTGAAAACTTCCAAGCTTTTTTTTAAAAACTGTACACAGTTTAAAAATCTAACATTTGTACTTTTTCAGACACTACAAAAAATATTCTTTAAAACATTGCTAGCACCCCTGTGATGGCTGATTATCACTTGAAAGTAACTAAATCATTTCAAATAGCAAAGTATAAAAACTTTAATAAATATCCTTTAAACTCATTTAATCATTTTAGAGTCCATGCATCTAATTCATACAACTATCCGAAATTAAAAACTAAGTAAAACAGAAAACTCAATGGTCATTGAACATGTATATTTAAATAAGCATTTCAATTTAAACTACTTATTAATTTTTCAAAATGGTAAAAAGCTCAAAATTTAACATTACTTATTACCATTTTCAAATTCACAAGCTTTTAATTTTGGAAGAAATAAACTCATCAGAACATAAAAAAGTTAAGGGCCATTTTGGCTAACATCAGTTTGGCTTTTATAATAACACTGCTAAAAATGGGACACTAAACTTGAGTTATGTCAAGTACCATGCAGAAAATGCATAACCTATCACTATATACACTTTAATATGTTTAAAATGTAAACATCTATACATTATTTAATTACAATTTAAAAAACAAAATTATAAAATTAATTATATTAAGCATGAACCCTAAAATTTAAAAAACCTTGAGGGGTGGTAAAAAATGCAAATTAAACATTCTTTTTTGTTTGTTTGTTTGTTTTTTCCCAAATTCTGAGTCAACACACTATAGATGATTGCACTTAAATTTCCAACACTTGTATTCCTTTTCTTTGTTTCTATTTGATAGGTGAAAAGGAATTTGGACGTAACCAACGACTTCTCATTTCTCGAATTAATGGAACTGGAAGAGGAAAACAAATTACAATTATTTCTAACATTTTATGATAAATATGCACATTTTTAAAAAATGTAACAGTAATAAGGAATAAACCATTACAAAATAGAGTGAGAACACACACACATAAAAGTTTTTTTTTCATATTACTGAAACTTCAGTTTCAATAGTTTAAAAATTATTAAACTTGTCACTATATATAAAGTAAAATATAAACATAATTTGATGGGAAAGCCATATAAAAAATTTCACACTGTGTCATTCTACGTCAGATCAAACAGATTGTCGGGAAGGATAATGTGTACTGTATGAAGGGTGTACTGTATTACAAACTATTGGAGCTCAGTAAAAGTTTAACTGATGAACGCTATAAACAACAATTGCTGCGACTGAAGCAGGAAATCAATTGTAAACGTCCATTTACGGGTAGTAAAGTTCGGCTGGGAAGTTTTGGAGCACACGGTGTGTAGCTCTGGCATAGCCCCTTCAGACTCTCATTTATTTCTTTCAATGAACAATGCTTTGTCTTTTGTGCACTTTGAAGAAAACCCACAGTGGAAGAAGTACAAAAATCTATTGATGACTTCATCACATAAAAAAATTCATCCTTCTATGTTACTGGCATCAGTACACTATCCGACTGTTGGAAGTGGGTGCTGGAAAACAATGAAGATTACTTTTATGAATAAAGCAGGGATGTGTCAGCTGAAATGAAATTTGTGGAGCAAGAAAAAAGACATTTTTGGAGCAATTTGGAGCAAGAAAAACAGATTAGTGGAGCAATTTGGAGCAAGAAAAAGTCACTTTTGAAATACAAAATTTATTTTTGGAGAGAAAGAGAAAAGTCATTAAAGAATGCCAATCAAAAAAATGCAAATTAAGGAGGTTCTTAAAAACTCTTAGCTTATAACAAAAACCAGTTTTTTTTTTTTGGGGGGGGGGGGAGTCAGAAGCTTATGAAATAAATAAAAAAATCAGTTATTTTATACATTGCTATACAAAATATCTATTTAAAATCAAAAATACAATATTTACTAAACTATATTAACCCATTTATGCCTAGCGTCCCTTTTTTGGGACGGCATTTTCGCTATCGGTCGAAAGCGTTATTTATTTTTCCTAGCCTTTATTCACGAGTATAGAACATCAACTCCACATAATATTTTAACATGACCCAGTAGGATGTTGACATTTCGATTTTTATACATAATGATTTTAAAAGAAATCATCCCTTGCTCAAGAAGTTGACATCAGAAATTTATCTATTATTGCTGGTATTAGCAAAAATCAAAGAAAGTCTCAAAAATATCTGAGCACAAATGTGTTAACTACCATCAGCAGCTAATAAAAAGTTAAATTTAAATCAGAGGTCAATTTTTACTCTTAAGGCATTGGTGATTTAAACAAAAGGATGCCAAAGAAAAAATATTCATTTTTAAGATTAATAGAGAAAGATTGAAATTAGAATGCTTAGAATGTGTGATGACTTTTGTAAAAATTCGGGAGCTTTACAAACGTTTAAACATACATGGAAAAATTAAAAATGTAGCAGTTTTGCTGAATTTGGAGCAAAAATGTCCAAAAATGATCTTTTTGTAGCAGATTGGCACATCAGGATTGATTTGGCACAATTTGGAGCAGCTGGCACATCCCTGATAAAGGTATTATTGCATATTTATTTCTTTGACACGCTCTTTAAAACTTATTACGAGACCCAATATACGAAAAGTCACATGAAAATTTAGTAATTCTTTTGCTGAGCTTCTGAGCAGAAAGCCAAGATGAAATTTTTTGGGGATGTAGTGGCATACCATCTTAACAACATATAAAAATTTTAAACATGTGCTTCTGATCAAACACGCCGAAAAAAATTCATGATATTTTTTAGCAAATGCAACGCTCATGCATAAACTGTATAACCTATGTAAATTTTGATAAAATTTATGGAATCAGCTTAAAAAGTTATCTCTGGAAACAAATTTGCATTTCAGTAACTTCTATAGTTAATGAGTTATTTAAGAAATTTGGAGAAAAAATGGTGTATCTTGCAGAAAACTTAACATAAAGCACACATTGTAATCGCCATTTTCCGGAAACGAATGGCCGGGTTTAGGTTACCATGCTCTGCTCCGGAGCATCCGACGGTGGGCTTACCATATTGGCTTTTGCCATTACTCGCGCCAAAAAAAGTCGCCAAAAATAAAGCGCGCCAAAGGACCAATACTAAATCTGTACCGAGATTTGTGGTTATCTTAAGCCAATAAATCATTTACACGAAATTTGAGGAAAATCTGAAATGGCATGGTGAACTTTTTCCAATTTTCTATTTGAATTGTCACGGAATAACCAACTATGCAGTGCAAATTCAACAAAGAAAATTAATATTAAAACCTATATTTTAATTTTATAATAGAGCCTACAGTTAACAAATAACTTTTATACCATGTGCTTTTGAAAAGTTCGCTGCCGATCAACGAGTGTAAGCTAAATTTCCTAGTTTTGTAAATAACTAATTAATTTTTGAAAAAGCAAGCAGTTTGAAAGAAATGTGTGAAATTTTTATTATTTCTGTTTCTGACATGAATCATTTATTATTAAAAACTATATTTTATAAGTGAATTGATATAAAAAATTTGGCTTGTACTCTAGTCCAGCAGTGAAAGTCCAGTATCAAATTTGAAACTCTGGCAATTTAAGGGTTAAGAAAAACATTTCAGGCATATAATGATAAAAAGAAAGTTACGGGGCCATATATGCCTAAAGGGTGAAAAATAAATAAGTAAGTAAAAGCACACTGTATAACACTTACAATAATTAATGGGATGAATAAAATATTTTCATCAGAAAAGAGGGAAAGATTATTTTTCCTCTGTTTATAAATTGTTGTATGATTTTTGAAAGGCTCCTTTAAACTCCCATAGGTTTAGTTAGGAAGTACTGTACTTTAACTTAATAGCTATCTAATATAAATTATTTCCTTTGAATAACACTCCAGTTGTTGCTCTGAAGAAAAAATATTTATCAAACTATTATTATAGATTTATCTTATAAATAAAAATGAAATTGTTTGTTTGTTTGTGGATTTGAGTTGTATACAAATCCACAAAAATGGACCTATCAGCCTGAAATTTTGCACAGATATGTAAAATAATATAGAATAAATCATAGTCCACTTTAAAACTTTGAAAGTCCACCCGTTCCCGGAATTTAAGAGATTTTTTTATGTTCTCCATGCAAAAACCTTTCCGTAATTGTAACGCCTGTAGTGAAAAAAGTGTAAAATAAGGATCGTGGTTGCCATGTGTGGCGATTTTGCCGAATAAGATGTTTTAAATTCTCAGTAAAAAAAATCTTTACAAAGTAAAAATAAATACAAAGTAATACAAAGTAAATACAAAGTAATACAAAGTAAAAATAAATACAAAGTAATACAAAGTAAAAATAAAAGAACAATAATGATTTTTTTTTGTTAGTTTATATTTGTAAGATTATTAATTTTTTATTATAATATCGTGTGCATGGGAAATCGGAGCAGGAATGAAATGTTTTATACACAAAACAATAAGAATTGAAGATTTCCGAGGCTAATATGTATTTTTTTTTTTTAGTTTGACGAAAAAATAAAATGGCTCAAATGCTGATTTTGAGAAAGTGAGTTCTAGTGATTTGCACAGTTTTCGGCTTGGCGCAATTTATTGAGAGCTTAAGGAAATCGATTTTTGAAAGCAAGTGGAAAGGTTTTATTAGAATACAGCATTAAATTTTAATGATCCGTGAAGAAATAATGCAGTTATTAAGGGATTTCAAGCGATCTATCTTCAGAATTCTCGCCAATTGAGTACATTGATTTAAGTTGGGGGAATTCCGTCAAATTTCAGAAAATCGAAATCTTCTTATTTAGTACATTGGAGTAATGCTGAATAAAACACGTTATAGTTGATAATTAAAAAAAATTCAGTTGTATTAAGGGATTCCCCTTTTCAAATAAATGTGTGCTTTACTTTTTGGCGGCCGAACCATTTCCCATATTGATTGCTGCTAAGTCAATGCTTCGAATGATTTCCTGAAAAAACTCTTGCAAAATGGCGTATGTTGGCACTTTGGCGAGGCTTAGATTTGAAACTGGATTTTATTTGAGACTGGGATATATAATTATACTGGTTATAGATAAAAATGAATGTTGGTATGTGTGTATGAGGTTGAAAAACTCCAGCACCGTTGCACCATGAAATTTGGTTCACCTAAGTATTTTATCATTGAGAAGCTTTTTATGCTATCCGTTTTCCTCTAACTTGCCACTAGGTGGCGCAGCAGAACGTCGAATTCTATTCCGTTTAGCTGTTTACTAACGTCGAACCGATTTCAATGAAATTTGGTACACGCAGATATTAGAACACGGAGAATATTTTTCAGTATCCATTTTGCTGTAACTTGCCGCTAAATGGCACTGCAACACATCAACTTCTATACCATTCGAACGATCGGCATAAAATTTCTTATACTTACACATTTCAGCACGAAGAATATATTCTAACTGTGTTCCTTTTGATGTTACTCAACACTAGATGGCACTGCAATGCATTATTATTTTAACTCGCCACTAGATGACGCTGCAGCAGGCCAAATTCTTGACCATTCAAACGGTCGCTATGAAAATCAGTATACATAGCTATTTGAACAATGAGAATATTTTGGCGTTATCCATTTTGCTATAACTCGCCACTTGACGGCACTGTAGCAAATCATTACTTTAATTAACCACTAGATCGCTCTGCAGTGTATCACTTCTTGACTGTGCAACTGACCGCTATGAAAATAGGTATACATAGATATTTGAACACGGGGAAGAGTTTGGCGCTATCCATTTTCCTATATAATTTGCCACTAGATGTCGCGTCGTCAGGGCTGTCCAGCCGATCGTCCTGAAATTTCGTATTCATCGATATCTGAATGCGAAGAATATTTCCGCCGTATCCGTTTTGCTAAAACTCTCCACTAGATTGCGCTACGCCGCATGGCCTTCTGCACCGTACAAAAGATTGCCTTGAAATTCAGTATGCATGGTTATTGAACACAATATAAAGCGATATCCATTTTGCTATATCTCTTTATTACAATAAAGAGTAATCCCCACAAATCGTAATATCAAAAAGTCCATTCATTCCCGTGCGAAGAACGGGTACTTCAGCTAGTATCTTATACAAATGAGAAGACATGAGCGATTCCTTTTAGCTTTCAGAGTTTTGTTCTTTAACTCTTGCTGGATGAGCACTCCATGTACACATTCAGCGAAAATTTACCAGAAAGGAAGGTGAACAATGCATATGTGGCTTCATCTCATTTGTAATTGCAGAAAATAATTAATATGAAATGCAATATAATTTTAAAGACTCATGTAAATTAACTTAGCACTGAAAATCTGCCACCCTCCACGATAAAGTAATAATCCAGGATAATTCTCACACATCTGAAAAGCTAGAAGTCATCTGGAAAGAGTTGAAGAAATCTATATTTTAAACTATTGATCACAAATTCAAATTAGGAGTGCAATTAACACAATTTTAATAAGTAATAACTTTTTTAAGTTGCAATGTTACTAATGCCAACATTGAAGAGTTTGATGTTAAGATTATTTGGTAATTTTCTTCCACTGTTTATTTTCCCAATAATACATTAACATGAAAATTCAACCAAACTATCAGATGTATATTAAAGAAGCTTCTCCTTAATTTAGTTTACTTTTGCAATCGCAAAATAGCCCAACCAGTGGCAGGGTGGATAGTGCTCTGAAATGGGTGATGGAAGGTGCTTGGCTCAAAACCAGGTCAACTCAAAGCATCCGTCGACCTAAGCATTCGGTGTTTTCCGTGGTTTCCTCCAAAACTTGGCATAAGTATGGGTTATGACCCCTTAGAAAGACCCCATTATGGAGGACAACCCACACACAGACATAGATCCCCCGTGCAGATAATTGGCCTTAACCCCACAGCACACAATCACAAAATAATAATTACCAGTGTAGGCAACACATTCATCCCAGCCAGGCTTTCTCCATGCAGCCTCGCGAATTTCTTTGCGACTCATTAGATCTTTATAACCTGTAACAAATAAAAATGAAAAAAAAAAAAAAAAAAGATAAATCAAATTTAATAATTTATTTGCTGCAGGAAATATATCATACAGTTATATACCCCAGCATTTACTGTGTTCACCTGTTGAATTTTAGGATAAATATATCTTTTTCATTATTTTATAATTTTTTACTTATTTTTATATTCTAATGGACTTTCTTTTTTTTTTTCTCTTAAGTCTTATTTACAGTTAGTTCTCTAAGGCAATAGTTTAGACTTATTGCCTTTTATTTGATTGAACATTACAAAGATTTGATAATTTTCAGAATTAGGAACAAGAAGCATGATAACGTACAGATAGCAAATTCAACAAGATAATATTTCACATTTATGCTATAAGAAAATGGAGTTAAATGAATTAAGTACTCTAGATCAGTGGTGCGCAAACTATTTTCATCTGCGACCCCCTAATTTGTGTAAAATTTTGTTGCGACCCCCTATTTTGAGTAAAATTTTGTTGCGACCCCTGGATAGACAGTAGACATTTTGTTTATTTGAAAACGAAGTTACATTGAAATTCTTTCTGTTAGTTGCTCTTACAGGGTGTTTTTAAGAGTGTCGTGACGTCATTGATGAAATAGCGCGTTTTTAAAATAGCGTACCAAACTTATAAACCACCATAAAAATGTTATAAAAATTGTAACATCATAAAAATCAGTTAATGAATCAACACATAATTTTATAAAACAATGCTTTATTTATGCATATGGATATAAATATTTTAAAAAATACTTTAAAAAACTTTCACATCATAAAAAGTCAATGTGAAATATGTGCTTGCAAAGAGCTCATGATTGCTTCTATGTCCGGATCTGTATTGGAAATCGCAAGTCATAAGTCATCCTCTGGATCCAATCGAGATCGATGTTTTGTTTTAATGGAAAATTATTTTGAAGATCACTATGCATGATCAATTTGCAGATCACTATGCATGATAATGTGGTTTTGAAGCCCCGTGATAGCGATCGCGAATATCGCGCTCGTAAAATAATAATTGTCAGATTCTTCTCTTGTATTATTTCAGTTCTTTGAAATGAATAATTGTAGATTTTTCATAAATTTGGATCTCTTTGAATTTGGCGACCCCCAAAAATTTTCTCGCGACTCCCGCTTTGCGCACCACTGCTCTAGATGATTTAGTGTAACTCAATAAGGAGAAAGCTGTCAAGGTTGGCCACCTTTTTGGCTTCTGCTCATAACTTACATTTAAATAAAAAGTTGTTCGAACTAAGCCCACTGTTGGAAATGTCTCGGTAAAGGTACATTTATAAAACACACTGAAAACTAATTGGGTGAAAAATGAAAAAGAAGGATTAAAAAAGCAATGCTCTAAAGGATGGGCTATTATTTCTTTGGCATTCAATGCAGTTGTTGTTCAGCCAATAAGGTATTGCTTTCAAACAGACAAGACAAGGTTCATACTCATTTATCAAAATGAAAATTAAGGAGTATTTAACGACCCCAAATTTTTTTTTAAGGAGTCCACTTTTTTCCAGACTACTCATGTAAATATTCGTAATCATTGTCTGTTGTCTGTTCTAGCGGTTACGTCGCCCCAGACAAAAAAACAAATTGCCACCCCTTAAACATGTACTTTTTAAAAAATTATATTTTTTTATATTACACAAGTCAAATCGTTTTAAATTATTATAAACACATATATTTAGAAGAAACATGTAGCCTTAGTTTAGTAATGTTGGAGCAAGTGTGGATTAAAGGGGGGGTGGGGTGCCAGGAAGTTAATGGAAGCATTCAGTTCTTTTTCCATGGTAAATTGTATGCTTGGGTCTATTGTGTTGATTTCTTTAAGGATTTCTTCAACTTTACTTTTATTTACTACAGCAAATACATCATCAACAAAAACAACCTATTGAAATTAATTTTATTGCAAACAGCCTATTGAAATTAATTTTAATGCAATTGAAAACTCGCCGATTATAAAACTATTAACTACGCTCTAAAAATGGAAGCAGAACAGATGGCGCCATAAATGATATGACGCACGTGCAAATTGATCCAGGGTGGGGCGAAATAATGAGGAATAAGATCAGTGCAAGCAAAAACAGCGAAGGCTTAGGATGGTGGTGGCATGCCATCGAAAGCTGCTACTAAGGGATTTTAATGAGTACTTTTAAACTTTTTAATGTTTTAAGGCAAGTCCTTTCTACATTTTAATTGAAGGAAAAAAAAAAAATTATTTTTAAATAATAAGAGTGGCTTTTTGTTTGATCATCAAATATTTCATTTTAAAAAGTGTTCATGTTAATTTTATATACATTTTTTTAAAACTAATGGGCGAGCTGGGGTTCAAAATTTAGTCAGGCAAAAATCCAAGCCAAAAGATTTTTTTTAAAGCTCTATTTCTTGAAAAATACACTATTGTGCACAGTCTTGTATTCAGGCTTCCTCCTTCTTGCGAACAATAGGATAGCCTAGAATTTCACTGGACGAATCTCCTTGGTGTGCTAATTAGTTCCACGTGTTTTAACCCCGTTTTCTTGAAATAGCACCGTAAAAAGGAAGGGTCATTCGATGTTGGAAAAGCTGTTTTCTTGAAATTGCTTGACTATTCTACTATGCATTCAAATACATGTCCCTCCCATTTGGCTAGGAGAAATGTCTGGACCCCTGATTCTAATCCGATTCATTGAGAAAGGCATTGGATTTTACACTGTTCTTTTTTCATTGTAGCCGACGTTGTGCAAGATCAGTAGATCGTTTTGTAAGACTTGCTGGATCTGTTAAAGCTATGTGAAGCTTATTTTTATATTGCTTACTTTTGATTGAATATATAGCACTGATAATTGTAATTCGTTCGTATTTGAAAAATGAAAAAACTTATAACTCTGAAAAGTTTTTTTGTTGTAAGTTCATCAAAAGTCCAGGGTTCTCACCTGCCGCGTGGCTGTCGATCTAATGGTTTGGAGTTTCATCTGGTTGGATGTAATGCGAGTATGCATTATAACCCTATAAAAAGACTTTCCCCAAACCATCCCCCCCCTTTAGGCAAATAGCCGTCGTGTAGCATCGGAGTGCCTATTCGGACCGACGGTAGTAGCATTAGGCCACCCGATATTTGGCCCGTTCTATAGTGTACATTTAAATTTTTAAACTAATAATGTACTAATGATGAATTTAAAATTTTTTCCATACGATGGATGTTTCGACAAAATGTGCTAAAAAAAAAAGCACATTTTGTCGAAACATCAATTTTTAAAACGTTCATTTAAACTTTTTTTTATTTTTAAATTGGTTTAAATTTTAGCCTTTATCTTGTTTAGAATTACTTCAGGGTTGCTTTGTTTATGACTTAAAATTTTTTTTTATAGTTTTTCTCAGTATCATACTTTTAATTTTTTGGCTTTTGCACAAAACTTTGTAAAAGCAGAAAAACAAAACAAGAGTACGGACAGCGTGTAGGCCAAAGGCACCATCGGTCTGGTTAGCAACGGCTGTATAGCATTGTCTTAACCACAAAATCAAATCAGAAGAGGTTAACCTGATCATTGCAAGTTTAAATATTTGTTGGTGTGAAAATAATCATCTTATTACAGAAAAATTATCAAATTAAACATCACATTATAGTCTTACACCATATATTTCTTAAAATCTTCTTGGTTTGTGTGAAGTATGAAAAGTAAGTATAAAATAAGGAAGATCTTATTTCAAACTGTGTCATAAATAAAATATTATGCAAATAGTCTGGTACACTTTCTGATCGCGATCCCTGCTCCACCCCCGATAGAGATTCTGACACTGTTTGTTAATTAAGGCCGATTGACTGCACTAGGGTCTTAGGCCTATAGGGAGAATGCCCCCCCATGGGGGACTTTCTACGGGATCCTAGCCCATATTTGTGTGAGGTTTTGCAGAAAACCACAGAAATCTCCTAGGTCGACAGGTGAGACCGGGGCTATTCTGACACTAGCATTAAGTCAGTTGCGCATGCAATTTCACTTTCTAATATTTTGCCAAAAGTCCCAAGTATAATGCTGTGTGTAATCTAAGATAACATAAAAATGTTTTGGTTTATGGTAGAACACGTACGTATGTTTTTGACAGTGTGTCTTCTAATAAAGGGCCATACACTGAAAAAAAAAAATCTGGGAGGGTCAAAATTTTCAGAAAGTGTCCAAACGGTGAAAAAGACAAAATTTTTCTTAAAAAGGCTTCATCATTATTTTGTTAACAAAATTCTAAATATCGGGGGGAAACCAGGAGGGTCTGGTTCCCCCTGTTCTTATATTCATTTTATGCCAGCTTTGCACGAATATCTTCCTACACCTTGGAAATACAAATGAGGTTTTATTTACAAAGCCATCGACAGATGGCACAAACTTACAGAATACGTAGCTTTTAATAATTAAAACATCAGATTTTCGGGACTTGCAACGGGAAGTTAAATCTAAGTTTTTTTGATTAGGCATTTTAAGTTTGAGTTTTTAAGTTAGTGGGAAATTTAAGAGTTGCAAATAGTTATTTTATGTAAGTGTTAACAAGGAATTTCGTTTAAATGTTTTTACTATCAGCGATATTGTGTTTAGAAAGAAGATGGCTGACTTTTATTGATGGAAACCTGTAGTTCGTTGCGAATTTAAGTTTTTTGAACACGCCTTTTATGATAGGATATATTTATGCAATGACTTTTGTGAGATAAGAGATATCAATTGGGGGAATTTTAATTTTAAGCTTTAGGGAGTTTTGCGTTGACTAGAGATGCTGTCCTTTTTTGTTTTTATTGTTGTTATAAAAATGCTTTTGTAGGGGGAAAAAGTGATAATTTTAAATATAAAAATTAGGAAGCTATAACAAATGACGTTATTGACTATAGCAAAAGCAAATAACATTTACTTTTTTATGAGCTCTTGGATAATAACATTTGTAACTGTACATGAAAGTAATATGTTTTTTGTGTCTGGAAACAAGATGTCTGAAACTCGGGAGTTGCGTCAAGAGTCTGAAAGGTAAAACTTTTACAAAACATGGAACTTGGCAAAGGTTTGGCAGAAAACAAAAAGGTGCCAAGAATGGCCGGTGGGCGATACTAAAGCTGTTCTAGAATTTTAGTACGTATTTAAAATCTGAAAGTATTTCAGATTTTCTTCCTTTTTTTTTTCTTTTCCCTTTTTTGATAACAACCAATATATCCAGAAGCTCTTCAGAATTAATATAGGACAAAAATAATTTGTACCTTTTTGTAGGGTTTTTATCACTAAACCATCTTATTTTTGTAACCAGGGGCAGTCAGATACAGTAAGCATCACATCGGGGCACTGGCTTCAAAGGGGCAACTCAAAAACTAAGAGCATAAAAGGGAAGAGTCTTTTTTACATTAGCAGAAGGCGCCACTTACCCTAGGGCTGCCCCTGTTTGTAACCATCTTAATTTTAAATTCCATTCAGAATCTGAGAGATTTCAGTGCCAAGGAAGCCGGTGAGAAACAGGATTCTCTCCAAACAAGATTTATTAACATGGTGAACAACTGGTCGCCGGAGGCGGCTAGTACCCAATTTATTATGAAATATAGTCTTTAAAAATTATGATATATCATTCTGGAAATCTAGTACTTTTAAGTTTATTAAAACAAATACTTTCTGGTTTTTAGGAATTATTTTTTAAAGTTAAAAATGAGAAAATAATATAAAATAACAAAAATGATAATTTATTTCTGTGTTCAAGATTTACAGTTAATTAAATTGAACTAAGTCATAATAGGAGAGTGGATTTATAAAATAATGTGTCTAGGAAGAAAGTAAACTAGCTATATCCTCTTTTACATAATTATAAAAGCAATTCTATTGACTAAACAATATTAATTTACCATAAAAAATGCTTTAATAATATTATTGTACAAGAAATTCAGAAATTTCAAAGCTTGTTAGCATAAAAAATACAAGGTCAATAAATTAGCAAGTGCCATATTGGCCCAAATATAATGCGGTATTTTTTGACTGATCATTTCCTATTAAAACCTGACTTGCGTCAATTTTTAGCCCTAAATATATGACTTTTCTAATTATCTCGATAAAAAATTCTGGGGTCACATTATATTCGAGCTAATATGGTAAATGATAGTAAGAAAATGTTCACTTGCTTACAAACCATTTAACCTAATTTCAAATATACCATAGGGATGTGCCAGCTGAAATTAAATTTTGGAGCAAGAAAAGAGACATTTTTGGAGCAAGAAAAACATATTAGTGGAGCAATTTGAAGCAAGAAAAAGTCACTTTTGGAGCACAAGAATGCCAATTTTGAAACAAAATTTATTTTTGGAGGGAAAGGGATAAGCCATTAAAGAATGCTAATCTAAAAAATGAAAATTAAGGCGTTTCTTGAAAACTCTTAGCTTATAACAAAAACCAATTTTTTTTTTTTTGGGGGGGGGGGGCAGAGAGTCAGAAGCTTATGAAGTAAATAAAAAATTCAGTTATTTTATACATTGCTATACAAAATATCTATTTAAAATCAAAAATATAATATTTACTACACTATATTAGCACATTTATGCCTACCGTCCTTTTTTTGGGACGGCATTTTCGCTATCGGTCGAAAGCGTTATTTATTTTTCCTAGCCTTCATTCACGAGTATGGAACCTCAATTCCACAAAATATTTTAACATGGCCCGGTAGGATGTTGACATTTAAATTTTTACATAATGATTTTAAAAGAAATCATCCCTAGCTCAAGAAGTTGACATCAGAAATTTATCTATTATTGCTGGTATTAACAAAAATCAAAGAAAGTATCAAAAATATCTGGGCGCAAATGGGTTAACTACCATCAGCGACTTATAAAAAATTTGGTAACAAAAATTAACAATTTATATAAAATTAAATTTAAAATAGAGGTCAATTTTTACTTTTAAGGCATTGGAGGTTTAAACAAAGGAATGCCAAAGAAAAAATATTCATTTTTAAGATTAATAGAGAAAGATTGAAATTAGAATGTGTGATGATATTTGTAAAAATTTGGGAGATTTACAAACATTTTCAACGTATATGGAAAAATTAAAAATGTAGCAGTTTTGCTGAATTTGGAGCAAAAATGTCCAAAAACGATCTTTTTGTAGCAGATTGGCACATGAGGATTGATTTGCCACAATTTGGAGCAGCTGGCACATCCCTGCATAATTTTACGTATGAAATCCTTAAAAGTTCTGATTACTTAATACCTAGATCAGGGGTGGCGAACCGATGGCACGCGACACAATATTTTGGGTATGCCACCTATCAAATGGGTTTGCATTTTAATTAAAAATAAAGTTCACTATGAAGTATCACAATCAAACAGTCACTAAGTCAAAATTATTTGATGGCACGTCTATGGCCTCATTAAACATTTCTTCAGAAAAATGTCACATTGATGAATAAGGTTCGCCACCCCTGACCTAGGTTGTATTAAGTTTACTACTATAATGAATCACAAAATTAAAATCCACAATTTATACACTAATTTTAATAAGCATACTCCATATGTGATGCACCATATACAACTGTCCAATCTGAGAAAAAAATCCAGCAACTGCAGAACTCTTACGATAGTTGATACCTCTGGCCCTAAACAAAAATCAGAATTTAATAAAAAGGCATAATTTAACAATTAGGAAAAAGAGTGATAAAAGCTTGTAGCTTAAATACAAAGATCTTTTGAAAAAGCAAGATCTATCCATTTCAGAACTAAGCAAATTTTGCTTTCGAAATGAGTCACTACAAGGCATTATAGTATGGATGTTTAAGCCTAATTGGTCCTTTATCAGGACATACATTTGAGCAATCTATATTACACGGTTGCTACTCAATTTTCTGGGGAAAAAAAAAAAAAAAAAAAATTCCCTGACTTTTCCAGGTTTTCCAGACTTTTTTGCAATAAAAATCCGGACTATTTGTTACGTTTAGAACGTCAACTTTGGACACTTTCTTAAATATTTCCAGCTTCCCAAAGTAAGGATAAACGTTGATATTGTTTACAAACACAGATTTCTGATAATTTTCCAGGTCACATTATGTGATTTCAAGGTTTTGGGCTAAAATGTAAGGTTTTCCCTGACTTTTTTTGTCAAAATGAAATTCCCTGACTTTTCCAGGTTTACTGAACCTAAATTACTGAAACAATAAATTCAAGTTTTGTAAAATATTTAAACATACAAATATTTGTGAGGTGACTCTTGTGCTGTACATTTCATTGCAGATTCATTTAAATATCAAAGATTAAATTGAAAAAAAGAAAAAAAATTTATATTTTAGCAAGTGTGAAATCTTACACCCCCCTCCTTAAAAAAAAAAAAAAAAAAAATTAGAAACTTATATTATTTGAATACTGATTCTGTTTATAAAAATTTGGCTCCGCTTTCTAACACTATTACTTTTATACACTACAATAGCAGAAAACCCCATCTAAAAGCTTGATGATATATGACAATTCATCAATTATTAAGCAGTATTTTTTTATCTATAGAAGAATCTCATCAAATGATCTTAATTTTTTCTTAATCTATTTTCTAAAATATCTCTGTGTTATAAATGTTAAAAACACCTAAATGCATCTGAAAAGTTGTTAAATCTAAGAGAAAAGTCAAAAGAAATATCAATTATTCCAAAACAGAAAATTCATCCCTCAAATATTTTGAAAAGTTGGTAAATTTCGTGACATCCCCTAGATTCACAACAATGTGCATAATCTTACAATGATTCATAAATAACATAACGAGAATAACCTCACTGTATTTTTACGTCTACCGAGCTCATGTGGAAAAAAGATCAAGAAATGTACTTTAATGGACAAGTCTTACACATAAACCATGCTGTGATGCAGTTAATCACATATTCATAATTAATTTTCATACAGTTATTCACACATTTATAATTACTTCTGATTTCCCTTTACCTATTCTAAATTTAATACTCTTTGCCATTTTTAAATCTCCCATCTATCTATAATGCTATTTAACTGTTTCTTAAATTACTTTGGTTTTAGCATTTGCAATACAGTTTGTTGGTGCCTTTAGTCTGAGAATTCATTTAGTCTTCTTCGCTACCACGGGGTTTTAATAATTTTGCATAGGTTACATTTTATCTCTATTGATCCCCCTTGTGGCATGTCACATTTAAATTTTAGTGTACACATATAAAGCACAGCATTTCTTTTCATTTTTACAATCTGGCATTTTATTTAGCGACAGTTCCTTTTAGCACTTAACTAGATAGCCAGGTTGGTTTTCGGTTCTCGTACCTTTTTCACGTGCACTTCACACTTTGGTCTTGGCCCAATAGGTCATGTATCATGTCGCTATTTTACCAGCCACCGCACTAACTTTATATAATTTCTCGTTATTGATAATGTCAATAAAATATTGTACAACTGTCTATTGGCATGGGTTCCTGGCTATTGCTTACTTCCACTATACCACAGAATAGAATAAATTATGACTTTCTCGAGTGTAAAATGTTTCTCATGAGAATCTACATCATATATCTGTTTCTTAAAGCTTGTACATTTCTTGGGTACTTACATATTAGCTAGTTAACCATTTTCAACCTCACCAGTCGTAATCCTTGGCCATCAAAATGATTAATGTAATTTGACAAGGCTGACTGGCTAATAAGTGAGTATTGTTATTTTTTTATGCTTCATGTATTAAAAACTGCTAAAAAATATTACCTTCGGCTAAGTTTGTTCTATATTGGTTTCACATATAGTTCTATTATAACACTAAAAAGCTAACTTGAAAACCATTCACGAATATTGTTTTGAAAGTTTTTCAAGATGTGGTATTGGTCCAAAATTATAAACTTTTCTATAACAGGGTTTCTACAGATTTCACAGCTTTTGCTTCCCTGACATCTATCATGCTCTTCCCTGACTTTATCTAGCGTGCTTTTCCAAATTTTGCATTTCCATTTTTAACATTACATCCTTTAATAACTTTTTGTTTATTTTGCCCTTTTTTACAAATAATAATAATAATAATAAAATTAATTTATACAAGAATCTTATTTGACATCACTGGATTGTAACAAAAACCATGTTTGATAGTAATTTAGGATAAAATTAAGCATATTTCAACTGCACAAGATATGCTCATAAAGAACACATTTTAAAATTATTTATAAGGTTAAATGAGAAAATGAAAATAAAACAATTTCTATGCTTAGGTTATGCAGCAAAAATTTTCTTGATTTTACCACAAAATTCAATTTTTCTTGCATTTACTGACCTTTCTTCAATTTCTGCTATTTTCCCCGACTTTTTTTTTTTACCAAATCCCTGACTTTCCCTGACCAAAACTCAATTTCCCTGACTTTCCAGGTCTGTAGAAACCCTGCATAAGTGAGTAATATCTTTCATTAATATTTGATGTATAAAAACCTCTAAAAATTACTTTTTCTTTATCCTATAATTGGTTTCACAAATAGTTGTAATGTAACAGTAAAAAGCTTCCAAACAATCAATGGGAGAAAGGGAAGGGGGTGATAATTTGAAATTGAAAGTTATTCACAAATACTGATTTGAATATTTTTCATTTGAAGTAAAAAATTTTAAGTCAACAATACCTATCTTCACAAAACAAAAACAAAAAATAAAAATAAAGAAAAAAAAATAGTGTGTTTAAAGCAACCTTAATTAAAACAATTTTTTTAAAATGTAAATCACACATGAAGGCTGAAAACCTGAACTATTATTTTATTACCTAAGATAGTTTAATAAAAATAACTTAAAACATTGAGAGAAGTTGAATTTAAAAATAATTAATTTATGACAAAATTAATCATATAAGAGTTTAATGTACAACTTACCAGTTATTTCCCCACTCAATCATCGTACCTGGCTGTAAAGAAAGAATAAGAAAAAAAAAATAACTGCCTAGAGATGAAAACAGTAACAATTAACTGCATTTTAATGTTCTATTTTAACTTTATTATTTCTCCAAAAAATGAATTATTATATATTATAATATTATTTCTCCAAATACCAAAAAATGACAACAGTGTATATATATATTTTTTAGAGAAATTTTTTAAAATAAACTTATCACAAAAAAATCATGAGTGCAGTAACTGCAGCTCGTGTTTGCAATGAACTGCAGCAGCAAAACTTTTTTTTTTATATTCATAAACAAATATAAAAAAGAACAGTCATTTTCAAAACAGAAATTCAAGTAAGACAAAAATCAATAAAAGCAAACTGAAAAAAAAAAAAAAATTAAGCCAGGCTTTGTCAGAGGGAGACTGGCGCAAAAGTTAATTACAGGCTTCTGTGCTGATGGCTTGAGATTTGCAACTATTGCATTGCTTGAATTTAAAAATATTAATTTAAAAATTTAATGTCCATATATATATATATAATGTTTAAATATGGTTTTGATGCTACAATCAATGGACACCAGCTCTTCCTTGAAAAAGCATATTTAACCAGATTTCATCACAGGGAGGCTGGCGCAAAAGTTTATTGCAGATTTCTGTGCTGGTGGCTGGAGATTTGTAACTATATCATTGATTGAATTTAAGAATACTGTCCTGCGAATAAAGCTTCAAACAATTTTGCTGCTGTTTGTAGGATTTTTTTTTTTTTTTTTTTTTTTAAACGATCTGAGGAGATAGGGAAAAAATGAGGTTGAGGTTTATACAAAGTATGAAAATAAAAACACCGTTCTAATAAAAAAAAATTCTGCTTTTTCAAAAAAATAAAATAAAACTTAACATCAATAAATACAATAGTTTTGCAAATTTTTTTGCTACACACAAATTTCATAAAAACCCTATAAAATTCAGATTCATCTGTAATACTAGAAATACATTAAGTATTGTAGTCAATAATATTTTTCAAAATATACCGAGTAAAATTTATAATTCTTTGGAAAGTAATTTTATTTATACAAAACTTTTTGGTCAATTAAAAATAGCTACTCCATAACACATAAATTAAACAATAAGATAGTCTCAAGTTTGCAGGTTTTTGATTTTGAAAATTTATTCACAAATGTTCCAATAGATGATTTATACAAAACACTTCTGAATATTTTTGATGACTTTAAAATAGAAACTTTACTCAATATCAATAGAGAATTTGTCATTATTTCTAATTTTTGTCTAAACAATAACTAAATTATTTTTAATTCTGAAATATACTGACAAATTAAAGGCATTGGTATGGGTACTAGTTGTTCAAGTACTGATGCCAATTTATATTTTTATTACTATGAATACGTTTTTATATCCAGTAATGCAATAACTTTTTCTGAGTTCAGATATATAGACGGCGTTTTGGTTGTTAATGTTAATTTAGATGAAATTAAACATAGAATTTATCCCTCTAGTTTGAAAGCCAGCAAATAATGGTTACAATTCTGCTGTTTTTTTTTTTTTTTTTAAACCTGAATATTAATAATTTTTTTTATAGATACTTATGACAAAAAACAGTATTTTAATTTCAATGCAATCTTTTTACCACATTGGACTTCAAATTTACATAAGAAAAATTTTATTGCTAATATTTTGATTGGATAACTGTTAGACTGTGTAATAATAGTTATTTCTTGAATTATCAACTATACCCTACTTTTTGCTAAACTTTTTTGCAATAATGCTTTTCCGCTGGAATTTATGAATTTTTACATAAAACAATTTAACAATAGCTTAAAAACCCATGGCTTGATCCTGCTTGAAGAGGTCATATGCAAATTATGATAAAAACAATGACTGATAAAATACAGTTATTTTACATTATAGCTTGTCACCAACTTTTTCAACATATCTTTGACACTTTCCATGGTGACAGGCTGAAATTTTGTACTATATGAAACACATTTTACAAAATAAAATATTTTTTGAACGAGGGCCATATAAAACTTAAAATTTTAATTTATTCAAATTTAGACCTCTGAAAAATTTTGTGGATTTCATAGAATTCTATACCTTTTTTATACAACTTTGTACTTTATTACAGATGTCTGTGATCGATAAAGAATATTAGCCAAGGTCAATGTTTTTAAGGACACAAATCATTATTTTAGGTCACTGCCTTGCATACTGCATAAATTTCAATGAGTGTATGCCCTGCAGTTTTTTTACAGGGTTACACAAAAAGATATTCTTATACATTGCAGCCTATATTCTCAAGTCATTTTAAATGCACTAGTACCTGAACACTAGATCGACTGAGTTGAATGAAATTTATTTTGCTTGATAAATATCAAGTGTTCAGAAAGTAGAATGGAGTCACTCCAGTTTTTTTTTTTTTTTGAGAGAGACTTCTTTACTGTCATTTTTGAAATTGTTTGATTTTCAAGAAACAAGGAATTTATTATCATTAGAAACATTACAAAAATGAATGCTGGCTAAAAAGGTGTGAGAAATTCACTTACCTTTAAGACATATGATCGAATTTCATACATACTGCTACGATTTTGTGGTTCTGGATCACCCCAGTAACTGAAGGGCAACATATACTGATTTGTCCGTGACAAAATGTTTTTGACTAGGCTCTTGTTAATTTCAACTAATTCTGAATCTTCTCTACATAGAGTTAAAGCTTCGTTTGCATTACGATAACCTTTATTATACCTCCATATATGAACTGAAAATTATAAAATACATACATAAAACATGCATATAAATGTATGCTTTGATTTCATATCTAACTCAATGAGCATCAAGAAAACAGGAAAGAATGAAGCATTGTTTCCATTGCACATTGTGTTTGACTCAAAATTAACAATCTTATTTTTTAGAGTTAACCCCCATGGTGTAGTGGTTAGCATACCAAGATTGTACATATATTACAAACATTTAAAAAAAAGTCTTTAATTTTCAGATCCGGGTTGGCAAAAACTTTTTTTTTTTAACCTAACCCACATGGATTTTCTCAAGTAAAACAACAAAAGAAACAGTTAATTCAGTATTTTTTTTCCCCCCCAGGGATATAACAAATATTCCGCCAATCAATAAAGCTTTGGCCAAATACAAAATAGTCAGCTGCCAAATATTGAAGTTTTAAAAATTTCATTTTAATTGTAAATAGTCATTTTTCAATTTTCAAATGAAATATTAAGTAAAGACTAATTGAAAAAAAATTTTTTTAAATTCTTTTTAGATGCTTAAGACACACAGTAATATACTTTATATAAAACTTTAAAAATCATATATAATACGTCAGTGATAAAAATACATCCGTACAAAGTTAAATTACTAATAGTAAGCAACATTATAATCAATATATGCTATGAATGTGTTTAATCTAATGACTATAACTGACTAAATCTGATTAATGTGATAAATTACAGAATAGTTATCAAATTTAAAGTATTTTATATAATAACTAATTCCTAATAGCTAATGTGATAAAAGTACCGAACTCGGAAAATTTCTCCAGTCTGTGCAGCTGTTTGACTTCTAGAATATTATTGATATTTGTGAGATTTTTGACCCACACACACTCATACACAAGCTGCATATATATTCGACTGCATTACTTAAAAAAGTATAAAGAAAAACTCGGCTGTTTGAGCCTCGTCAGGGGGAGACACCCCCGCCCCTGAACCATACTAATTTTTTAGTTTCATTATTGCCATATTAAAACGATATTAATTGTTTATGTCATTTTATGCTCTCATCTTTCGTGTATTTCGCCTGCTAACCCTGTGTTGAAATTTTTATGATTGTAACCTATTTATAGAAAAATACATGTGATGCATATTCTACAGCTTGCAAAATATTGTAATAATACAGGGTTGTCCAAATTAAACTTCCCTAACTCAGAGGCCTGTGCAGGATGTTGTAAGGGTCATAATGTGATGAAATTTTGGAAACTGACACTTCAGATCACGCACTCGTGATTTATTTTTAAAAAATTAGTAGTACAAGAAGCTGCCGATAGGTGGTGCTGTAACACTTGTAATTTGCATATTGCAACAACGTGATTTGCAGAAATAAAGCTTCTGCGCAACGTATACAAAAGACGAGCCCTACAAAAGTGGAAGACAGGCGTTGCACAGCAGTTGTTTCCAGCTCGCTGATGCACAATAGCGACTTTGAAGACAAAGCTCTGTTAAGTGAAACTTTTCTACCAGAATGACAAGAACTCCTGTGCTGCGAGCATTCCATCGGCTGAAGAACTTACGCCAAGGACCAATGATGCCACGTGCTTTAAGAGACATGATGAAGATGTTCTAAAGAACCGGACAGCTGGGAATTTTATCAGATAGAGGATGACATGTTATGGATTCTGCACACGTACAAGACGCTGCTTTGGCGGTCTTGGACGCCACTAGCCAATCGCCACATGGTGTTGTCAGTGTGCAAACTGTTTCTCTTGCTGTTGATATGCCCCATTCGACTACGGCACACATATAGAGCATATGTAGAAAGTCTTGTTGATCTGCAGCACCACCTATTGGCAACTTCTTGTACTAATATTTTTTTAAATAAATCACAAGCGCGTGATCTGAAGTATCTGTTTTAAAAATTTCATCATATTATGACCCATACAACATCCTGTACTGGCCTCTGAGTTGGGGAAGTTTAATTTGGACAATCCTGTAGATTAAAGCTGTTGTGAACTAATAGTATTTAAATATATGTAAAAAATACATGCAATGCATATTCTACAGCTTATGAAATATTGTAACAATAGATTAAAGCTGTTGCGAAATAAAAGTATTTAAATACATGTAAAATTATGTTGCATTTTTGGGACACATTTTTCGGAGAATTTTGAATAAAGAGGGTGAGAGATAAAATGACATAGTCATTAGTATGTAAATTATGTCTCATTTTTATGTCGCTTTTTTGAGACACATTTTCCGGACAATTTTCAATAAAGGGGGTGAGAGATAAAATGACATAGTCATTAAAAAATAGTTCTAAACTATATTTTACATAGAATATAGAATACAAAAAAATTACACAGAATACAAGGAAGTTACATAGAATTTACTATAATATATACTCCAATGCACAAATTGCTCCTAAAAAATTCTTGCAGCATTAATTCAGTTGAGTAATACAACATGATAAATGTTTTACACTTGAAAAAAAGTTACTGCATATTTAAGTAGTATGTGTCCTTAATAAATTTAATATGATATCTGGATGTGTTATAATAAGTAGTATTAAATTTATAAGTATACGATTTTTTTAAAATTAACAAATAAATAAATACAAACAATCTATGACCAACTAATTACAGTTAAATTTTTATGTTATATGAATGTTTTGTGTAAGAGATTGCATTAATGTTCTTTTTTTTTTAGCTGAGTTATTTCTCTTTTGGTGACATCCCTTCACAGCACAATTTTCTACTGAACATCATGTTTTGGGTTGCTTTAGTGCCCACGCCGAAGCAAGTTGCCAGACAGGAGAAACAAAACTTTTGGAATATACAGTATAACCATACACATATAAGAGTAGAGTGTTTTGTAAAAATAAAAACTAAATTTACATTGCATAAGTAATTATTTTGTTTGTTTTATCACAGACAGTCTTCTCAATTAAAAAAAACCCAAATGTGGGTAAAATTCGGTATTTGTAATTCGGGTATTTAATGCATTTTCCCTTGTGAAATATCAAATTTCCGTTTTAGAACAATGGGAGGAGTATTTTCAGGAGCATACTTAAAAAAAAGAAAAAAAAATTGAGGAAAAATAATGTATATAATTACTTTTACTGCAGCGGTAAATAAAAGTTTTATTTTGGAAACTAAACTGAATAGTTATAAAATTAAATATTAATCAAATAAAAAACAAAATTTAACTAAAATATATGGTGGTAGCAAAATGTCTTGAACACACTCTTTTTTTTTTCCCCTAAATTTTATGGCTGATTGAATTTTTCATTACAGAATTATCGTAATTTCTTAAATATTAGTGATTCTAAGTTACTTTCAATACTTTCCAACATGACTGAAAAGAGTTTATGATACAAGTTTGTCTGTCTGTCCGTCCATGTTCTAACTGCCCTAAAAACAGAAGGTGTTTACACGTTTTTAGAATGATTTTGAGGTCATAATTGATGGCCTCGATAAAATGATTAAAAATTTTAAATATACAGCAACACTGCTGTCGTTAAGCAGCAGAAATTTTGTTCTTATACAATTTATCAATTCTTAGAAAAAGGAGCCTGAAGTTAACAGATTTTATTGGAACACACTGAAGTAATTACAGTTCCTTAAATTCTTAATGTCTGTGCTAAAAAATTTAAACCTTTTTTTGTGAGGGGAGGGGAAAAGAAGAAAGCATTTCTTGGAAGAGTTCTTTTTAATAATAAATTCAAAATATAAAATTACTGATTATTCTCTTTTTGTCTGATGTTGGACAGAAAGCACAAAAATAGATTGCATTCGTGATTTGAATGCCAGATTGCGCGTTCGATTTTGCCCCTCGAAGACCACCGTGTACAGGTGGTAAATGTGTGCACCTTAACTCTTCTTGGTTCCAGAAGTCCTCTGCCCAGTTATTAACAGCTTTCAAGAGCACAAACGTTTAGAAATCTCTTAGACTTCTGGAGAGAGCAGGCAAATACATATGCATACAGTGTACCTGCTAAAGTATGCTATTTCTGAACAGCAAGAGCATAATAGTAATAACGGCATAAAAGTAATTTCTAGGCATAGTAAGGTTGCCTTGTGCTACGCAATTTAAACCACTTACAGCGCCATTTGTTGGATAAATTCGTTGTTAGCGTTTTTATCCCAAAAGCGATCAGAGTACAGAAAAAGGTTTTTCAACATCATCGATTTAGTAAGACAAGGCACCTTAATATTAATTTTGCACAAGGTTCTCATTAGTTCGCAAAATAATGCTACGATTAAAACTCACATTTCTTTGGCCGTATTTTTCAAAACTGCATTTACCTGACCTTAAGCTCATTTATTCTTCATTCTAAAACTGTTTTCTGTCAGCAACAATACACATCTAGACACTGGTCTGCAATTCCCGCTGGAAGATGTTCAGTATGGTTTTCGACACACTGGCAAAAGCATCAGTAATTTTACCATTTGGATTTTACCCCTTCAACATTAATATGGTCAAAATCTTATCAACAACTCGCATACAGTTAAGTGCATTATTTAGTGCTAATCCTGCACACATTACTTTTCCTGTGAAACTAATCCTATTATCCGAAACCACCAAAAATTCTGAACAGCAAGTTTCCAGTTTAAGGCCCAAGGTAGGGGTTAGCCCCCCCCCCCCTGAAAAAAAAAGCAACATTTTACTTTATTTTACATTTTCCTTATGTGAAATAAACTACAATTAGCCCTTCCCAAAGTAAATTATATTGGTTTAATGTTACATTTTCCTTTATTGTACATATTGTTTAGGTCAAATGAGTTTTATCTTAGAAGTTATCCCCTTCCCCCATACAATTCTGTACGTGTCACTGCTATTTTCTAACTACCGAAATCTCTTCACCAGCAGATAATAGATACTCCTAAAAAACATTTTGCTCTATGGGCCGAAATTCATTGCACTTGCATATCTCAAAAACTATTAGGCATAGAATGTTAAAACTTTATAGTTTGGGTTGTTGTAACATCTAATTGCGCACCTCCCCTTTCGGCTCAATTCGACTAAATAGTTTATCTACAGGGCCACCCAAAAGATTCTAAATACATTACGCTCTATGGACCGAAATTCATTAAAGCGTATTTTAGTGGTATTGGGCTATTTCAAACAACTCAGAAGTGATATATGCTGTTAAGAGCTACAGAATGAATTTCTCCATTAAAAGAAGTGTCTATCATTTATAGTTCTGCTACAGGAACACTCATAAGATTTCCAATACATTACAGTCAATGGCAATTTTAGGGGCATTCATCCATTTCAAGCACAATACCGTCCTACCAAATAAGTTAAGTAATGGTCCGACGACGGTCACGTGCCTCCCTCAAGAACTATGCCAAAAGTTGCCAAGCTTGGCGACTTTTGGTGTACGTGGGTGCATATTTAACTCTCAAATCTCAAAAACTATTATGAAATTTCATATATAAGATTGTTGTAACATCTAGTTGTGCATCTCGATTTTTGGTACCAATCAACTGGAGAGTTTATTTACAGGACCACCGAAAAGAATTTCAATACTTTTAATGTCTATGGACAGCTTCAATATAATACAACTGTAGACAGTCATTATTCGGTCCGTGCCCAAAATCTCACCCTCTGTCGTCAACCATGGCAAGTTTTGCCAAAATATCGCCAAATTTGGTGATAGTCAGTCTTTTGGTCCATGCCCAAAATATCATCATTTTTCATCGTCCTTGGCGAGATATCGCAAAATTTGGCGATAGTCATCAGTCGTTGTTTTGTCCATGCTTAAAATCTCGCCATATCCCGTCGACCTTGGCGACTTTTGCCGAAATATCACCAAAAATTATTTTGTATTTTATATAACTCTAAAACTTTAACTAGTAGAATTTTTAACTTTTGTATTTAGGACTATTGTAATATCTAACTGTTTTCAATATTTTTTTGACTGCAATTGACTGGGTAATTTATTTACAAGGTCAGCCAAATGACTTTAAATACATTAAGGTGTATGGGTGCATTCAATTCATTGAAAGTCTGTGGTCAATGACTACTTTGGCTATCCCCAAAATCTCGCAAACTCTCTCAAGCTTGTCAGTTTTGGGTGAAATATCACCAAATAATGTATCAGAAGGAAATCTTTCAAATTAAATTCAGATTGGCGATATCGAAATATTAGGCTAGAAATCGTTAAACCTTACTATTACCGATATTTTTTCTTTCAAACAAAATAAGTTAGATGAAGTGCACCGAAAACATTTTTGATTTAAAAGACGTGCAAGGAAGTCATGTGTTGTCCACATCAGATTTTTTTTTTTTTTTCCAAATGTGTATTAAGTAATTTTTAATAATCATGAATAGCTTTTAGAGAATCTACAAGAAATGCAACTTTCAATAATACAGTAGTGTCCCAAAAACTCGGTACATTCTGGATAACTTGGCCACAATGTTACAGGGTGAAAAACTCAGCGCAGTCCTGTTCAAGCTCCCGCATTCCATAGACAATAAGGGGGTCAGTCGCTCCCCTTAAAAAATTTAGGTATCACCTTTATGAAAATATTTTGTACAATAGGAAACATTTTGCCCCCATCCCCACTCCAATGTCACATTTTCCCCCCCCTATACACAAAGAATAATTAAAACTGAGGATACTATCAGTAGTTTACCACTTTTTAATTCAATGCAAGATTTAGAAATTCCAAGTCCAAGGATGTCAATTCTAACATTTAATTTGGGAGAGCATTTAGAAGCAAGAAAAAATTGTTTTCAGAGCAAAAAACTAAGGTTTTAAAGCAATAAAGTTTGCTCTTGATTAACATTTAAATATGTAATTAAGCAATTAGGAAGGGGCAATTTCCCCAAAAGTGCCTAAAATAGTTTTAATAAAGGGGGTTTAAATTGACATCCACATTTTGCTTTTATAACAAAGAGCCAAATTTCTTTTGAAAACTCAATGCAGCAAACATGTAAAAGCATATTCAGGGCCAGAATTGAAGCAAAAACAGTGTTTCAGTGCAGTTAGTGGGAATTTTTTTGCACTATGGGGTAACTTTTTTATCTGGGAGTGGTTCAGAACAGAATTAATATCACTGAAGTTATACAAAAGAGCATGATCAATGGTCGAAGCAGACAAAAACTGAATCTGTTTTGGGACCCCTTCACAAAATTGCAACCAGTTAAAACGGCCCCTTCATAAGAATGCAATCGTTTAAAATAGACCCTTCACAAAAATACAACCAATTAAAGCGGACCCTTCACAAAAATACAGCAGATTAAAAAGGCCCTTCATTGTTATTTTACCCTACATTTGAAGCTGTTTTATCAATTATTTTAACAAAAAAAAGGTGACTTATTAAAAATTGGTATGAAAATTCAGAAAAATAAGTGTTGAAATTCACAAAATTAAGTACTAAAATTAAAAAAAAGCGATTTTCACAAAAATGGGACCTTGGCAAACAATTCCTGGATCGACCCAATTATTTTTTCATTACTTTTCTGTTCTTCTGAATCATGCAAACTGAGCCCCCCACCCCAAATTTCCACATACCTAAAACAAAACTTTCAGAATAAGCTATGGTACTTATATATCACACCATTACTTTTGATAGTAATTTCTCTCCTCTCCCTCCCCAATCTACACAATTAAGTGCCAATTGTTAAACATTTATGCAATTATCTATTATTCGTGTCAATATATTACTAGTGTTAATACAAATGAACTAACAACATTAGACAGTCCTTTACTTAAATAGATCACCATTTTTAATTTTGCCACCTGTAAGTGTTTTGATCTTGAGTGGGTCGATAAAATGAGGGCAAAGCTTGCTTGGGGTCAAACACTGGGGGCTTCGCGTCAGGCTGACCACCTGGCTGAGGCATATGCATCTGCACCCCAGAGGCTATGGTCGCGAAGGCGCGGTTGAGCAGTGCAGGCCTTGGTCCCGAAAAACGGGGCTGTTGCACCAATGTTTGACTTTTTGAAGTGTTTCGATCAGCAAAATAATTAAGGTCAATTTGGTATCAAAACTGGAGTACCTAATATAGTTACAGAAATAAATATGCTTCTATTTACGGATACAGTCAACTCAAGTTATAGTGAGCCTCTGCCCTCTGGGACCATCAAATTTCATCCACTATATCTAAAGTTTACTAAAACCGAAGTGTCCCAATGGTGAACAGAGAGTGTATGTGAATTGGGACTAATGGTCTGCGTTCGCTACAGAGGAGTTTACTATATCTGGAGTTGCCTGTATATACAAATATAAATGATATACATAAAATAAGTACCTAAGACAGTTACAGAAAGCATGAGTATAAAATATTTGGTTTAAAAAGCTTCATAATAAAAAATAAAAAATTTTTTTTTTCATTCACTTTTTTAAAGCATTGTAAAAATAACTTCTAACTGTTCAACAGTAACTTCATTCACTGATATTCAAGCATTGTATAAACAACTTCTAAAACATGGACACTCATTCTGAGATTTCAAAAGTGTGGCTAATTAGATTTCATTTAAAATAGCTGAATAAAATAAGAGTATCGACTCTAAATAAACAGGATGGAATTCAGCAATTGAAAAATTAAGAGAAAAGTAAAAGGTTTTTTTTTTCTTTCTTTAAGTAATCAAATTATTTACATTCACAGAATGGAAAAGAAAATTACTAAATTGATCTTGATTTCCAATTTCTACTTGCCAGCTGCCAACCAATTCAGTAGATGAAGATTTTTCAGGTAATTTTTTTGTAAGCATTTCGCTAAAGAGAAAAAAAAAAAAAAAAAGCCAGTCAAAATTCCACAAAAGCAGCAATTTCAGTTAAATATAGGGATGCACTGAATATTCGGTATACTGCCTACTCGGCAGACAAACCGAATATTCGGTTCGGCCGAATACTTAAATATTCGGCAACCGAATAGCAAACAAATTTAAGTATTCACCAATTGGTAAACAAATACATATTTTTAGAACATGAATGAAAGATATAGTATAGTACCATAGTACTAAATTTATTCAAGTTGTTACTTACTATTATCACATGTGAATACACGTTAGAAACCCTTAGTAAGTCAACCTACCAAGGCATCCCCATTCTTGGCAGATCGCCCTAGCGTAGCGTTGCAACAATCACTAATATCACAATGAAATTAGTTTTAATCTAAGAGAAAACACTCAGATGCTAAATTAAAATTTTGTTGCTTTTCAATTTTCCTTAAATCTTATGACACATTACATTAACCTTGCTATTACTAACTCATTTAAATTCGAAACAGTAACCAGGAAAAAACACCCTCATAAGTGTTCATAAATATATAGACAATTAACTGCTAATTCTTTTTAATAAAATTTGCAGATAAAAAATTACCAGCATTTCCCTAATATTTAAAAAAAAATTATTAATAATATATAAAGGAAACACTTGGATATTAAATTTTGCAGCATTTTAATTTATGTAGTTTTACACCATATGAAGTAACACCATATAAGAACAAACTCATCAAATTGATCATTGCAATCAAAGTTTAATAACAATTTAATAAGTTTAATAAATTTTAACGAAGTATTCGGTATTGGTCGTAGAATGTTAAAACTTTATATTTAGGATTGTTGTAACATCTAGTTGTGCACCTCCTCTTTTGGTTCCAATCGACTGGATGGTTCATGTACAGGGCCAGCCAAAAGATTTTAAATTCATTATTCTCTATGAGCGGAAATTCATTAAATGGTTTTTTTAGTGGTTATTTCAATAGACTCAGAAAGGATTACAAAATTAATCTCTCCATCGAAAATAGTGTCTGTATCATTTATAGTTCTGTTAAAGGAACACTCAAAAGAATTTCAACACATTACAGTCAATGGCTTATTTTAGGGACATTCATCCATTTCAAGCACAATGCTGTCCTACCATATAGTTAAGTAAATGGTCCGACCACTGTCATGTGCTCCCTCAAGAATTACACCAAGTTGAAATTTCATGTATACGATGGTAGTAACATCTAGTTGTGCATCTCGATTATTGGTTCTAATCCACTGGAAAGTTTATTTACAGGACAACCCAAAAGAATTACGCCAAGTTGAAATTTCATGTATAAGATGGTAGTAACATTTAGTTGTGCATCTCGATTTTTGGTTCTAATCTACTGGAAAGTTTATTTACAGGACCGACCAAAAGAATTTCAATACATTAATGTCTATGGACATCTTCAATACGTTACGTCTAGTCAGTCATTGTTTCTTCCATGCCCAAAATCTTGCAATTTGTCATCAACCTTGGCGAGTTTTGCCGAAATATCGACAAATTTGGCACCAAACATAATTTTGTATAACTCTAAAACTTTTAACCATAGAATTTTGAATTTTTGTGTTTAGAACTAATGCAGCATCTAACTCTTCATTTCGTTTTTGATTGCAATCAATAGATTAATTTATTTACAGGGTCACCCAAATGACTTTAAATACATTAAAGTGCATGGATACATTCAATTCATTGAAAGTGGTCAATCACTACTTTGGCTGTCCCCAAAATCTCGCAAACTATCTCGCGTTTGTTGGTTTTCGGCAAAATATCGCCTTATTAAGTGTCGAAAACTAATCTTTCAAATTCAACCAGCTTGGCGATATCTGAAATATTCAGGTAGAAATAACTAAAACTTAGTATTACTGCAGTATTTTATCTCTTTCAAACAAAATTAGTTTAGATGAAGTGTGCCAAAACTTTTTTTGATTTAATAGATGTGCAAGGATGTCATGATTTGTCCACATCAGATTTTTTAGTATAAGATTTACCAATTCCACGAAAACAAATTAATAGAAATTTCATCTGGAAATCGTCCCAGAGTAGCTGAGTGGCAGAGCACCCACACGTTAGGCGGAAGTCCTAGGTTCGATCCCCAGCTCTGGAATTTTTCGCCTAGTTGGTAAAAAATAAAATTAATCAGCCTAAACATGCCAACTTGCATTAATATAATTGAAAGGTTGATAAAATCTCTTTCTAAAATATGTATTCCGCGGAGAACGGAGTTGTCGCGAATTAATTGTTTCATCTGTTCCATATGTGGCTTGCAGAGGAAGATGATAAATGCCAACGGTTCTAATGCGAGAAATTTCATCTGGGAATCGTCCCAGAGTAGCTGGGTGGCAGAGCACCCGCACGTTAAGCGGCAGTCCTGGGTTCGATCCCCAGCTCTGGAATTTTTTGCCTAGTTGGTAAAAAATAAAATTAATCAGCCTAAACACTCAAACTTGGATTTTTTTTTTTTTTTTTTTTTTCAAGCGGAAAAATTCATGACAAAGGCAAAATTCATTACTTTTTCATGACTTTCGTGACCATTTTCTGAAATCGTGACTTTTTCATGACTGGTAGACACCCTGATATAATTAAGTTGCATTTTTTTCTCTCTCTAATCCATATTAACGTAACTATCTTCTGGTTGGTAACTGTAATTGTGTGCGATTATGGCAACGCTAGTGTTTAACTTTAAGATATTTTTTCATGACCAAGACTTCTTAGTTTTACAGATAATATATTGCTGTATGTTTTTAAGCACCAACAAATAATGTAAAATGAATTTTAATTTTTATTTAGTACTTAATTACAAATTTGAAAAGCAACATTTTAGTTACAATTAAAATGAAAATTTAAAAAATGTAATATTCGGCCGCCGAATATTCGGTATTCTATACCAACAATATCCAGCCTAAACTATATGCCGAATACTTGGTATTTGGCCTGAGCTATTGGCTGAATGTTTGGTTTTTGGCCAAATTACTATTTGTTACATCTCTACAAACAATGAATCTTAATTGACAATTTGTACTGATTTGGGCTAACCACAGTATGTCTTATAAAAAGAATTTCTATTTGAGTTCAAAGTTATTTTTTAGTTCTCTGTATGGTTTATCAGTCACAATTACACAAGCAATAAATCTTAACTGCTAATTTGTGAATTTTTTAAAATAATGAACTCTTAACTTGGTCATGAAAAAAATTACTTTTAATTTACAAATGACATTAACTAGCAATTTCAATGTATTTCCTCTAAAAGTAGCCACTCATAAGAAAATCCTCTAAGAAAAACCCTACAGCATTTCCTTCATTTGACCCTTCCCCACACATGGAATTATTCCCGAAAGAAATCCTCCAGAAAAGGATTTGAAGATATTAATAAGATTATCTCTATTTGCGTCTGGACACTTCAATTTTTTGACAAGTTTCATGCATGGGGAATACTTTTTATTTTGATCATCAGTCTTCAGAACTTACTTGTTGCCACAAGCAAGTCTTATTATTATACAGTCGGATGAATTCTGTTAGGAATATGCAAGACATGAAAGATGAAATTAAGTGAAATCATCCAGTACAAATGGGCATCAACTATACACATAAAATAAATAAAAACTTTGTGAAAAAAACACACATAAAAGGTTACTTCAAGGCGCCTATAAGTCTACGACGCCTTGAAGTAACCTTTTATGCGTGTTTTTTTTTCAAACTATACAGATGTTTAAAAAATCAGAGAACTCACACTTCAAGTCAAAAAAGAATTTCATTTTGTAAAAATATTTTTTAATTTCTGGCTTATTTGCAGAATCAATGAAACATCACACTTTGAGAAATCCCTCACGGCCTTAACTGTTTAAGATAAACTTGGAGGGCACTCATATATGGGAGCTTTAAAACATAGCATTAAACTTGAAGTTGTAGGTCAATCTAATAAAATTTTAGGTTTATAAGCATAGTAGGTCTTAAATAAAGCTGTAACAAATAACAATCACTTTAAAACATAGGATAAATTAAAAATTTGCCCTTACTGTATGGTTGAGCATTTATTCTATAAAGAAAGAAGAAAAATGTCATCTTAAAAGACATGCATAATGAAATTTAAAATCACCCATTACAATTCTGATTAATGTACAATAATAAAAACATATGATCAAGTAAAATTGTGTTAAGAACTCATAATTCAGAAAAATAAATAATTTTTCAATGATTAGAAGAAAATATGGAGCATAGCCAGGAGTTTTGAAATTGGGATTGCTGCTGCAAAATAGTTAAGCCTTTCTCTCAGAAATTCTGTTTTTTAGGAACTATAATTATTTTTCCCAAGGTGTGGGACATATAAAATGTTTTACATAATACTTAAATGCAAAACTTCAAACTTACTAATGCTTTAAGTATGGTTCAATACTATCTGGTTTCACATCATGAACTAGAATGGGAAAAATAATGATTAGACATCACATCCGGCAAATATAAGTCATAAAAATATATAAGGTATATAAAAAAAAAAAAATTACTTTATAAAGCCACAATTACACATAAATATGGAATACATTTAATAGAATTTTTAATAGACAAGATTTAAAAAAAAATTACTTTATAAACCCACAATTACACATAAATGTGGAATACATTTAATAGAATTTTTAATAGACAAGATTTATTAAACTTTATAAAATCTTTCATTTACAGAACCTAACTGATTTTAGATTAAAACAGATTTGGATTTTTATTATTTTTTTCTTCTTTAAACTTTCTTGAAAAAGTATTACACACACAAACACACACACAAAAAAAAAAAAAAAAAAAAAAGTTAGTTTAGATTTAACATATTTTTTAATACTCTATCAAGGCTTTACAAGTAATCTGCTTAAGGATTTAAATTTTCCCGTTCAGGTTTGGTAAACATATATTTAACTTTCAGCCAGATTTATCTACAAGAAAATCTCTTAATCTGACAGATCATTGCAAAACTCTTCAAAAGTAGTTCAGCATAATAAATATTACACAAAGAAATTTAAACATTTATAACATAACACTTCGGAAAAATTTTATGCCATAAAAAGGAATGTAAATTTTCTTGTCAAATCATAAATTATATCATTAATGTTGCAAGAAAAATGATCCAAAGAAATAAAATACAGATATTTATATTTTGGGTATCAATTATATATCAGGGTATCCCATAAATAAAGCAGAAATTTTAAGGAGAGGTAGACAGTATTAAAAGGATTGAGAATTGCTTAGAAATGCAGAAACAAAAACATTGTTTGATGCACCTGTTAATATTCACTTTTAAAATAGTGGTTACTGAACTATTAAAATACTGAATAAAGAAGGGCAAACAAGTTTACAAAGTTTTTAATTATTTTGTTTTAAACACCAGTTATTCTGAGTGATTTTATTACTGAATTGTAAGTGAAATTTCCTATCATGCATTTCCTAATCCTAATGATTTTTTGTAGAAAAATTCTGAACTAAAATTCATATCTGAAAATTCTCTTCATTATAAAAAATGCAATTTTGGGGAGCTTGACTCTTCGGTCATAAAACTTAATATTGAAAGTACTTCAGTACTTTTTGTGGAGTGATTTTTAACTGGTATTTGAATTCAATATTTTTGACCCCACATTGCTAAGTCATTCTGAATCCTTTTCATGTGCCCTACCTCCCTCTAAAGTTTGTTGCTCTATTTATGGGACTTCCTGAATATTTATAATCTAAATGTCAGCCTTTTAAGTTCAGACAAAGAAATTATTAAAATGTAATAAATATTAAATACAAATAAATTTTATCTATGCATTAACACCATGGACAAACAATTTAAAGATTCTTGATTTTTGTTTGAGCACTTGTTTTTACTTATGTGCTTGGATAACAGAAAATTTGAATTTTTCTTTTCTTTACAAAAGTTTCATACTCATGTAGGGCACTTCCTATGCAATTACTTTCTATGGGAAAAAAAAAAAATGTTATGCAAAAAATTTCATTATTTACAGTCAAAAATATAAGTTCACATAAAAAGAAATGGAAAATCTGCTCTCTTAAAAATATACTATGATTCAAGCATTCAAGTGCAATACTTAAAAAGATACAGATAAATTAATTTTTATTAATACTTTACTTTGAAGTTCATATACTCTTTCTGTGTCAGATAACAATTTGGAATGGGAATCCTTCCCAGGCTCAATTTTTCGCACATGTAATAGTTTGCTCCACCATCCTTCTCCTCCCGAATTTCCATTATTAACAGTGGTTGTCGATATAGATCTGGAAGGATAATAGCAATAATTAATATTCAGCAACATGTTATGAAACCATGAAAAATGTATATTAAGCAAACTAAGTTTTAGTCACAAATACAAAAATAATTGCATGGTATCCAAGGTTTAGCCAAGCATTTCAAGAGTTTTGTATGGGCCTGGATTTACCAGTAGGCATAATTGATATTTGCCTACAGGGCAAAATTTTGAAAGGTGGATTTTATGAGATTTTCAGCCCCCCCCTCCTTTGCATTCCCAAATCTGTTATTGCCCCCCCCCACACCCCCTTTTTTTTTCTTTCTTTTTAAGATATACATAAATATGCTTTTAAGCTGGGACCAAAAGTAATGCTCTAGCTTTGTGCTTTCAAATAGCAGAACTGAAACTTCACAGCACTCTCAACACACAACACAGCATCACAAAAAAGTATATAAAAGAGAGGTAGAAGTCAGAGCGTGTTACTGTGTAGACAGTGAACCACAATGACTACAGACTCACCCACATCACACCAGTTCTCTCTAACCTCTTTTCTCCGACAAATTTGGAGTCTCTGTACTCCACCCTTTCTCAGATAAATTCCTTCAGCAGGGAAATCAATCTTACATTTGCTTATCGCATTAGTATGATGCTGACACTTATCATGCATTTCATTTTTGCAAGTTGAATTTAGTTTTTTTTAATGCTAATTTTTTAAGTTTTAGTAGTCCTATAAATGTCACAAATCTTTGTTAGAAAAATAATATCAATAGCAGTAAAACTAAACAATGTTCATGGAGCCTGCATTTATGGGGGAGAGGGTAGAGGCCCCTCTATCAGCATCCATCAGAAGCGTAGCATAGCAATTCAATTTTTTTTTAGGGGGGGGGGGGATTCTCTCAGTATGTTTAAATCAATTCTGGAACTAAAAAAAAAAACACCGTACTGTGATGATTTGTAGTAATTTTCTCCCTCGGTCCAAGGGTATCGGGGTGAGGGGGGCTTGAGCCCCAAAGCCCCCCTTTCCTTTGCCACTGCCATCCATAGGAGAGACACAGTGATGATTAGTATGTAGTCTGTTTCAAACAGAAAATTCAGGCCTGGTTTAATGGTCTAAATTAATATTATTTATGTACAATGTATACCATGAAAGATTTTTTAAGGCACATAAATTAAAAGCAGAATATTGTAATAAATATACCTAGCAAATGTTTAAATCAAGTTAAAATATTGTAGTCTTTCTGTTATACAAAGACTACGATATTTTAAATGTTCACAGTTCAGTATTGACTGATATTGGGACTCAATCAACCATTAAGCTCAGGAAGCCTATGGACAGAACAATGACTATTTTAGCAACCTTATAGCAACAAATATCTATTTGAGATATCAAGGTTACAGTGTATTTTTTAGTACAAAGGTCCCTTCACAGTTTTGTGTGCACAGGCATTCATAAAGGGCCTTATGAAGAGAGATATTGATATGGAGGGTTTATTTACGGGATTTACTGTTTTTAAAAGTATAACAGAATCAATTCCATCAGGATACTCAAGTTTAATCCTTTAATGCTGCAATATATTTAAAAGAATCGTTTTACTGTAATAAATTGCTGGAAAATATTCATTTCTGTAATTTAACATTGAATAAAAAGCAACAGCTATTGTATTTGAGAATTTAATTCACTGGTATCATTTGGAAAGGAAATTCAATTAAAAAAAATTAACAGACAGTTTATCACAATTAGGGATGCAACAAATATCTGACAAACATACTGCATCCGGCCTAGATGCCAAATAATTGCCAGTAGCCGGATGTTACAAATATCCAGCCTAAAATTATATACAGAGAAATAACATAAATAAACATAATAAATGAATAAATTCTAAAAACTTTAATAATAAAAAATGGGAAAAACAAAGTTTTGTGAAAATATTTTTTCAATACTCTTTAGAATGTATTTTCATCATGTATAGAAAATAGGGAAAAAATTAAGTAGTACTATCTTTTTTTAATATTGGAGTAAATTAAAATGTCACCCCTACCCCCGATTTTGATAAGGTAAGGAAATTTGTTTCATTGATTTTTAAACAGTTGGATATCTCTTTCTTTCAAGAACTGATCTTTTAAGATATTTATGTAACTCTTGAGGTAGAACATCCATGACATTGATATTTGTATAACTTTAATTGCAGTAAAACTGATATTAAATTCATGGAAACAATCCCAAAAGGATTTCTGATTTTTGAATTAAATGATTTGAAAGTGTGAAAATTAAAAAAAAAAAGTAATAGCTCAATGATCTACGAAAATTGGTGAAAATAAAAACAAAAAAGAAAACATACTGCTGACGGATAACCAGATATCCGGCTGAAAGTTTGTTAGGATATTCGGTATCCAGCCAAATTGATATCCGTTGCACCACTAATCACAATCAAATGCACATCATTAATTTGTTCGTGATTTCAGTTGATTTATGAGGCTTCAGAGCACATGCAGTCCCATGTAAAAGCTAAACTTTTTTTGAATGAGCACAAACCGCCTATGCTAGACAAGCAATCTAAGTAAACTTTAAAAATTTGAGGTCATGCAGTAAGCGAGTTTCTTAAATGATGCTTAGGCAAAACCACAAAGTTTAACTTACACTTGAATATTTTTTTTTTTTTTTTTTTTTTTTTTAAAGATACTTTCAAAATTCAATAATTTTTTGATAACTAATACTTCACTTAATGTTATAGATGTGAAGGAAATTATTTGGCAGAGATCTGCTATAAATTAAATATAATATTAGAAAATATTTTTAAAAATACTGGGGAATTTTAAAAAAGCGAATTCCATCCATATTGTTAAGTGATAAAATATGATCTTAAAAAATAAAGTACATTTAAGTAACATAAGATTTTAAATTATTGTTATATGTAGTAATAAGAATATAATTAAAGATTCATAAATTAATTTAAAGAAATGAGTTAAAGGCACGAATATTTATTAAGACGATTTAAAAAAATTAACAATAATAGTAGAATAGCATAAAAAATATACCTAAGAGAATTCAGGAAGGTGAATTTTCTGTGCCCACCACAACTTATCGATCGTATGAGAGACATTTCCATTGAAGAGTACGTCCATCTAGTTGAGTTGTTTGCTTTTAAAGACTGAGCTGGAATGGAACCCTTAAATCCAGGATTGTTACAACTCAGCAACATATAAAATTCCGATTCCATATACCTAAAAAACTCTTGGCAACATTGTCTTGCCATTAACATTATAATAATTATACCGTTCGTTTTAAACCATTTAATTATGGGAATAATTAAGAAAAAGCTCTGTTTAAATGTGATTTTAGTCTTTGAAAATATAAAATTTTAACTGCGGTATAACATTTCATTTAATATACAAAGCGTTTGAAGCTATTTTGAACGGTTATATACAGATAAGTATTCAAAACCAAACATTCAGCGGTAAGCAGAAATTATACTTTTTGTTTTGAAAACAATATTTTAGGAGGATCGTTAATTGTTTAAGTAATTTTTTAATCTGTGTTTTTGAATGTCGATCATCTCTAAACAGATTTGTTTATAAAGATTTATCTAGTTGTTATAACCTGTCAAACATTGGATTATTATGATTATTTAAAAATATGTTGAATATCGTACTTAAGAGATTTCCTATTAATGGGTAATTTTACCCACTATACAAAGTTAGTATTCCTTACTAAATGCATGTTCAAATGTACCTTAAAAGTTTTGTTGCCTGTGTTTATTTCATATTTCTTATTACCGTTCAGTTCAAATAATGTATATAAATATTATTCTTAAAAACAAAAGAATATCTTAACTATACCAATTAAGACGGTCGAATATTTTCGTTGGGAGCGCTGAACAGTATATAATGCTTGATGTTAAGCAAATATTATTTTATGATGCATATTATATGTAACGCTTAGTTAATTTAGAATATTATTTGAAATATTGTTTTCTCGGAATTTCTATAATTTGAAGTATTTCAATAGATCTAATAGAAATGGGGAAGAATGAGGGATAAAACCACAAACGAAAATTTTTCTTTTGAACCTTGTTTTAATTCTGTATTATACTTTGAACTATCTATATATTCAGACTTGGTAATTATTTTGCATGATAAATCTTTTCAATGCTAAATACATCGATTTTTAATTGTTATGTGCTTGATTTTGTAAAAAGTCCACATAATTTCTAAAACAAGAAGTGGTATTAAAAACTCCTGGATTTCGATTTAAAACATTAAGGGCCCTGGAAAACTCCTGGATTTTACTAATTTTTCTGTAGACTCCTGAAATTTTAGTATTGACTCCTGGAAGTATTGTTTATTTTAGTTTTCTTTCTAGTATTTGAAGTGCAAAAAAAATTTTCATAAGTGCAATCTGCCGAAATTTTTTTTCGACTCGTGTTTCAAGTGTAATAATCCACTGCCATGTTTATTGACGTTCCTGCCACGGACTTGGAGACAAGGATTGTAATTACTTCAGTGGGCTGAAAGCTTAGCGCAAAAAGTTCCAATAATTTTGTTCCTGAACTAAGCCCGTTGGCATTCTCAAACTCTTTTATCGCTAACTGCTAGCTCTTACGTCACTGCAAAAGTATCTCGTGATTGGTGTATGAGCTGTATGCTCTTATCTCTTCTTTAGTAAACAGCGTACATGTTTACAAAGCTCGCCGTTTGCAGCAGTGTGTTGGAAATAATCTGTACACGTGTGACTGTAGTAAAATTTTAAACCATCCTGAGATTTTCATCCTTTTCAATTTGCCTAAAGATGCCGGGTGGAAAATGCGTTTTCAATGATGCTTGGTTAGAAAAGGTATTTACGTATACTCCTAGGAAAATTATATTTTCTCCTGGGAAAACTCCAGGAATTCATACTGCGAAAAAGTGTGGGAACCCTGTGTGTAATAACAATATAAGGTTGCAAAATATTATAAACGAAATAATTGATAATTTATCGACAAGACTTTATTTTTTATCATTCCTTTTTATTTAGTTGCTCATTTTTTGTAACTATCCTGACAAAAAACACCTTTCTTGTTGGCAAATCCTGCTCTTAAGGTTGTATATTTTAATCAGCATGCAGTGTTTGTGCACTAGTGCTTTGTAAATCAAAAAGGTAATCTATACTAATATAATAAAGAGGAAAAGTTTATTTAGGGGATAATCTCTAGAACTACTGAACTGATTCTAAAAGTTCTTTCACTTATAGAAAGCTACACTATCCCTGATGGATGTAACTCTATTTTATTTTGAAATTCAAATCTGATATATATATATTGTTTTATGCAATTTTTAGCATTTTTTCTCACCTAATACGCAATAAAACCAGTGATTACACTTGTAACAAAACAATATTTGCATCATCAGATCAGGGTTTATTTTTTGACATGAGCAGTGTTAAAAACTGGTTTAAACCATCAAAAGCTAAGACATAAAAGAAAGAGAACAATATGCAAACTAATTATGCTGTATATTTACATTCTGCATTAAACTAAATGCATTATTAAAGTTAATTATATAAAAAAATAACAATTATGCTAACACATAAGTATACTCACTCATTAAGAATAATTAGTTTAATACCATTTATATGATACAAATTTAAATTTTTAATGTATACAGTGTTATATATATATATAAATAATGTTCTGAAGTTTTTTAAACAAAAGAATGGCTAATATTTCCTAGAAGCAAACATTAAGCTTATTTTTGGATTAATCTAAATACCAAAATTGAAAAGGCTTTAAGCAACAGCCTATAATATAGTCATTTCAGTCATTTAGATAAAAGAAATAAAGAGTTTTTTTTTTTTTAGGAATTTTTAGTAAAGAAGCATTTTGAATTCAAGAGTTGCTGCTTTAAGATTTTGTTATCTTGATCATGTTTGTGGTGAGTTGCGAGGAGGTAAAATAAAATGTTAAAAATCATGAAGTTTTGCAATTTTTTTTATGATTTGTCGCTCAATTTGGCACACAAAAAATAGTCTCCAATACAGAGGTACAGTCAAAATTGATTTTTTCATCAAAATCTGGATACCGAAATTTTTCGTGCTCACATTACTTCCTTGTATGAAGTACAAGAAAGTAAAAATGAGAAAGATTTCCCACACGATATTTTCTTCCAATATTTCAGTGTGGTTATGGGATAACTGTAACAGCCATCAAAGGTGTAGAGTATGCTTAAGAAATCCCAATGAATCTCTTACAAAATAAAATGCGCTCAAAATTTTCCAATTTAACTATTCTTGTCTTCAGTGCCTCATCAGTAAGTTCTTATTTCAATGAAGCCTTTTGGGAATGATCCAAAAAGAATGGATGGAACTTTCATTCAACTGAATACATATCATCTACCCTTCCTAACTTTTCTTCAAGCTAAGTCATTTGAATTCAAGACAGAAGTAACTCCAGCAGAAAATAAAATAAAATGCTATGATTTTTGTTTTATCCGGAAATTAAAAAAATTTTGTGGGAAGTATTTTCAGTTAATTTCAAATTTTTTTCTGATTAGATACATGCAGTGTATGAAACTTTAATATATTTTGCATTCTTTTATTTGTACCATTTCTATGTATTTTTAATTTTTTTTTTCCATTAATGGTATAAATTAATTTATGAAATCTCGATATCGTCTTTTTGAAATGTTTTCCACCCATATCTTTGTGTGTGCATGCATGCATAAATATAGGTACTTACATATTATCCCGGCGGTCTGCCAAGACAAGCAATTTTTTGCTGAAATAAATGCCGGGCACATGAAATTATTGATGGTTTTGAATACGATTGGCAACTCATTTGACAAAAAAACAGTTTGGCGGGAATGACCGCCAGGATAATACGTAAGTACCTAAATATATATTTGTGCTGCAGAAATTTTTTATTACTGCAGCTTGTTGCAGAAAGCAAGTTGCGAGTCATATCAACGTTATATAAGAGTCCAACACCAGACCAGAAATAGAGAAATGCACTGTTTTTTAAGTAAATAAAATCTCACTTCATCTTCATTGGAAATTGAACCCTGGATCACTAGGCTGTGTTAGTGCAGAACCCACATCACCACATGGGTTCTCGAAAAAATTCTGTAACTTTTGTTTGAAAAATTATTAGGGGGCAACACTACTTTGGTGCCCCAGGGCTTCCACACCTCTAAATCCGGCACTGATTGACAATTCCAGTAGACTTTCGATCTTATTCGATGATAAATGAACTTTTCTAAACATTTCTTTACTCTTTAATTTGATGTTATTTTACTATTTTCAATTCATCAACATTGTTAAGCAAAGAATTTTGCAACTTTAAAATACATCATCATTGAAACTATTTTTAAGGCTTGTCATTTAATTGTAGCAATAGGAATGTGTTACATAATACATCTGATTTCATATGTCTTATTCATTGTCCTTCTGTACCCTAATCCCTGTCCCATAGAGGGTCACGATGTGACAGCTTGAGTATATTTTAAAAATAAACTTTTCTTAAAAGAATAAAATAAGGATAAATTCTAAAAAAAATTGCAATGAAATCTAAAAGTTGTCAACATACTGTTCTGCATTTAATTTTCAGTTTTAATTAAAAGAAAGTTTTTTTCTGTAATGTGTTAATACCAGCATTTGAGCCTGACAACATTTGTGGTCTACTAAAGGAATCTTATCAAATAATGTAATTTCATTTATAAAAATGTGTATTTTTTATTATCAGTTTCTGTGTTACAAGTTGTAATTATCATTTTCTTTCTATAGGCACAGCTGGAATTTTCAAACTCCTATATGATGGAAGATGGTATTTTATCGAAACCTGTTCAGTTTCCTGGATTTCTGATCCTGCATTAACATATTTGATGTTACCATCATCAGTATTTTTTTCATATTTGTTTTTCCTGTCAATCTGATTATAAACATGTCCAGTGAAACTGGGTCAAAAAAAAATCATTCAGCACCCTTCTGTTCAAGCAATGGCTCAGTAAAACACACACAAAAAGTATTTTCTAACAGTTCCGAAGATCAAATTTCAGCAATTGTTTCTGATATTATCGAAAAAACATGTAATAATTTGTCTGACAATGACTTTAGGAAACCTAATGATATGAGTATTGTGTGTACTACTGAGAAACAAAAGAAATGTGAAGAGCAAAAGTTTGAAGATGGAAACCTTCCAGAAAATGATATGCCAGTCCGACGAAGTAATCGCATACGTAAAACAGTTGTGAAGAAAGATGAATTTATTTCTCCTCGCTCTAAAAAAACAAATAAAAATAATAAAAATGAAGTTTGTTGCACGAAGGTGAGTCATCCTGAAAGTAAATGTGTGGAATCTGATAAAAATCTATGTGAAACTTTAAAAATACCTGAAAAAGTTCCTAAAAATAAAGGAACCAAACCTCCTAAAGTTGAAAAACCAAAGAACCCCCAAAGTGGTAAGCGTTCCGCACAGTCTGAAAAGAAAAAACCCACTCAAAGAAAGAAAAAGTCTAGCAAAGCTGAAGATACTACTGAAAGCATCAGTAGTGATTATGATGAAACAAAAGAACATAAGAACAAAAATGATGAAAAGTTAGAAAATGTACTTTTGGAGAGTAGCGTATCATCTGAAAAAAGTATTGACTCTGAAAATAGTAAGTCTGTCACTGTTAGTAAATTGACTGACAAAGGTGATGATCAGAATTGTGAAAAGAATGATAAGCCTGTTGAAAGCTGTAATATTAAGCCTGTTAAAGTCAAATCCAGATGGTGGCGTTCAAGTGAATTGGAAGCTGTAAAAAACTCTGAAACTAACACTGATTGCAATGTTAATTCAGTTACTGTGAAAACTGAACCAGTCGAAACTCCACCTATTTGTGCTGCAGAAAATTCAATAACACCAGTTGCTGTCAAAATAGAACCCATTGAATTGCCTGCTGTTGCTGTTGTGAAAGAAGAAATTTCCAGTGAAGTAAAATCCGAAGAAAAAATTAATGTGTCTCAAGATGAAGTACAACCATCTTATGATCATATTGAAGAGAACATTTACAGATTTAACAGGTAATAACATTTTTATGATGCATGAGGGCACTAGCAACTTTTGCTACTAATTTAAAGATAAGGCACTTGTATAAAAATTGTTTTCTTTTTTGTATAAAAACTGTTGTTTTCTTATTGTTTTTAAGTTTTTCGCTACTTGAAGCTTTCTCAGGGCGACTAATTTAAAATCAGATTTCGTTGTCAGCTCCGTTTTCTTTCCAAAATTGCGATTAATCATTCATCAAACTGTCTAATCTGCTGTTTTTTTATAATCGTACTATAAAAATGAATGTAGTATATGCTCTGTTCTATAACACATGTTCTTTAATTTCTTATTTTATTCATTCCTTCTTAAATGAAGTTAAGTGATGTATGTTTATTTGGGAATAATATCATAAGCGGGTGCCGGTTACCAAGCGAGGTACGTCGCCAAAGCTTACCATATGTAAACAGGCATGACAGCATTGCCAATTGAGATTAGCTGCTCGGCAACCCTTCTGCAGAGTTGAGTTGTTTTATGATGTCATGAGAAATTATACTGTTCAAAGGCATTTTGTGATTGGTTGAACGAATTTCAAGGAATTCAACTGGCAAACTAACTGAACTTAAATTCACTGCAACTCGAAGTTGTGTCGTGTGCTTGTGTTTATTTTTCTGGTATTTATGGGGGCTGAAATTTTATTTTTCATATTGTTTATATTTAAGAAGTGACGTTTCTTGTTGTTTTTATATTAAATGTTGATCATTTGTATAGAGCGCTGTAATGAAATCGCCTCATTTTACGATGAGTTGTTCCTTAATTCTTTATCAAGTGAATTTCGGCAAAAATTTGAAAATGTTTGTTGTTAGTTGTGAAGAATATGGAGGTGCTTTGAACTACAGTTATTGTGCTTGTTTAAATGCATGCTTGTGATGAATTTATTTTGTGATAAACACACATTATTAATGAATAAAATTTGAGGTATGTGGTGCTTTTATTTATTAAAATGTTTATTCCTTGCTTTACAGTACACCGGTGTATAGTTGAGAATATTTATGATCTATGTTTTCATAATTATGTAATGTTTTTGGTATATTGTGTTATTTTTTGTAAATTGGGATGAAAAAATAAAAAATTTTTAAGGTTTTAAGAAGGATAACTAATTTTATTTGTTATATAGGTTTGCTCCCGATTTACAGAATTCCGGTACAACTTTTAGGTTTAATATGAATAAATATGTAAGGATTTTCGAGTTGTTTGTGATCAGATTTGATTCTATTCTGATTTACTAGTATAAATTTTGTGTTTTGAAAGTATTAAATTGTAAAAATCACGAGGGGGAAAGAGGTAGTCGGTTTATTATTGTGGTTTTCTTTTATTTTTGAGTGTTTTTAACATTTTATGAAAATTTTTGCTGTATATTTCTCTGCAGACATATATTTTAGTATTTTGCATCTTTTCAAGAATATTTTTAACGTATGTATAGCCCAAAGTTAGTGTTTTGTTTATCTTCATATTGTTTTTTATTGCATGTGGAATGTTTTCATGAGATGTTTGGATAAGTGTATTTTAGTTTTCAATTTTTAGCGACTAAAATTACAAAAATGGGGAATAGCGGGGGCAGGTCGCCAAAGCGTATGATACGTAAAACACTTATCAGCATTGCCAATCAAGATGAGGTATTTAGGAACCGTTTTACGGAGATGTGCTTTGTTTCATGATGTCATTAGAAATTATGTGATTGGTCAAAGAAATTAACTGGGAATACAGTATGATAGTACATCCGTATTTAGTGATAAGAACTCAAAAAAACAAAAACACAGTTGGAAAACAGTCGCGCAAACAAATATGCCAATGAAATGATGCCTCTAATCTCATCACCAGAATAGATACTTGAGTGGTATTGCACCTGCGTGGTTTTTCTTCTGAAAATCTAAGTATCAGTAAAAATGGATGGAATGTATCAGGAGCTGATACGTTTGAAATATGAAAGAACTGATACCTAAAAAAATAGGCGGTATTGGCACCGATGCTATCGATCAATCCCTATTATAATTATTGAATGATTTACTGTATTGGTTTACGGTTGAGATTTAATATTACTGTTTTCTATTATAGCGTATTTATAGAAGGGTTAGAAGTTATTTATAGAAAGGTTATTGTATGTTGTGTTATTTTAATTTTATTTGAATTGCTGAATAATGATTTCTGTTAAAAATAGGAGATTTTTAGTGTTTAATAAAGATGGATAATTTTATTCGATATATTACTTACACGGATTTACAGACATCAGTTACAATACTTTGGTTTAATATGAATCAATATATAAGGATTTTTTGGTTGTTTGTAATGAGTTTTGTTTTTATTCTGTTTTTAGTAATGTAAATTTTGTGTATTTTGAAGATATTAGAGCTAAATGAATCTCAGAAGGGGGGGGGGTAGTCGGTTTATTTGAGTGTTTTTCTATTAATTTTAATCTGATTTTAACATTTTATGGGAAATTTTGCTGTATATTTTTCTGCAAAAACGTATTTTAGTATCTTGCCTCTTTTGAAGGTTTTATTTTATTTTGTAACGTGCCCAGAGCTAGGGCTTTGTTTTTGTTCATTTTGTTTGTAATGGCATTTAAATATGTCTACAAATCAGGGTTCCCACTGATCAGGGAGAACAGGGAAAACCTGGAAAAGTGAGGGAATTTCATTTTGGCAAAAAAAAAGTCAAGGGGGAAGCCGGGGAAAATTGCAAATTATGGCCCAAAACCTGGAAAGTTATATAATTTGAACTGGAAAATCAGTGTTTGTAAACAAACAACGTTTAACCTTACTTTGGGAGGCTAAAAATATTAAAGAACATATGCAAAGTTGACGTCATAAGCATAAAATATAGTCTAGATTTTTATCACATGATGGTCTGGAAAACCTGGAAAAGTCAGGGAATTTTTTTTTTTCAGAAATTGAGTGGGAACCCTGCAAATGTTTTAATAAGGTGTTTAGATAAGTGTATTGTAGATTTGGGTTTATTTTATCTTATATAACTATGTATGTTTATAAAGTAAATAAAAAACCTTGTGAAAATGTGTTTTTTCACAAGTTTTTATTTACTTTATTATTTAACACCAGTATTTTGAGTGTTTTTTCCTACGTATGTTTATGTTATGTTTGGCGAGAAAACAAAGTCGCCAAGGTTAGACATTGACGATAAGAAAAAAAGTCGCCAACTAAACCTGCCCCGCTTACAGTGTTATTCCCAGAAAATGGATACTAAACTGCTGACTTTTTTTTTGTCTTTGTCGGTCAGGCTACTAATACTATTTTTGCCTCCTGACATTGGTGGACACCCTGAATTATTCATTATAAAAAATGTTTGCCAAGTGCAAACATGAAAATATTATCTCACCAGAAATTATAAGACTGTGCAGCAATTTTCTGTAGTAAATATTAAATTAAAACATTTGAAATTTTAAAATTTATGCTGAATTTCTCTACCTTCCTTTATTTACTAATTCTGAAGAAAACCTTCTCTTTCTATTAAGTTTTTGAATTTTAAGTCTGTTTCTCATATTACAATCTGTTTTGATGATATATTACTGCTAACAATATTCTGTAATATTTTATTATTAATGTTTCAGGAAAAAATGTAGAAGTAAGAAACAAGTTAGAAGAATGGTGTGCGATTGTACACTTACTAAAGAAGAGCAGGAATATGGTATTATGGGATGTAAAGAAGAATGCTTGAATCGTTTACTAATGATTGAATGGTAAATAAAAAAGAATCATTTTTTTTTGCTAATTTAGAAAATATCACTTATAATATGTGTAATTTATTAAATTCCTATGATGTAGATACATTTTAAGACATTATGCAGAAAATAGTCTTTATATATATATATATATATATATATATCTTTGAATCTGCCTTTATTCCCACTCAGTGACGTTTACTATGCAAACATTAATTATGGCTTTAATCATCAGCAAGAAAACCTCTTAGTTAAGCAGAGTTGTACATTTTTGTTTAAACATTTTACAATTCTTGAAATTTTCTATTTTACTTGACAATGGTGCATTTTAGTAGTATTATATACATTGACTATTGTTCTTCAATTATGGTATGTATTACTGCTTTTATATTTTTGTACGTTCTTGGGTGTATTTACTACATACGTAATGTAAAAATCTGGAGTGATTCCAATCAACTTTCGAAACACTTGAGGTCTCACCATGATACAGTGGTTATGTCACTGAAAATGGTAGATGGCCAAATTGTGAAGGTCCCGGGTTCGGGTCCCATCACGAGGCTGTCGATCTAATGGTCTGGAGTTTTGGTAGGTTTTCTCCAGATGTAATGTGAATACGCATTAGAACCCCTTAGAAAGTCCTCCTACCAAGGCACCCCCATCCTTGGCAGATCGCCCCAGGATATCATTCCCATAATCACACAAACACTTGAATTTTACCAGGTGTGCATCTGTGGGCTGTAATGTATTAGAATTCTTTTTTGTAGTCCTGTACAAAAATTGTAAGTCCTATACACACCCAAATCTATGCTGGTTGTTTGACAGTGATGTATAATTTATATACCCGATTTGAGCTCATTCGAGTGCATCATTTAAACACTGGCATACTTTCAAAAGATTTTCATCTGCAGGTAGTAATGTATAAGAATCTTTTTTTGTAACCCTGTGAACAAAGTAACAGTTATACAGCCCATTTCAGAAACAGAGACACATTGCAAGAATGTTGCAGAAACAGAATGATCTCCAGAAGACACATTGTCTGCAGCAGTTACAAAATGATGCACCGAAGACAACTTTCATGTCAGCAGCAGATGCATAATCAGTAGATTGCTGTTTCGATAATTTAAACAAGCAGAGGTGCATAAATAAATCTAGTGATAATTTTTTAAAGTTATGCATATTGATGAAGTTTATCAAAGGAAAATAGAGACCGCATTCTCCATCTTGAATTGTACCATAGAACTGCATTTTAGCGATAGCTCGCATTGTAGGCTGTGACATAAAATAAGTGGTTTGGCTTTGCATTTTCGGTTACAATTCCCAGAGTGAGTGCTTTTAGGTTTAGCTCCAAATTTTACACCATTTCAATTTATTAGATTTTCCAGCAGAGCGAATGTTTGTCACGCACATTACTACCAGGTGATTTTTTTTTTTTTTTTAAGCTGTGTAAATATGTTTTCTCTGATCTACTTTAAAGTTGAAATCATCCTTTAATGCGAGCAGAGAAATTGATATTTTCAGCATTACATATTTTTATTTACTTATAACTTTCTTCCAATCTGCCCACTGACATGGCACTGTGTTGAAGAAAAAAGAACTTTTAAGATTGCTATGAATTTGTTTTTCAATTCTGGTTGTCATTGCTGTTGCTTTTCCAAGTGTCTGTTGTCAGATCATCAGAACTAGCTCGTAATCTCCACAAAACTATCTGAAAGGTCTTTGAATGTAACACACCCATCTGTATTATCCACTATGATTATTCCTTGAGGCTGATTTTAAGTCCTATTCAGTAAACATTGTCCAATTTTAAAAGCATAAATCTTATTAGATTATCTTAGTTATATCCATAAAAAATCTGTCATAGGGGAAAAAAATCTTTACATCGGACTTAATAAAAAAATGATAGTCAAATTTTCTTATTTTTAAAGCTAATAAAAATATCTTGTTTTGCTACTAATTTTGGCTATTTTTTTGTTCTTATTCAAAGCTTAATCCTATATGCATTACTTGTTAATTACGGTATTTCTCCTCTTTTTATAGTGATAATCAACGAAAAATGAATTAATAAATTCACTTTACTAATTTCAACTGAAATAGTTTCTAAATCCCAAATGAGCCTAATGTAGATTTTTACATTTGAATTGCTTATATTACATTTCCTAATTTAGAAGCTTCATCATACTTTTTTATTTAAATTCAACCCTAAAGATTACGATTTCCTCTGACCCTGTGATTTCTTAAAGTCAGAATAGCAGAGTTTGTCTGTGATTAATTATCTTTGTAGATGATATGCATTTTTCTAAACTGTTGAATTTTGCTTATGTTAGTAAAATTAGTTTTTCTTTTGAAGGATTACTGAGTTTGGTAAGTAAAGTTTTGTTTTTATTTTCAGTGGTTCTCGATGTCCTATTGGAGAGGCATGCTCAAATAAAAAATTTCAAAAGGTAAGTTTTTTTCTTTTTTTCTGCTGATCTTATTTTTATTTGTCTGAGAAAATTTTCTTATACTATTTTTATAGAAAAGTCAAATTTTCTGTTACTTATTGTTTCTAAATCTGTTTATTTATATATCTTAAATACTAAGAATTTAATAATGTTTTACAACACATTAAAATGTAAAAAAAAAATATATCTTGATTTAACGCAGCTGAGTTGATAACTCTTTTGGGAGGTGTGCACCGCTGTTTATTTACATTTATTTATTTATTTAATTTTCTAATTTTAGAAAGAATATTTGAAAGCTGAAATATTTAAGACTGAGAAGAAAGGATGGGGATTGAGAGCATTAGAAAATAAATCAGCGTAAGCTTTTTAATATTTTTCCTGGTGAAATATCTTGCCTATATACATTTTATTTTCATTCATTTATACTACGATGTAAAAAGCTGTTGCTTCTAATGTAATTCCTTCCTATAAAGTACTATAATTTCAGGGGAAATGCCATTGAATGTGGTAGTTTTGTTTCTTATAATTTTCATCAAAGGTTAGGAATACACAGTTTATTTCTGATATTTAAGATCATACTTGACATGATTCCTGGAGAGTGCATAAATTTTGAATACTGTCTTTGCAGGAATTTTTAAGTGACATACTGTTTTTCTTTTCAGAATTTATAGTATTTTAGATAGATTGTGAGATGGTAGTTTTTTTAATAATGCTTGCAAAACTATACACTAGATATATATCTTCTGATAGCCATCTTTGTCTTTTGAGTTTAGGGTTGCCAGATGAAAAATTCAAAAAAGAAGACTTGCACAGTTAAAACTTGTACTTATTTTTCTCTGTACCTATTGCAGAAAATTCCATAATCATTTCTTATTTAAGTATAAAAAAGTATATGTAATATTTTTATCTGATTTATCCTTTTAAATAACTGTTTTTTAGGGGTGATTTTATAATGGAGTTTGTTGGGGAGATATTGAATCACAAAGAATATCGACAAAGAGTGAAACAGTATGCAAAAGAAAAAAATGTGCATTCATACTTTATGGCTCTTAAACCAGATGAAATCCTTGATGCCACTTATAAAGGCAACCTTTCTAGATTCATTAACCATAGCTGTAATCCTAACTGTGAGACTCAGAAGGTAAAACTAAGTCACAATATTATTTTATTCTTTGTATTTTCCTAATATGTGGCATAAATGTAATTAAATAGAAGTAAAGCTTGGTTTATTTTTTTATCACAATTTTTACAAATTCTGTTTTTGTCACAAAAAAATATATTGAATATTTAACGTAATATAGTCAGTGATGCTAGATTGGGGGGGTTTCCCCCCATATTTAGGGGGGGGGGTATCCTTTAGTTGGATCTTTTAGCTTGGAGGATAAAATCAGGAGTTTTTAGGAGAATTTATTTTTTAATCTCTGTGTGCTGACGGAACGTCGGTGACCAATGTAATAATAACTGAATTTATAAAAATGTGAATGAAGTATAAAATATTATCATGTTGCCTAAAATTACTCTAGTACCTACAACTTCAATTCCTCAACCTCAAAGAATTCCTCACCCTCACCCCCTTATTACTGATTGTGAACATGAAATCACTCTCATCACTCACTGTGATGTACAAATTTATCGATATATTATTCTCCCTAGTTCCTTTTCCCCTTTCACTCCAACCTGATCGCCAATGAAAATTGGTCAACAATTGGTTACATTTCAATAGCAACAAACTTGAAAGTCATGTGATTAGAATTTCCTGTTGTGAACCTGTGATCTGAGCATAGTACCAGGGGTCAATCCAAGAATATTGCTCAGGGTCCCATTTTTGTGTCCTTGCTTATTTCTGAATATCAACACTTATTTTTGTTAATTTTCACACCAATTTTTAATTACATCCACTTTTTTGTTAAAATAATTGATAAAACAGATTAAAATGCCAATAAAGTGTTGTTTTAATTGATTGCATTTTTGTGAAGGGGCCACGAAACGGACCCAATTTTCATCTCCATCGACCCCTGATAGTACATATTAAACTTGACTACATGAATCATTTGATGCTGGTTGAAATTCAATCTCTAGTTATTAACATACTAGAAATTAATTTTTGTTGTGAAGTTCAAAACAATTTTAATAAATTTCAAGAAAAAGGAGTAAAAAGACATATAAGCAGAAGTTTTATATTTTAATTAAAGTATTCAATTTGCTGTACTATAAATATATACGATTTTTAACATTTGGGGGAAGTTTTAAATTTTAGGGGGAAATTTGATCACTCTTAGTGGGAAATTTCTCAGAAAGTCTGGCAATGCTGAATATAGTAGATGCTCTTTGGTTCAAACTAATCCAAACCCCCTAAAAAATTGTATTGCAATGAATGCTAAAAATATCTCATTAATTGAAATTAAATTTTTATCACTTTGGTTTATTCAGACTAAAAATTTGTCCAAAAAATAATTATTTCCCCTTGTTTTTAATGAAGAAAATACATGCTGTATGTGTCAAAGTTGTCTGTATTTCTTTTCTGGATAAAGAGACTGATGCCTGTATTTCTAAACTATAAACTGGCCACTTCTTATCAGTGCTTTACGGGCAAAGTTCTTGGATTTATTGAACCCTTCATGAATGGGTAGGGGTCAAGTTAGGGCAGAGGGAGAGTCAATTGTTTATTTGCTGTTGATTTTCTTAGAACTTTAGAAAAACCAGTCTTTACTACATAAACTTGGGAGAAAATGAATTGAAATGTTTACTTGAAATTGAAAAGCTGAATGAAAATGTAGGCATAATAAATGAAACCAAAAATTCATTTTATATTTTCCTAAAAATGTAGTTCATGCAATTTTTTAATTAAAGTTTACTTTCTACTGCATATCTTCTGCTACATCTTAGGATTAAAGGGTACATGAAGGCTATCTGTTAAAAAAGAGGAATGCTAGGGCATCCTAGGGAACTTTCTAAGGAGATTGTTTTTAGAATTGTTAATTTTAGATAGCATAGAGTAATATATTTTCTGCGATAGTACTAGGAGATTTTTTCTTTTTCAGTGATACATTTTAAAAGTTATATTTTCTCTTGACATTGGATAATTCAAACTGTTTTTTGAGAACAATTAGATTAGAATTAACAAGTGTCCACTGTATTTATTTATAAATGTTTTAAGTAACATGCATGTAGTAATTAACATGTAACTTTTCTACTTAATTTTATTTATAAATATAAATGTTTTAAATAACATTCATATAGTGATTACCATGTAATTTCCTTTAAATTTATTTAATAATTATTTTTTTTTTAAGGAAATTTACACAAATTTACATTTCTAAGATATATATTTTAAATTCCTGCAGTTGGCTTCAGGGTAACCAATAACCATAAAATATTAAGAAAAAGTTTGGGAGTTTAGTCAAAACTGGGAATTAAACAGACAGTGTTTTTAACCCTAATGTGAAAGAGGACCTTTTTGTACTGCTTGAAACATCGAAGTAGAAAAGATTTTTGTCCTTAACACCAGCCTCTTTGAGTGGTTCGTTTTAGAAAAGATACCAATGCTGTGAAACCTGCAAATGAGAATGCTACAAGAATCTAAAAGTTATGCAATTTTACAGACAAGTTTAGATTTTGATCATTGCAGGTATTTCCTAATTATCTGTATAAAGATAAACTATTATATTTAAGCATAAAAATAGGGGGGGGGGACTGGTATTATAGATTAAAATTAATGAAAAACTTTCTAAATAACTCACTATAAAAATACTACTACATGTTTTTATTTATTATTTTTTTTAAAATCTGTTTTCTCACTTTCCTGCCCGTGTAGAAGTAGAAACTTTTTACGCTTAAGAGGATGGGCCTTTTGTACCAACCCGAACATTTGTACCGTATTATTATTATATATGTTTTATTACTATATAATAAAGATGGATTCGCCTGATCTTTCTTAACTGTGGTGAAATGGTGGTTTTTGAGAGTTTTTAACTAATGCACCTTATAACGAAGATAATTGCTTACGGTATTTTAAATTATTAAAACTGCATTATGAGGGTTAAAAATCCAGGTTCGAATGCACTTAGTTGCAGTAAAGAAAAAGACATTGAATGCTTAAAACTTTATTTAAAAGATTCTATTGAAACATAAACTTATTACAACGGATAGTGGTGGTGGTGGCTAGCAAAATAAAAAGAACGTCTTATAAGGACAGTGATAATAAGATGGAATGAATTAAAAATTGCGCCAGGAGAGAATTACACATTGGCGAGAACAATAACTTTGCTGAGATCAATAACGCCAATTCTAGAGCAACCTTAAAAGTTAATCCAATAAAATTAAAATGATGTAATCGCAAGCAAATAATTTTAAAGATGTCACAGGGCAATAAATAATAACTTACGCCAGCAGGATGCCAAACAGGGGAAGCAAAAAGACCGTTGATTTTGCAAACGGACTCGATGTAATCTATTTTTAGCACAACGGCACCACCATGTCTGAAGGAACGAATAAATAATTAAGAATAATGCATAAGGAGAAAAGCGAAAATACAGATTTAAAAGCCGAAGTGACCAAAAAATGAGAACAGAAATGATTTAGAATTCTTGATTTTGGATAGATTACATTAAAGAAAGCCAAATTAAATGATTATTAAATTAGATATGTGATCTCCATCACACGCCTGTTGATACTTTTATTTAAGTATATATATATATGTCGTGCGTGAGTGGTTTAGGAACAGCACAAACGGCAACGTCCATCTGGATTATTTTATTGAGGCATATTTACAAATTATATACAGAGGAGTTTGGAAATCTCTCGAAGTCAGGAAGAGCTGCTCTGCGGTAGATGTCTCCTGGTTTTGTTTGTTAAGTTCACAGAGTGTCCACTAGGCGGCAGCTCTGTCTGTCCATCATCTAGTTGGTCTACAAAACCATAACAAAATCCTCATTTGCTAAATTAGCAGACATAGGAGGCGCCTGCTGGCGAGACACCCTTATGATTGACAAGTTAGACCCTCCTAGGCAACAAGTATTGCACCATGTTTTGAAATTACAATTTATAGTCCAGATGCCCCCAAAGTGAAAAATGTTTTTAATTAAATGATTGCTTGTATGACATATCCCCCCTTTTTAAGCTTGTATGACATATCCCCCCCTTTTAAGCGAGATACCAGGGAGACATCTCTTGCAATACAAACTCGACAATTCCATTTCTTCCTCACTTTACCTGGGCTAAATTTATATACAACATATCATATTCTTCAACATTTTCAAAGAAATAATACTTAACGTAAAAGATTTTTTTTTTTTTTTTTTTGTAAGGATCCCAAAAGATATATTTAAAAGAATTATTGCATTTTATGTTTTTCGTGAATTTGGAAAAATATGTGTTGACTCAAGTGTTGTGGCCATTCAACACTCAATTCAGACACATAGAGGCCAATGTTGCCTTTAATTACTGAAAATTGCTATAAGAATTTAATATATTTTAAGATCCTTATTCCTCCTGTAATACTGCAATATTTTTAATAAACAACACTATTAAAATTCTACAATACACACAAATATTTAAAATAGAAATAACAGAAATATGAACAAATAGTAGGCCTACATAATTATATACACTTAGATAATCTTGATTTTTCAACTTCTTCACGATCACTTTTAATTAAGTCAACATTTCTTGCAAAAGTTCCTTTAACATCAAATTTACTTAAAATCACATTTTATTTGTATTTTTTCAACTGTCTTTCCAGCAATCACTATTTTAACCATAACAAAATAATTCCAAAAATTAAAATGCCATATCATCTTATCTACGAAACTTCATTCCTAACACTCTTTACCTTTGAATACAATTTCTTCGACAATATACCTATCCTTTAACTCCTTAATAATAGCTTCACAAAATAAAAACTAATTTTTGATCCATCTATTATAAGGTGTGTGTAGTCAAAAATGCAAAATGTTTAGTTATCATTTTCTTCACTTAATTTGAACTCTTCTGGAGGGTAATACTTCCTTAATCTACTTATATGGACAATGTCGGAATTTCTTTTATTAATTTGGTTTGGTTTGTCAATTTCATAATTAACCTTGGACAATTTTCTTAATATAGTATATGGACCTGAATAAGGAGAATTGAGTTTTCTGGTATTAGGATATTGAAATTCTGATAGCATAACTAAATCATTAACGTTAAACTCGTGATCTACAAATCTAGTGTCATAGCGAATTTCATTTTTCTTATGATGTTCAATAGATCTTTTTTCTGCTAATTCTCTTGCTTTCTCAAGCGGAGGATACAATTCTGCATTGTTTACATTTAATGGAGGTTCATATGGAGGTATGCCGAACATTAAGTAAGTTGGTGTAAATTTAGTAACAGAGTGAGGTGTGTTATTGTATTCTTGTGTTACTTCTTCTAATAATTTTGTCCAGGGTATTTTATCAGATGAATTTACCTTGCATCTTAATCTACTGACAATTGATTGATTAGCTCTTTCATTTTTCCCGTTACACTGAGGTCTGTGTGCTGAGGTGAGTAGTTGTTTTACATTATTATGTTCTAAAAATCTCCTAAATCGCGAGGACGTGAAGGCAGGGTTTCTATCGCTAAGTAATTTTTTAGGTACTTGGATTTGAAAAATTTGCTTCAGGCAGTTTGTGTAAGTTTCCGTGGTGACACTTTTAGATGGGAAAGTCCAAATGTAACGAGTTGCGTGATCTATTATTACGTGTAAATATTTTTTGGTGGAATTATAGTAGTTCAGTCCTCCAACTGTATCTATTGACAAAATTTCGAAAGGTTCTCTAACCGGAGGTAATGCCTCTAAAAGACCAAATTGTTTTTTATTCGATTTTTTATTTAATTGACATATTTCGCAGTGCTTAACAAAATTCGAAACATCAGTAATTATATTTTTCCAATAGTAGTGTGGGGAAATTAAACTAAGCATCTTTTGTATGCCGGGATGGCCAAACTGAGTGTGTGCTTTTTCTAATATTGGTAATTTAAGTGACTGAGGAACAACAATTTTTGGTATACCTTTTTTCTTTATAGTCCATACACCATTAATTTTAGAGTAAGATTTATCAGCTATTTGTTCTTCTTCCTGTTTCGTTTTAATTTCATTTAACGTTAATAAGTGAACTTTATGGTAAACATGATGAGAAATAGGATTCCTAGAAAGCATGTCTGCTTCGATATTAGTAGATCCCTTTAAATATTTAATATCATAATCATACATTGATAATTTTAAAGACCATCTAAATAAACGACCTGTAAGATGTTTTACTTTTTTCAACCATACTAGAGCAGCATGATCTGTGTGAACAACGAAATGACTACCATGAAGATAACAGTGGAATTTATCTAACGCATCAATTATCGCTAAACATTCAAGTTCTGTTATGGCATAGTTTTGTTCGTACGGTTTTAGTTGTCTAGAATGAAAGGCTATAGGGTGTAGTGATCCATCAGGGTGTTCTTGTTTCAGAACAGCTGCAATATTTAATTTTGAAGCATCTACAAATAAGTGACATTTATAATTAGGATTGAACAGAGAAAGTATTGGTTTGGATATTAAACTGTTTTTTAATTTTTCGTATGAGTTTTGGCATTCATCAGTCCAGCTCCAAGGAGTATCTTTACATAACAATTTATTTAAGGGTGCTCTTATCTTAGCATAGTCAGGTATAAATTTATGATAAACATTAATAGTTCCGAGAAACCGTTGAAGTTCTTTAACATTTTTAGGAGGCATTAATTTCTTTATAACTTCAATGTTAGGATTATTGGGAGAATACGTACCGTTTTTTATTTCATATCCAAGAAAAGTTATAGTTGTTTTCGCGAATTGACATTTACTTAATTTTAATTTAATATTTTCTTTTTCGCAAATGGAAAACATAATACTTAAATGAGAAAGATGTTCTTCAATTGTATTGGAAAACACGACAATATCATCAAAATAATTTAGTGCAAATGTTACTTTATGTTTATGTAATATTTGTCTGATACATCTTTGAAAAATACTAGGAGCAGACTTAAACCCAAAGGGCATCCTTAAAAATTCGTAAACGCCATGGTTTGTAGTAAATGCTAACTTTTCTGTGTCATCTTCATGAATTTTGATATGCTAGTAACCTGAAGTTAAGTCAAGTGTTGAGAAAAATTTGGCATGGGTAAGTTGGTCCAAAATATCATCAATTCTAGGAATTGGCTCACTATCTGTTTTTGCAATTAAATTTAATTTTCTAAAATCTATACATAATCTGCTTTTCGTTCCCTCATCTCTTTTGAATGCTAGCGTTACTGGTGCTGCGTAAGGACTATAAGAAGGTTTTATCAATCCCGCTTTTAAAAGTTCATCAATTTGTTTTTTAATTTCGGCATTTTCTTTTGGGGAAGCACGATATGGACGTTGAGATATCGGTATATCAGAGGTCAAATAAATCCTCTGGGGTCCTAACCCTATCTCTCCCACATCATACTTATCCCTAGAAAAAATGTTTTTATATTGGGTCAATAGCTTATCTAGTTCTGCATTATTTTCATCAACAGTAAAATTTACACATCCATTATCAATATTTTCTAATTCAACAACATCATTTTTTGGTAATTCCTGAAACAACCTAATGATATGATCTTTAGAAGCACATTCCAACTTATTAATTTCAAAATTTCTGTCAACATGATGATTTGGTAACTCTTGAAACAATTTATCATTTACATCCTGACTTGTAACAACACAATTCCAATTATTTTCACCATTACTAACATTATTACAAGTATTTTTAAACACATTATCTATTTGCAGATCAAAACAATTTAAATTTTGAGAGTTTTTGTACTTTTTACCTTTTTCACAGTCATCAACAACATGCAAAGTTAAATGATAAGAAATTTCATGATTGTCATTCACAATTTCATTATTTTGAAAAATTTCAAAAGTTTTAAAATTAATTTCCAGATTAAATTGACTTATGGATTCCAGTGATAATAAGCAATAATTTAAATTTGTATTTATAACATAAAATATTAAGTTTTTTACAATTTTATGTAATTTAGTTCTTACCTGTATTACCTTATGAATTTCTACCTTACCTTGTGTTTGGTTAATTATCCCCGCTTGAATTTTAATTTCTACATAATTTAAATGATTTATAAATTTTTGTGGTATAATATTAATTGTTGAACCAGTATCTAAAATTCCCGGTATTGTTTTTTGATGTTCAGTTGTTGTCTCAAATTCCAGGTTTACCCGTAGTAGGGTTTTTGGTAGTTGTCAGAAGTTCTTCTTTTCTTTACAATTCTCACACAGATAATGTTCGCAATTGTGAACTCTCTCATAACTATTTTGATTGTGTTGGTCGTTTCTCCCTCTGTTTTGCTGCCATCTCGGTTGCTGCTCCTGGGTATATGGTTGGGGTCTGCTCTGATGGGGCGTTTGCCAGAACGGCATCTGCCATCGGGAAGGTCCGTTGTACCGCGGCGGCTGGGCGGTCGGTAGCTGCCTTCGCGGTTGCTGGAAGCGCGGACTCCAGTTCCTAGGCTCGGATGCCTGCGCCCATCGTGGCGTAATGAAGCGAGGCGGGTTTCGGATTTCCGGTCGGACTACACTCGTATTTTCCTCATCGGTCTTCGTATGGATCTGATTAATGAGAGTAATCCACTGGGAAACCGTTTCGCATCTGGCGATCGTCATCAGTTTTTTCTCCCGATCCGGGAGGCCGGAATTCAGTGCTTCTACGATATTGTCTTCTGTGAATTTCAATCTTCTTCCTAAATTTATTTTCTTAGTGTAATAATCCTTTAAATTCGCGCAAGAATGAGATTTAAGGCAGAAAAAAGTTTCCAAATTCCTCTCCTCTGGTACTTCAAAATTTAGGAGGAGGAAATTCTTAGTTTCCTCGAAATTTTCATTTTCTAAGCAATTTGTTAGATACAACTGTAGTGCTCTTCCTTTTAAATACTTATAAATATTTTTTTTCTTCCATTCGTCATCTAATTTCTTATCAGCACAAATTTGAGTTAATAATTTTATCCACGGTGCTATTGGTACTTCATCTGGATCAAACTTCGGTATGTCGATTTCTGGTTCAGTCATTTTTGTTTTTTCTTTTTCTTGCTGCACAGTTTTTATATTTATGGACATCTGCTTTCTGCAACTGATAACATTCTTATAGATCGAGCGCAGGAGAAAATAAACACTTTCGTTCGTTCCGTTCGTTCGCCGGTACTACTAACAAGCTGGCTCCGTCACTTTGACCTACTCACGCACGTTACTGAAGATTTATTTCCTTTTGGGAGATTTGATTATCAACACTTTCATGTTAACTTGAAAAGTATTTAATTATTTTTCCCACAAGATAATCCTGCTCGACTTTTGTCGTGCGTGAGTGGTTTAGGAACAGCACAAACGGCAACGTCCATCTGGATTATTTTATTGAGGCATATTTACAAATTATATACAGAGGAGTTAGGAAATCTCTCGAAGTCAGGAAGAGCTGCTCTGCGGTAGATGTCTCCTGGTTTTGTTTGTTAAGTTCACAGAGTGTCCACTAGGCGGCAGCTCTGTCTGTCCATCATCTAGTTGGTCTACAAAACCATAACAAAATCCTCATTTGCTAAATTAGCAGACATAGGAGGCGCCTGCTGGCGAGACACCCTTATGATTGACAAGTTAGACCCTCCTAGGCAACAAGTATTGCACCATGTTTTGAAATTACAATTTATAGTCCAGATGCCCCCAAAGTGAAAAATGTTTTTAATTAAATGATTGCTTGTATGACATATCCCCCCTTTTTAAGCTTGTATGACATATATATATGTAGTATAAATATATATAACAAAATTATTATCTGTAAATGCAATTTTATGATCCTCATACTTAATAATAGGAATATAGATGTAACTGATGCAATTTTTTTTTATGATATATCTTCTGAACTATACTTCTGTTTCAGAATGAGTTTTTAAGAATGAAAGTGTAATCCTCTCTGTATGTGTACAGGATGTTTGCTTTTATAGATAGAAGTGTATTTATAAATGTCTTTAATTTGATTTTCTTAAAAGTGTTTTACTGTTTTCTATCGTAGTGGACTGTAAATGGTGAATTAAGAGTAGGTGTCTTTGCTAAAAGACCTCTTCAAGTAGGTGAAGAATTAACTTTAGACTACCAGTTTCAACGCTATGGGTAAAGCATTTTTTTTTACTTAAGTTTTGTGACAACTTACATAAATTTCCTTATAAACAAATTTTGTTTTTCTTAATATTTATATATTTAAAAACTAACTGTTTGGATTTCTCCTCCTCTTTTTTGTATGTGTGTGGATATTGAACGAAGATTATTTTCTCCATTTGTTTATCCATCTTTTTGAGTAGAAATTTTAACTTTTCCAATCACTGAATTGAAATCTATATAAATAAAACAAAGTGTAAAAAGTTAGTTTGTGTCTCGCATAGCTCGCAGACGGGTGATCGTAGACCTGCCAAATTTTGTATGGAAATTCTCCAGGATGCGTCCTGACATACCTTGAAGCGATTTTTTCGAAATTCGAATTATTTTAAGAGATATCAATAAAAAACGTGTCACAAAGGCTAATTTTTGCTCTCTGTCATTTCTTAATTGTAACCCCGCAGTGGGAAGAGTGACGATTAAGCATAACTAGGTTGCCATATTTGGCAAGTTTATTAAATGATTCAGACTCTTGAAGTAAAAATAAAAGAATAACAATTTTTTTTTTTTAGATTATTTGTAAGGTTATTTTTTATATATTTTAATTAAAATATCGTGTGCATATGAAGCCAGAGCAGGAATGAAATGTTTTATACTCAAAAGAAAAATAGGATTTTAAATTTTCCAACACTAAAATGTGCAATTTTTTAGATTGGTGAAAAATAAAATGGTTAATATGCGATTTTGAGAAGATGCAATTCTAGTGCTTGGCGCAATTTATCGTCTGCTTATGCCACTTTGAATTGTGCATTTTTCTGAGCAGCTTTTACCCATCTATTTCTAATGTATTTCATCCAGAAAAAGGATGTTAGAAATATCAGTTTCAGTTTTCTTTAATCACACTCATGAATAATGATATACTTTCCAACTTAATGGAATAAGGAAAGAAAATAGGGAAGACCCATGGATTATAATATGCTTTTAATATATAGCACTTTAGTGCATATTTAAAATCTGAAAGTGTTTCAGATTTTCTTACTTTTTCCCTTTCCGTTTTTTGATAAAGGCCATTATATCCAGAAGCTCTTCAAAATTAATATAGGACGAAAATAATATGTACCTTTTGTAGGTTTTTATCACTTAACAATCTTATTTTTGTAACCATGGGCGACCCAACATTGTAAGCATCGCATCTGGGCGCCAGCTTCGAACTCAAAAACTAAATAGAGCATAAAAAGGGGAGATTTTTTAAGCATTAGCAGGGGTGCCATGTACCCTAGGGCCGCTCCTGTTTGTAACCATCTTAATTTTAAATTCCATTCAGAATCTGAGAGATTTTCGGTCCCCAGGAAGCCAGTGAGGAACAGGATTCTCTCCAAAAAAGATTTATTAAGATGGCGAACAAACTGGTCGCTAGTGGCGGCTAGTCAGTCAATAATGTAACCATATGAATTATGCAGGGATGAGATGTTTCAGCTTTTTAGCTGATTTCAGCTTTATGTGAATTAGAGGAATTCACTTTTTTTTTTTTTTTTTTTTTTAACTTGCACATACATTTTATACAAATATTGTACGTATTTTTTGCTCTCGTACAATTTCAGATTTTTTACTTTTTTGCTGATCTCATCCCTGATGTATACAAGCAAAAACATGTGTAATCTGTTAATTACTACTATTATTATTATTATGGAAGAAACTGAATAAATGGTTTTCATTATCTTTGTTTTAAATTTACCTGTTGATTATTTCACTTTGACTCATTATTATAGCCGAGAAGCCCAGAAATGTTATTGTGGTGCTGAAAATTGTTCTGGCTTTATTGGAGGAGCAAAACAAATATCAATTGATGCATATAGTGGGACAACTAAATCTGTGACACCTCGAAAGAGGAAAGGCTCAGAAGACAAGAAGAGAGACTGGGAAGATATGGTTGTGAGTATAAAAATATCATAAAATATTGATTCTCTTTGAGTTCATACATACATATAGTAATTTCCTTTATAAAAAATATCTGTATTAAGCCCAAGAGAAAACATCGAAAACTGTTGGAATTATAAATTAAACCTTAGAAATCTTATGGAAACTTCATTTTCCTCTAAAATCCTGGAATATTAAAGAATTTTCCTGCCTTTCTTATATTTTCTACTTTTCATTTTAACGTTTTCCTGCATTCTTCACTACGTAAGAAAGAATTTGAGGGGGGGGGGGAAGGGAGACAGCTTTGAAACTTTTACTTTTATATGTTTTTTTTTTTAAATTTAAAGCCCCAAAATGTCAAATATTATTTATTAAATGTAAATCACTGTTGTGATTAGGATTGCTGGATTTTACTTGTGTCAGTACTGAAGAATATGGAGTTGTTTGCCAAAAGCCTTGTATACCAACACTATCAGAAATGTACCCTTATTTGTCAGTGGGTGAAATGACCAGTCTTGACAAAAACTCGCTACATTCCCATGAATGTCTTACACTATTCCTGATTTTTTACAAGCGGGTTTGAATTTGGATCCATGTTTAATGTTATGCATTGCTTATGCTAGAAGGGGGGGAGGGGGAGGGTCATAATTTTGTTTACTAGCATGTTATGTAGCTGGTATGGGCAACCTTTGAAAAAGTTGTGGGCCAAACGTTAGAATATTAGCAAAGTTGCTGGCTGTATAATTGAGATTGATTTATATGGGTGTTGATATGTTCTGTGTGCTGAAAAAGAAAAGCCATGGTGGGCCACAGTTTGCACGTATGCGTTATGTAGAGTAAAATATGAAAACGGATCATCACAAGACATTTTCAACAAAGACACTGCAAAATTTACTGAATGAATTTGAAGTATGGAAGAACTTCAAAATGATTGATATTACACAACAGCAGTAAAAACATTTTATTTTTTCCATTAATTATTATCATTACCTTTGTACATACTTTCCAGAAAAAATAATTATTTTTACTACTGATGTGGAAAATTTATTCATCTTCAGAGGTATTAGCGCAAATTACTGTTGACACTAACTAGCTGGTTAGCGAATATAAATTTTCACGCTGTCTAAATGCTCAAAAAGTGCTCATTATGCTGGTGAAGGACATTTCAAATTGAAAAAAATAATATAAACTACTAATTTAAAAATAAAACTGTAAATTTTTTAATAGAAATACTACGCTAAAGGCTTGCTAAGTGGTGCAACAGTGCCATCTATTGACCGAATCAGTGTTAGGTCCATTTTCGCGGAAGGAACAGCTTTGCCGATGAAACTCCTTCTGATCCTAAGTCCATTACAGAAGGTCAGAAACTAGTCTATTGTACAAAAACCTTTGTGGCCACCCAAACCTGTCTCCAAATGAAGACATTTTTACGAGACATGCGACAGCAAAGTGTTAATAAGGTATATTTACTCGGGGAAAGATTTGTCACCTTGAAAGATGTATTACAAAAATTGTTGTCCTGGTAAAAACAATTTCAATTCTGTCCTTCATTTAACTTAATATGAAACTAGTACACTTCGATAGATGTTCTTCTGAAATCTTTAACTAGAATTTTTAAGTTAAGAATCTAAAAACTCATTTAGTTAAAATCAAGCACGGAGAAACCTTAGTATAAAGTTAAAATCTCATTAAAAGCCGTAAAGGTTTAAAAGACAAACCATTTAGCGCTTTCGGCAGCTAGGTCACTGCCATACAACAAAGAACAACCCTAGAACAAAACAATAGCTTAAACTTCCTCAACATCAAAATGATAAGAACCACCCCAAGCAATATCAAAACTACTGTCTATCGAAAACCCACCAATAACAATAAAATAGTTAACTACTCATCAAAAACTACCTATAACTATAAAATCTCAATACTTCGTTCCCATATTAATAGAGCTCTCGAAATATGTTCCAACCAAAAACTACTAAAAGAAGAACTACAATTTATACAACAACTTTCACAAAAAGCCAATTGCCCCAGAAATATTGTTTCCCGCTTAATCAAAAATAGAAAAAAGAAACTAAACCTCATTAACGACACACAGAAAGAAAAACCCATGTTTTCTCACCCAATCCCCTACTGTTGCAGTCTCGCTATAAAATTCTCCAACCTTGCCTGTAAAATGAACCCCTGTACCCAATTAAACCCAATTGCAATATTTTTAAAAGAATTCGATCCGATAAAGACAAAATAAACCCTTTACAAAATGTCTACAAAATAAATTTTACTCATAAAGAATCTAACCTTCCCGGACATTACATCGGTGTGACAAAAAGAAAAATTAAAAATAGAATTAAAGAGCACATTAACGATATAAAGTATAATAGACAAAGTACTGCCCTCTCCCCCCTAGCATTAAAAGAAAATATTGATATAGATTTCATAAATGTTAAGAAAATAGCCAACTACAATAACCACAGTTATAGTTTAAAACGGGAAGTGTTAGAAATAATAATACAAGAGGGCGCCATCAATGACATGACGCATGCGCAGATAGAGGAGACGTGGCTCAAGTTGGTGAAGTGGGGAACGAGGTCAGTTCCGAAGATGGAAGCGACCTAGCTGCCGAAAGTGCTAAATGGTTAGTCTTTTAAACTTTTACGGAGATTTTATGGCTTTTAATGAGATTTTAACTTTATATCTGAAAACTCTTTTTAATTATTATTCTTTTTTGTTTTTCTAAAACTCTTTTAATATTTTTCCTTTAATATCAGTTGGAGGAAGAAATTGAAAAATTAAATGGGAGTAGAGGACTTCGTAATAGAGAAGACACACTAAAACTTGCTAGATTAATGGTGAGAGCTGATGATGCAACTACTCGTCACAAGCTACTGGATATTATTTTGGTTTGTTTCACTTTCTGCCTTAATTTTTTCTAAATATACTGCTTTCATAAAAAATTTAATTCATCTGCATCACCATTATTATAATTAGAATTTTTATATCATGAATTAAGTATTTTGAAATTTGTATTAATTATATGAGTGAATCTTTAATATTAAAAACATATGCATATAATATATGCCAAAATATGTAAATTACAGTTATTTTTTCTCTATTTTAACAATTATACAGTAATCTATTCAATTCAACTTGAAAGCAGATTTTCTCATATGAATGTCAAAATGTTAATAAAATCTATGGTTTTGTCTCTAAAAATTTTCTTAGAAAACCGAAGAACAAGCATGTTTACGTTTGTTTCTTGACTATCATGGTCTTCCATTATTATGGAGTTGGATGACGGATGTTGTTGAATTTGACTTAAAAGCAAAGGCAAGTATCAAAGGAACTAATTTTTAAAAATACTGTTCTATAAACATATTAATTTTTTTTATAGTTATAAGTAATAATTTTAATGCTGATTTATTTTTTATGCCTGTTCTATTTTTATCTTAATTGGAAAGAGCAAAATATAAATTTTAAAAGTTGAGGATTTTCAAATAAATTGTTAATTCAATGTTGATAAGGGAGTATTTTAAAGACACACATTATTTTTATTTATTTATATCACAATTTTTATTTCTTTATATAAGCTATTTGTTACAGTGTGCCTAGTCAAGTTCCTCTCAGTTATTTAATTGCAGATTTTCTAAATGTGGATATGAAGTGGCATTTAAAAACCTCTTCAAACTGATTAAAGCTGTGTTATAAAAGTAGTTCAAAACTTTTTTTAGTTTGGGGATTTGATAAAATAAAATTAATAATTTTACAAGAACTAATTTTGTAAATTACAAAATGCTTCTTTCTAGTTGATATAATCAGAAAAGTTAAGTATAACAAACTTTTTGAAGTTATTGAAAAAGATTATACTTAAAATGGCTTTTATATATATATAAAAGCCATAGTTGTCCTCTTTTAAACTTAATTGATATTTATCTGGTTAAGATATTCATTTTCATCACATGCTGCCACAGCCTGTCATCTCTTGGTGTCTCACCAGTGAACTCTGCCTTTGTCTGCATTATAGCAAATTAAGGTTTTGTTACTAATTTCTTATCAAATTGGTGTTTAGAGGGTGGTGTTATCCCCCAGTAGGATGTTGCTGAACTGCGCACTATAAAGTTACTGAATTTAGTGCAGTACTAGCTCTTCTCGCACTTACTTTAACTCACTCATATAATCCAGATGTATGCTATCTCCTCTTGTATATAGTTGCTGTAAATAAAAATAGTCAATAATGTGTTTCTATTAATTAAATGCTCATCCACAACTCGCATATGCAATGTATATATTTATATATATATATATATATATACACCGGGTGATTCAAAATAGATGTTAAGGCAATTATTAATACGCTTTTATTAGCTTCACCTGTATTTATGTTTGTAACCGACTCCTTTAGACTCGATTTTGACCCACTTTAAACGGACAGATTTAATTCAAACTTTGTACATTTCTCAAGAACCGGTGACAATACAATAATCTTATAAGATTATCCAGATGAGGATCGCCAGGATTAAATAATTTCCTCATTTCTTATCCTGATTGAAAGTAGAACACTTCCAAACATTACAATCTTAAGAAACCCTTTCTGTGGCCGTGATCGTATAGTGGTTAGTACATTGCGTTGTGGCTGCAATAACCCAGGTTCAAATCCTGGTCACGACAAATTTTTTTTTTTTTTTTACAAAATATCATCATCCATCACATTATGGAAGAGTTGAGTACAAGAACATGTTAAGGCCATTCTGGCCATTCTTTTTAACACGCTTTTATTTGTTGATTAGAGACCTATTTTTCCTTTTTAGTGAGAAAGGTAGCATTTAACTGCAGGTTGATTTTGGTGCACAGCAGGGGCGTAGCCAGAGGGGTGGGGGCACAGGGGACTTCTCCCCTCCCCGAAATGGGGCCCTTTACATAGCTTACAATTGAACTTTAGCTTTAAATTTGATACCCAGCCCACCAATAAAATCCTGGCTACGCCACTGGTGCACAGTGAAAATAAATTATCTCTTTGTACTTTCCAACTTAGTGCTCCTTTGTGTCTTATGAGAGATATCGACAGTTAAAAATAACTAAAAAACACGCTTTTATAGCAAATCAAACTAAAAAGTGAAAAATAAATATATAGTTTAAAAACCAAAAAGCACGCTTTAGTGATAAATTGAACTAACTAAAAGGCGAAAAATAATTCTTAATATAGAGATAAATTAATGAACAAACACTAATATTATTGTGAAAAAAGCGTGGGGTGCTCCATATATCAGTTCTTGAGAATATTCGATCAGCACGATTAGTACAAAAATGATTAAAAAAAATATAGCACAAAGCACCCCACGTTTTTTCACAATAATATTAGTTTTCGTTCATTAATTTATTTCTATATTAAGAATTATTTTTCGCCTTTTAATTAGTTCAATTTATCACTAAAGCGTGTTTTTTGGTTTTTAAATTTTTTAAACTGTTAATGATCGAAACATACTTTCAATTAGAAAGTTCGTCAAATTAAGAGTAGCTTTCAGATATGGCATTTTATTTTACTGGGAATTGTATACGTATTAACCACCTGGCTGAGGCATATACATCTGCACCCCCAAGCCCATTGTCGCAGAGGCGCAGATCAGGCCTTGGACCCGCAGTGGGACAGGGTGTCGACAGATCAGGGAAATCATGGAAAAATCAGGGTACTTTATCAATCTGGAAAAATCGGGGAATTTTGCAAAAATATTTAAAAATCAGGGAACTTTCGTTTTTGCCTAGTACACTAGATCATTTTTAACTGTCAATCTGATGCGCGGCTCCGTTCTAGATCACACGATACTCAACTGATGCACAGATACAGACATTTTACGAATACGAAACCAAAATACAGATCATACGAGAACATAGAAATATGAATCCGAGACTCAAGCGATGCAGGCACTATCACTATACGAATCCGGAAAAGGGCATGTATTCGGACTCGTTCTAAGATGCGGATCATACAAGAAACTGCATATGCGAATCATATCGGCATGTGAATCAATTTCGCATGTGAATTGCTTCCTGATTAAAGTCATAGGTAAAATGAATGGTAAGAGATGATTTTGTCTTGTACTGCGCCGTTGTGTTTTTTGAAGTGATGGGACATTTGAGTGATGCCTGCTAAGATCCCCAGCAAGATGATTTTTTTTTTTTTTATAGATAGTGCTCATTTTTAAGCCTTTTTACACATTTTTTAAAATTTCAAACGATACATTGATTGAAATAAAATAAGTTGACTAGGTGGCCAGTTTATTTTGATCAGTCATCCTTACGCGTAAAATTGAACACTATTTTTTATAAAACGAGGAAACTTTCTGCTACATATTGTCTTTTAGTGTCTTTTAGTGCCTGTTAGTTAACTAAATTTTATGTTTGGATTTATGAAACTGAATTACAATTTTATTAATATTAAGCATTTTTGTGGTTTTCTATTATTTATTTCCCTATATGAAGCATTCACCTGTTGGTGCATGATACACAATGGTGATTTACATGAAAGATTATGGTATGTATATAATTAGTTCTGGAAATTTGATAAAGATAGTCAGGGAAATCATGGAAAAATCAGGGAACTTTTTTTCTCAATTTCTGTAGCCACCGTGTGGGACTGTTGTGCCATTGTTTGACTTTGTATACATATTAAAATATGAAATTTGTTTTTTATACGGTCCCTCCTTTCCTACCCTTTATATTTAGAGGAATGCTGCTCTTGGCCTAAGAAAATTAATAAAACAAATCTCGTGTCCCTGAGTGACATGGTTAGCAAAAAATTTATTTTTAAAAATGATGACTTACACCACTTTACCAGCGGTGTTAGCATCGGTTTTCAAGCGTAAAAAGTTAAAAAACGATCCCATTGTTGACAGTTATGTGTTTAAATTCACGAAATGAACAGGTTTAGTTTACTTTAACTAGTCGATGTTACTGTATGAAACTTTTTTGAGTGCAATCAACTAAACATATTTGCCTACATTTATGACTAAATACATTTCTAGTTTATTAACAGGGTCACCAAAAAGACAGTTCACTAAAATTCTGCATCCAGTTTTAACACAAATGTTGATGTTCATTGCTTTGGGCATGTCCAAAATACGTCAAGTATTAGAGAAGAGGTTTTGCGAAATATTGACAAATTCTGTGCAAAAAATAAGTTTTGAGAGTCAAACTAAACTTGTTGATATTGTATATATTTCTCCAAATCTTCATGTTGTTGAAGTACCATATCTCAATTTCAAATTAAATAAGCTTTAATAAATTGCATCAAATGTTTATTTACAGGGTTGCTCAAAAGAGTTTCAATGCATTAAGATCTACAGTCAGCTGCAATGACAGTGAATATCTACTGGCAGTCATTATTTAGGCTAATCGCAAAACACTGCCAAGCTTGAAGAGTTTGCCAATATCTCTCATATTTAAGGAAAAATCGCCAAACTATAGTAAATTATTGTATCTCAATTTCAAATTAAATAAATTTTAATGAATTACATTGTAGATGTACAAGCTAATCAGACTTTTTATGAATTTATGTCAGTAGATATACATAACTAGTAATAATAGCAGTATAAAACATTAGTTATAAAATACTTATCCATTCTAAAATTCAATAAAAAGGCAATACTAATAAACCACTGCATAAATACTAAATTAAAAGGAATTTGTAAAGAAACGTGAATTTTAACTTGCATAGACATTTCATGCTACTAGTGATAGACTAGACTACTGTCCGGATGTAAACAATCCAATATGGCAGTTTCACTTAACGTCACGATTCAGTCCTTTTAGGACAGACGTTCCACAGAAACGAGGCAAAAACAAAATTTTATTTTGTTACTGTAATCATTTATGAGTACTTAGTTAAAATTTAAATACGGAAATACCTTAGTAATTAGTTAAAAACATTAAAAAGCCTAAAATCTCCGTAAAATAATTAAAACACGCACCATAAGCGCTTTTGACAGCCTAGTCCGCTGTCATCATCAGAACTGAGCTGCTTGGCTCGTTCACTGCTTCTTCTTCACCAAGGCTTGCCATGACTGCTCGATCTGCACATGCGCCATGTCGTTGACAGCTCCCTCTTGTGTCATTATTTCCACCGCTTCCCATTTTAAGCCATAATTGTGGTTATTGTAATTAGCTATTTTCTTGACATTTACGAATCCATTACGAATCTTCCTTTAAGGCTAGGCGAGATAGAGCGGTACTTTGTCTATTGTATTTTATGTTTATGTGTTCTTTAATTCTATCTTTAATTTTTCTTTTTGTAACACCAATGTAGTATATAAATACCTGCGGTTTCTAGAGGGCTAATCTTGTCTTTATCTGACCGGATTCTTTTAAAGATGATACTGAAAGATGTCTGATCGTCTGATGATGATTACTGAAAGATAATCCAACAATAACCTGCCTTAGTTCAGACAAAACAGGGAAAATAGTTATTTTAGATAAAGAAGATTACATTACCAAAATGATCGAAACCATCAATAAACTAGATGTCAATATACTAAATAAGGACCCCACGACCAAAATTAACAATATTCTAAAAGAACTCATAAATAAAGGAAGCTGGCCCAATAACAAACCACAACAATTACATAGCCCTACTGCGTATTTGAAAAATATAAAGATCATAAAAATCCCCCATCCCTCCGCCCAATAGTCAGTAAATGTGAAGGCCCTATTTACCTACTTGAAAAATACCTAAAAAACATATTACAGCAACTAATTCATTCCTCAAACTCATCTCTAAATTCCACAACCGATTTTTTAAAAGAATTAAAAAACATACAATTCTCAGATTCTGTTAAAATGGTCAGCTTCGGCGTCACCAACTTATATCCTTCCATAGACACAATAGAGATGTACAATACAATAAGTAAAGAAATTGAGAACGCATTTAATACAGATATTTCAATAACCCTAAAAGCTGCCTTGTCCCTCATCCTCAATAACTCCTACTTCCAATTCAATAATAAATTTTACAAACAGAATAAAGGTGTCCCTATGGAGTCAGAATAATAGCCTAAATTTCCTTGATGTTACAGTAATTAGAACCACCCCAGACAATATAGAAACTACAGTTTATCGTAAACCCACCAATAATAATAAAATAGTCAATTACTGCTCAAAAACTACATATAACTACAAAATATCAATCTTACGTTCACATGTCAATAGAGCCCTAGAAATATGCTCCAACCAACAATTACTAAAGGAAGAAATACAATTCATAAAGCATCTTGCGCACTAAGCTAATTATCCCAGCAATATCATCCCCCGCCTAATCAGAAATAGAAGAAAGAAACTCAACATCATCAACGACGCACAAAAAGAAAAATCCACCTTTACTCATCCGATTCCCTACTGTTGCAGTCTCGCTGTAAAAATATCCAACCGTCTACGTAAAATGAATCTTCGTATCCCAATTAAACCCAATTTAAAAGAATCCGGTCAGATAAAGACAAGATTAACCCTCTAGAAACTGCAGGTATTTATAAAATAAATTTCACTTATAGAGATTCCAACCTTTCCGGATACTACATTGGTGTTACAAAAAGAAAAATTAAAGATAGAATTAAAGAACACATAAATGACATAAAATACAATAGACAAAGTACTGCTCTATCTCGCCTAGCCTTAAAGGAAAATATAGATATAGATTTCGTAAATGTCAAGAAAATAGCTAATTACAATAACCACAATTATGGCTTAAAACGGGAAGCGGTGGAAATAATGATACAAGAGGGAGCTGTCAACGACATGGCGCATGCGCAGATCGAGCAGTCATGGCAAGCCTTGGTGAAGAAGAAGCGGTGAACGAGCCAAGCAGCTCAGTTCTGATGATGACAGCGGACTAGGCTGTCGAAAGCGCTCATGGTGCGTGTTTTAATTATTTTACGGAGATTTTAGGCTTTTTAATGTTTTTAACTAATTACATTTATGAGTAGTTTATTTTTCTCTTCGCTCGAAATTCTTTTTGCTTTGATTCTAGTCAATTTTTCCATGGCAAAGTTAGTAGAACTGATTATAATCTAGGAATGAGTTGTATTACTTTTGTGTAATGTAATTCATTATCCATGTGTGGTTCATTTGCCAGCCCTATTTGTCTTTTTTGTTTCATTATAATGGGAAAAGCATAATAATCCATGCTTCGGCCCTATTTGTCTTCCTTGTTTCCTTATGTTAGAAAAAATTTTCTTACAAAAGGAAGTTTATAAAAATGTCTACACGTTTTCAATTAGAAATTAATTGCAGTTTACAGCTATGTGCATATTCTTAGACTTTCGCACATCTTTCAGTTTGTTCGATAGTGAATAGAACCTCTGCCGTTACTTTTATTAGAAATTGCCAAGCATACTTTTCAAGAATTCTGGCTGAATTAATCTCCAGAGTTTTCCCATCTGTAGAGTGAACGCTAACATAAATTAAAGTCAGTTAAAAGTAATTACATTTTTCTCACTTTTGACACATTCCCATATTGCTTGGCGACAAATGCCAAATTTTTCAAATTGATATGTCTCGGAAACTATTCCAAGTAGAGACACGGGATTTGTTCTATTAATTTTCTTAGGCAAAGAGCAACATTCTTCTAAATATAAAGGGTAGGAAAGGGGGGGCCGTATAAAAATTATATTTCATATTTTAATATGTATACAACCCCCAGTAAAAAAAGCCATATCTGAAAGCTACTCTTAATTTCACAAACTTTTCTAATTAGAAATATGTTTTGATCACTTGCGGTTTAAAAAATAATCTCCTTAGCATCTATTTTGAATCATCCAATGTATTCATTTCATTGTAATTAGCCGATTGCAAATGGACTTGTAACTAGCCGATTGCAAGTAGATTGTAGGCTTGTTTAAATCCTTAGTCTTTGTGTTTAAAAGAAAATAAAAATAAAAAATTTAATCTTAATTTATATTGACAGAGTTTTCGTACACACACAGGGAAACCTGGAAAACTTAGGGAATTGAAAATTAGCTCTTAAAACTCAGGGAAGTCTCATGGAAAATTGTAATTTTCCTTTAAAAACTTGGAAAATCCAGCTGCAACCCTGAAATATTAACCCCTCCCCCCTTTTTTTTATGGCCTTCACCCTTTTCAATGACCAACTATTTCCTTAATGATGCACACACACAATCAAAAATGGATCTATACAAGATGAATGATCTATCACTTACGACTGCTTAAGGGGAATGAATGGCACACTTACTTCATTTTGTCTCTGCTGTTCTGAGCATTTGTGGTTCTCCCATATCTCAGTAAGTCGAATTAAGAAGGGGTATTCTTCATATTGTGTACTGTGCACAAAGTTAGATTTTGTAATATTTTTATCATGTGTATAGGAACGCTGCTGATATTTGCTAAAATACCATGTAGAATGAATGTTCCTATAATGTTAAATATATTTTATATTTTTATAGGTCAAATTGAATATGAAACCATGTTTGATATAAATGTAATCCATTGTTTATCTTATTATTGAGGGGAGCATAATTTTGATTATCATAATGCACTATCATAATTTCATTACCTTAGAGTAGGGCATATAAATAAAAAGTAGTTACTCAGTACTTGTATGTTTATTTTTTGTGGTAACCTGAAAATTCTTGAAAAATCACCTGGGAAAACTCTGGGAATTTCATTTTAAAATTTAGTACGAACTGTGATTGATTTCCTATTCAAATTTTTTCTCTCTGTATATAAGTATCTTTTGTTATTGAAAATCTAAAAATTCTAAAATAGTTAGTGTACCCAAGGCCTATCCAGAAGAAAATCTTGGGGGGGGGGGGGGGATGAAGAGAGGTAAATTGCCGACTGAAAAAATAGATTTGCCGAAACAGTTCCCACATTGGACACCTCCCTATATTGGACAGTTTTCCGGGGAACAGAACGTGCCCATAACATAGAAACAGCATACCTCTGTAAGCTGTACAGAGGGAGCCGCAAACGTTCAACTTTCAGAGGATTCACATTATTTGCGCATTAATGATCAATCTGGTTTTTACTTTAATAAATTGAAGGGGAGTACTTAAAGAGCAGAATTTTCCACAAAAAGGCTTGATTCTTATCACTTGGTTAAAAAAAAAATCCACATTTTTTGTTGGGGTTGACTCTGTTACAAATTTTCATAAAATATAAATAACTTTTAATTTAGTCATAAAATATTCTCTCCAGAATGAAGAAAATATTTGCCTATCCGTATGCGACAAAACTATCAGTGCCATAGTTTGGGGGGGACCCTGAATGAAGTCTTTACATTAACTTAAAAAAAAAAAAAAAGGAAAGGAAGCCGTACCGAGAGCACTGTTTATAAAACATTTTCCAACACTGCCTTCCCAGGTAGCATGTATCGGCTTTTAAACGTTGCTATTTGGTTTCAAAGGTTGCATATTTGTTAAGTTGCAAATATTCCGATTTCTGATGTGGCAGAAACGTTGCTTTTTTGTTTCAAAGGTTTTATATCAGTTACGTTGCAAATATGCTGAATCTGTGATGTGGCAGAAACGTTGAATTTTGGAATACATTTTACCCTACTCTTTATAATGCGAAATTTTTAAAACTAATAATATTATAATTAATATTATTGTAATGATTGTATTTCAGCTAACGACATATGTTTACTTGAAGAAAGCTATGTCCAATGGATAATAGGTATAAAGGTTGTCATTAAAATAGTCGTCTGTATATTTTTATGCATAATCCTTGTCAGATTAGTGTATTTAGCAAAATGAAGTACGTTTTCAGCTTGCCGTAGTGTCAAGCATCTAACAAGGAGTTTGTGGTTGTGTAATTATGCCAATGGTACGCTAGGACGATCTGTCAAGGATGGGGGTGCCTTCGTAGGAGGACTTTCTAAGGGGTTCCAATGCGTACTCCCGTTACATTGGGAGAAAACCTACCAAAACTCCAGATCGCTAGATCGACAACCGCGCAATGGGAGGCGAACCCGGGACCTTCACACTTATTTGCCCATATACTATTGCATATCTGCCAACTCTACTCGTTTTTTCAGGAGACTACTGAATTTTGATGGTTTCTTCTGGTCTCCTGATTTCACACTAAAATTTCCTGGTTTTCTAAAATTTTGAAGCTTTAATAATAGAGACATTTATTTCCCCACCAGTTCTGAAAGATTACCACGCTCTTGCTCTATTCATTCAATATACCATGGTATTTTGGTCCAATAATAAAAATTTGTGCTTATATTTATTACTGAATTCTTGGAAATTTCAGAATTAGATGGCTAATCGTTTAATTGTAACATTTTTTAAGTTCAAAGTTTTTTTTTTTTTTTTTTTTTAAGTCTAAAAAGAAGATATTTTGTGAAATTTCGAACATTTAAGAAAAAAAAAAAAAACTTGTTAATGTAACGAAACATTGAAGTTTTATTCATTTTATATTAAAAGAATTCTAGTTCTGAGCTCTTTTACAAATTGGATTTTTAATATCACAACCTTATGTGTTATTGAAATTACAAACATAAATTGTTATACAAAGCAAGCTTTTCATTTTAAAAACCATAACTGTATCGTGTCATGTCAAATTATATTTAAAAAAATGATACATAGAATAGATGACGAAATTTAATGTATGAAAAAATTTCGAAGAATGTTTTGTGACTTTAGATAAGTAATAATGACTTTAAGATTATGATACCACATAAATCTTTTTCTTACCTAGATGTTTGCAGGAATGTTATTGCATGACGAACAGTTAACTGTTCGCTCTCGATGTTGCTAAAGACGCGACAACAGAGATTCCTCCCTCCTGTGTCCATCGTTGCTTTCCGGTATGAGTCTTTGAATGTTCCTGCTCTGGCCACAGCCTTGTTCAAGCGCATGGCTGGGCCATGCCAAGGCATTCAAAGACCCATGCCGGGAAGCAATGATTTACACAGTATGGAGGATTTTTTGCCATTTCGTCTTAGCAACGACGGCAGTGAACAGGTTAAAGCCAACAAGAAACTAAAATATTGTTTTAAGTCTTGCTCTTGTATAACTAAAATATTGTTTTAAGCCTGATCTATGAGTATTTTGTTAGCCCTGTATAGGTCAACTCTATGTCCACCCATCCTGATAGACAGAATGCTCTCATAAACCTCAATAATAAATACCAATTGTATTTTGTTTGAAATGTATTAACGTTTCTAAAATCAGCTCTGAATATTCTCTGCCCATAGGTTGCAATGCTTTGGAATTATTTTGTGTGCTCCTGTAAAAGAACTATAAATTGTACCTATATCCTTTTCAATAGGGTACATGGTTTGGTACTTTTAATTATCATATAAAAATTAGATTGATGCATATTTACGGCAGTTAGAGCACGGCCAGCCAGACAAACTGAAAGCATAAACATTTCAAGTTCTTAGGAAAGTGTTAAAAAATTAAGGCTTAAAAAGAATGTGAGTCTTAAAGGGGGAAATAAAAACTTCAATAAGGAAAGTAATTCTAGCCCGAAAAGTTAATTTTTCCTGTAATTTAAGAGAAAATGGAAAATTAAGCATATTGATTTTGAAGCTTCTAAGGTCACGACCCCTAGTATTTGCTCTGCCATGTCTTTCTATTTAAACGGCCCTGTGATCTATACTTTTGCTTTTTATCTCTTATTATAACTTACCCATCATTTTTCTAAAATCAAATTAAATTACAAAATCGGGATTATTTCTATATGAATGGTATGAAGAAAGTAAATGATATAAAAAGTAGTACAAATATAATGTAAATATATAGTTACCAGATCGGTGATAATCTTTCTTGGAGAATGGATTTGATGGAGCTCCAACAGTTTGTATGGAAGTTCTCTTTCCATTATGACAGTTACTTTGCGTCTTCTTTTATTCATTATCAAAACAACTAAATATTTCAGTCTTAAATGCACACTGCAGCAAACTGCACACACACACACGTGGGATCGGCCCAGAGTGTACCAGACATTTAATCAAAATAATATACTTGCAAGCTAGTTTAAACTTGTTATTAACTAGTGATTTAATAACTTTTAATCAGTTTGCTGATATTACAAATTAAATTAAAGTCTGCGTACATTTTTCTATTGGAAATTAGTTATATATATGGGTGTTCCAGACTGCTTCATCTCTGTGACACTGTTCAACTATTGACTTCACAATACATTAACTAAAGAAAATTCTCTAATGACACGCAATTACTTTTCATGCCATAAATTTCATAAAAAGTCGTATGTTTTTAAAATTGAAATTAAAAAAAAAAAAACTTTAGGGTGACTTTGTATGTTAAAAAGTTCAATGACAAAATTGAAGAGTTATTTCTAAAAAAAAAAAAAAAAAAAAAAAAAGTATTTAATATTTAGTGGTATATTAAAAATTCAAAAATGATTTTTTTTTTTCCCCCCAACTACTGCTGTTTTGAAGGTTTAAACCAAGTTGGTGGTTTGTGCACAAATTAAAAGTGTAAGTTCTTTTTAAAAAGTTGGTTTTATGAATTTTTACATATTTTATTTTAGTCATTTTTAGTTCTTGTTTATTTATTCTCCATTTTCTTACAGTCACTGCAGCTTGTAATTAAATGTTCTTTATACACTATTCTAACAGAATCTTGTGTCTTGTATTAATAAAAGCCTACAAATGCTAACTTATTTTATTTTAATAACAGAAAGTTATGTTACTAATAAAATTTACTTAAAGCTACATTTTTGTCCTTGAAACTAGGGAAAATTCAAACAAAAAAGCAAAAATCTCTTTTCAACTGCAAAAACCATCTCTTTAAATATAAACTAAGTACAACATTAACATTAAATTTATAATAGCTAGGTTCTTATCCCCATTCATTTTTCTGTTCAGTCCTGAATTTCATAAAAATATTTCTTTCCTTTTCTACTTAATTTCTTTTCACAGTTTAAGAATTGCCCCCTCAGTCATTTACAGTAATTGCTAAAAACTAAGTTAAATAAATAAGTCAGTATTTACACCACATGTGTGTGTTTGCACTTTTTCAAATGACTTTAAATGATCAGACTTTCTTCAGAAAGTTTTTCTTACCTTTGTTTAATATATATGGCTTTTTATAAAATATCTAGTAAAAATTGTAACTGTATTTTACTAAAATCTTTGTTATTGGAAGTGTAGTACTAAAAATGATAGTTTAATAAGTGTCACTATGGTTAGTAGAGTCTCACAGTAATGAGACTTAAGTGACGAAGCAAACATTTAATTAACACAATTTACATTTACTTAAAAAGTCATCAATACACATGCAACTTAACGCTCGCCATTCTCCATTCTTATATGTGCTGTTATAAAAACAGCTCTACTACACATTCAGCTGAGATAATCACGAGGAGAAAATGTCACGTGATGTCCAAGGATAATATTAAGCAGTGTTTATTTCTTCAGTCACTGCTGAACAAATAATTCAAGGTATCCTGTATATAAATGAATTTATTTCCAAACACATTTAATCCATATATACATGTATATATACCACGTGCCTGAGTGGTAGATAATCATTTAATCAATCAAGATTCACTCTGGGCTAATTTTATTTACAGTTGTGAAATGTACACTATAGACAAGATTAGATATCATACATTTGGATTACATGAGTATGTGAAAGGAAGTGCGATAAGTGAGCACCACACTAAATTCAGGAATTTTACAATGAATTCTAGTGATGTAACAAATATTCGGCCATTATTCAGTGGTCAGCTCTTTTGCCGAATATACGGTTGACCGAATACTGAAGAAGTATTCAGCCGAATACTTGTGGTTGAATATTGCTATGTATTTTGCCAAATAATTTTAAAACAAAAGATAAAATTATTATTAACGTAATTTTAAAAATATATTTTAAACATATTACATAATTAATTAAATTTTAATTAAAATTTTGTAGAAAGGATTTGCCTTAAAACATTTAAAAGTTTAAAAATACTCATTAAAATTCTTTAGTAGCAGCTTTCGATGGCCGACCACCACCATCCTCAGCCTTTGCTGAGGTCCTGCCCCGGTTCTTGGACTATTTCAGAGAGCTGTACTGGGTTTATTAAATTTAATATTGTTAAAATGTCTCCCTTTTTCTTTAATTTTCCTTTTTGTCATTCCTATGCAGCAACCAGGTTTATTTGCAGGTTATAGAAAAAAATATACTTTATTATGTTAATTTTCAGGGATGAGATTCTTCAGACTTTTGTTTGATTTTCAGACTCTTTCACTGTTTCAAAAAAAAACTTTTTTTTTTTCAATTTTTCAAAAATTTTCTGATTAAATTCTGATTTTATTAAAGCAAAAATATACATAAGTAGGCTAGATTTAATATAAGTAGCAACTACAATATTTGTTGAACCAAAAATTCATAAGTATATTGCTCAAATGTTGTTCGCACTTTCTTTCACACTTTTTCCTTTTTTGTCAATCTCATCTCCGATTTTATACTATTAAACATCCCATCTTTATCAATTTAAATCAGCCAGGCTTATTTATTTTGAATTAAGTAGTGGTAAATGCTTTTTTCACTTTTCTGACTGACAGTACATTTAGATATATTAAAATCATTAAGGACTCATAATACTTAAATACACAGTAATATTTTGTTTTTTCAATTATTTAAAACATTTATCAAGCTGTATTATTTAACTGAATTAAATGTGTAAAAAAATTTTTGGAGCAATCAGTGCATTGAAGTATATATTCTATGTAAATTTTTTATGTAACTTTCATGTATTGTATATCCTATATCGGTATTCTATGTAAAATATATTTTATAATTATTTTCCTTTACACTCTTTTAAATAATTCAGCTGAATATATGCAGCGTAAGTCGAAGCAGGGGATGTGTGGGTCGAAAATCTGTTACAAATATCTATAACATTCTAGAAGTCAAATAGCTGCATAGACTGGACAAATTTTCGTAGTTCTTTACTTTTATCACATTAGCTATTATGAATTAGTTATGATATAAAATATATGTAAATTTGATAAATATTCACTAATTTATCACATTTACCAAATTTAGATTTGGTACATTTTCGCATTTTAAATTTAGAGGCAATTATAGTCATTAAACATATTCTTAGCATATATTGATTATAATGTATTTAAACATAACTATGCTACTATTAATAGTTATTTAACTTTTTAAGGATATATTTTTATCAACAATGATTTTTAAAGTTTTATATAAAATATATTACTGTGTGTTTTAAGCATCTAAAAAGAATTTTTAATTAATCTTTATTTAGTATTTCTTTTAAAACTTTAATATTTGGGTATTTGGACAAATCACTGTTCGTTGCATGCCTAACGAGTTCCACGACAATATCACATCCATCTAGGAGATAACACCACCTTTTAATCACCAATTTGACCAGAAATTAATAATAAAATCCTAATTTACTGTCCCGCGTAACCATTGGCGGAGTTCACTGGCAAGACACCAGAAGATTGACAGGCTTTTGCAGCATGTGTTGAAAATGAATATCTTTACAATATGTCTATCAATTAAGTTTAAAAAGAGGCCAATTAAAGCTTATATGACATATATATGTATATTAACTGAAGAAAATATAGTTTTTAAGATTGATTAGCCTATATACAGTATTTAAAATTTTCTGCAAGAGTCCTGTTTAGTTAAAATGATTTAGGATTAATTTTTTTTTCAAGGTTTTTGACATGGTGTTGCTACTAGTTACATAATATTTTCTATAGAAAAGCTAGAAATGTAATTTTTTTTAAAATGTGCCATAGTAATAGTTAGCAAAAAATATGACTCACAAGAAGACGAGAGTGTTTGTTTTGTGTTTAAATTTATGTATAGACAGAATTACTCATTATATATAACATACTGCATCTTCTGTTTCCCCAATTTTGTTTTATTTTGTTCAGATATTACAAGTGTTATCGCTGCTTCCCATCTCAAACAAGACCATGCTTCTGGATAGCAAAGTCATGAGCATTGTTGAAAAGTGGAATCTAGAGTGCTCATCAGAATCAGTTATTGATAGTAAATTATGTTCTGAAAAATCATCACCCCTCATAACATGTGATGATGCTACAGATTCTGCTCCTAAAAAATTGAAAATTGCTGAATTTTCAGACAGTGAAACTGATAGTACAAGCTCTCATACAGTTACAGACTCCACTAGTGAAAATGTTGCTGTAGTTATGGATGTTTCAAGAAGTAATCTAGCTACAGATGGTGTTTTACTGGATGCATCAAAAGAAAGCCAATGTGGTAGGAAAGAAATGGACTCGGTTGGTGAAAATCCAGAGAACAACTTAAAACTAAATATTGCAAGCTTAGCAGAAGAACTTTTAAGTAACTGGAAAAGTTTAAAGGTGAATCGTGTCATATGTTTCATAGTTTCTTTCAATGTAAATTATACCTGTGAATTTCTTTCAAATTAATATTTCAATCATACAGAATTAAATTTCTATAATCATACCCAAATGAGTTATGAAATTATACTAATCACTATGAAACAAGCAGGGTTGGCATGGTTTAAGCCAAATGGTTTTTTAAGAATAATTTAAAATTAGGAATATTACAGATAGAATAAGTTCTGATATATTTTTTAATTATCCTTATAAGTATCAACAATAAGTTTTTATATTAATCTGCTAGATACCTTAATGTTGTATAATTATTAAAACTTATTAATTAAACTAAAATTATAGGCTGCATTTTTAATTTGCTTCTAAAATAGAGGCTTTGTGTTTTAACAACTTATTTCTAAACCTTTAAAATATAATTTTGAACAGCTTATCACCGTTATTACTGATGAATTTAAGAGCAATATTCCATGTAAAATGTAGTAAACAATTAATATTGTATTATATTTTATACGAAATTTAAAACATAGTATCTGTAAATAAAATATTAAAATTTAATTATTTTCAGAAGGAAAATAGTTATTTGAACATTTTATAAATAATTTTATTTATAAATATGTATACATGTAATCATAAAAGGATTTAAAAAAAAAAAAAAAAATCTGGTTTAAACCCAGAAAACCTTCCATGTGAATATTCCATGTAAAATGTAGTAAACAATTAATATTGTATTATATTTTATACGAAATTTAAAAAATAGTATCTCTAAATAAAATATTGAAATTTAATTATCTCAATGCTCCAATAAGTACAGCAAATATTGATTTAATTATTTTCAGAAGGAAAATTGTTATTTGAACATTTTATAAATAATTTTATTTATAAATATGTATACATGTAATCATAAAAGGATTAAAAAAAAACTTGTCTAAACTCAGAAAACCTTACCTTCCCCCCCCCCCCCCCCCCTCCAAATCATGCCAAATGCATGAATTATAAAACACTTTCCAGCACACATATATTATTTCCAAAGGTATTAATTCGTGACAGATAATTAATTGAAAATTTCACCAAACAGAACACAATTTTATTTTCTGTGTACAAAAAGCAGATACTGAGTCAGAACAAAATGTTGATTTATAATACTTCATATTTCTTAACAAATTGTGATTAATCCTTATTGGCCCACTCATAGAAACAACCATAGGGAAAACATACTCAACTAACTGTCCTATAAATAGGACAGCAATCCAATATGGGTTTTAAAATTAACTGTTCTTCTTTATTTGGAAAGGAAATATTAAAATTTGAAGTATTTGCTCAATCATATGCTCAAGGGTCTGTATGCTCCTGAAAAAGTCCTACACACACCAAAATCTATATAGTATGTAAGATAGTGTCCTGTAGTATGCGTACCTAAGTTAAACTCAATCAAAAGCACCATATAAACTCCAGCACACTTGGAAGAATTTATGCCTATATACTGTAATGTATAAGAATTAGTTTTTGTAGCCCTGTACAAAAACTATTGGAAAGTGTTAAACAGTCTATGCGTCTGGCATTATGTATCTTGTTTACTTTATCTCCTGAGCCTTTCAACAACCGAACTTCAAATGAATAAATCTTTTGGGGATTATAGCAGACAGATCTCGACTCTCACTGGTGTGTTTTTTGGAAGTTTTCCCCCTTTTGTAGTTTGTTTCATTTAAATTTTAATATAATTTCACTTTCCATATTGTATTGTGGTTAGCGCACCATTCTCTCCACTTGGAGCTTGATTGTTAATTCGTCCCTCCCTCCATAAGAGTATAATTTAAAGTACTGACTTCTTATTTGAATCGTGATTCAATACTTGTTTTTGTTATATAATTTGAAGGAAGTTGTCCAATTTTGATGAGTGTCTTACACCTCCTATACTCCTAAAATGTCCTGATTGCATTGCGGCTCTCCAGCACTTGTTAATTGGAAACTCTTGCTGTAACTGAAAACAAAGCTCCATTCCTATTCTAATTGTACGGTATCACAAACTATTCATGAAATGAACTTATGCTTTTGAGCTTGATTTTTTCTATAATTGAAAAAATATTGCATGATATGTAGAAATCTCTCTAGACTTTCAATCCATTTAATAGTTACTAGTGTATGGATATGATAGCTGTCATCTAGGAAAAGATTACAATTGTCTTTATATGTGAAAAAATTGTACTCTCTCTTTGTTTTCCCCTATGTAAATCTATGAAAATGTCAATTTGTTCTTAGTAATTAATAGCCAGACCTTAAAATTATTTTATCCTGAATACAAAATACAAATTTATAAGTAAAATTTTTAATCCTTACTGTTTATTGCTAAGAATTTGATTATCTCCCCTGTCCTTTAAAAAAAAAAAACTAAATTAAGTCTTAATATGTATGAACTTCGTCATAATACAATAACTCATTTGTGTATCCTATAAATGTAGTTTTTGTATAGTATTTTTCATTTTTAAATAGGTATTCTGCCTATAGCATAAATTAATAGTGAAAGTATTTGTAAAATAAAATTATCATTCTTAAAGTTGTCATTGTGCATGAATTTACTGTATTTATGAGTTAACCAGTTGAATTATTTTCTTATTAAACTTATTTATTTTGTACTAAAATAAATTTTGTTATTAGTGATTATTTATCTGATTACAAGTTCATTTGAGTTTGTTTAAAAAAATAATTTAAAGAGATACATTTTAGCTATTTAAATTCTGGAAAATATTTTGAGATTTTTCTGTAGATTTGTTAAAAAAGGCTTAGTTCAACCATCAATGCTTTGATTGTTATTGGTTTAATGGTTTCATTATAATTTTTATTATTAAATAGACTCAAACTTTTTGACTCGCAGTAATATGTTATCATGCTACTTGTAAGAATGAGGGATCAATGTAGATGAAAATTGGGTCTGTTTTGCAGCCCCTTCCCAAATTGACAGTCGATTAAAATGGCCTCTTCACAAAAATACAATCGATTAAACTAGCTCTTCATTCCCATTTTACCCTACATTTTAATCTGTTTTAAAAATTATTTTAACAAAAAAGTGACTTATGAAAAATTAATAAAAATATGTGTTGAAACTCACAAAATTAAATATTGAAATTTACCAAAAAAAAAAAAAAAATTCATAAAAATGTGACCCTGGAAAGAATTTATGGATCGAACACGGAGTTATTTTATTTTGATGAAGCTGTGTATTAATATTTTTAAATTCCACATTTAACACAATCTCACTTTTACATGGTTCGGACGGTGCTTAAAATACCTTAAAAAGTACTTAATTTTTTACCTATATCCTTAAAGTTTCTCAGTATAGCCGCAAGGTGCTTAAAAAGTGCTTAATTTCTAGTGGTAATCGACTGTAAAATCGTCTTGCATCGAAACTTTTCGTTCCCCTTTTCCTGCCTCAAGCTGCGTTCATATTGATCATACCGTAACGCGATGACGTCATACGTTGGAGCCCCTTTTCAATAGCCAAGGGCCCCCTTAGGAGCCAGTCCGGGCCTGATTGTTCTTAAAATACTGAATCTCAGCCAAAACTAGTCTGTTGCGCCCGATGCGAGTTTAACCATTCTACCCACCCCCCAAAAAAAGTTCATCTAAAAGTTTATCTATAAGTTATTTCCGTTTTTTGGCCGTGCGGCTTTGCGCCCTGTGAAGGAGCACTGTACCGAATAAACACTGCCTTACGCTTATTATTAAAGGAAAAACTCAACTACACTACAAGTAATTGGCAAGCTCAGGAAACGCTGAGTGCTTTTAAAATAAACCCCAATGTTATAAATATCAAAAGTAATAAATGAATAGAAATATCAATAACACACAACATTCAAAGCTTAAAACAAATAATTCGCACACTCATTACGTAATCAACAGCTGGCCATCCGCGGAAGAAAAAAAAAAAAAAGTTTACTTTTGACTGAAGCCTGCTCATTGGATCGCTGTTTCACTTTATCAGCATGTGCTATACTGTCCGAACTTTTTGGCGAATGCAAGAAGTTATTACAAGTTATTTATTTATTTCTATAAATTCGCCTTTGTGAATATAAAAACTGATGTTTTATATAAAATCGAACACTGATTATTTGAAAATGGAAATTGTAAGCTTCGTAAAATAGCGTTAAATACTTTAAAACATATGGGAAAGAAGATATTTTTACCGCTTATCTCCCCCCCCCCCCCCCCCCGAAATAAACATCCCAGTGCGATGTTTCTTTCTCTTTTTTTTTTTTTTTTTTTTTTTTTTTTTTTTTGGGGAAGGAGGGGATTGTGGGTGCGGCATTTCTGATAATTTTCTAGTTAATTAATTAATTAAGCTAATTTTCGTGGGTGCGATGGGTGCAGCGTTTCTGCCATAAATTACGGTATATGGACATATATGTTACTTGAGAGAAAAAAGGAATTATTTTGTCTGTATTAATTGCTTGTACATACATGTGCAAGAAATTGTGGGCTTTTCAATTTTGGAAAATTGGCACATTTGCACTTAAAGCAACAACCTGCTAACTTTACAATAAGAAAATCTAAAGTTTGGTAATAACGAAAGTAATAAGGGGCTGTCCATAAATGATGTCACGCTTTTTAAAAAATATTCTTTGCCTCCTGCTCACACTTCACCATACCACCCTTGGCACATGTCATGCTGTATTACATATACATATACTTACAGTTTAAAAACAAAGCACTATGCTAGAAATCAAATTTAATTTTCTGATTTTAAATGTTTTTATTTTAATGTAAATGTCACACATCTTGTCCCCCCCTTCCCCCCCTCGTCACAATTTCACAGCCCTCCTTTCCTCAAAGCGTGACATCATTTGTGGATAGACCCTACTTAAGAAAATTTCGGAGTCCTTAAAAAGTGCTTATTTTTTTTTTGCTCTGAAAAGAGTCTGAACCATGTTTTAAAGTGCTGTGAAGAGAGGACTTGAAAATATCATAATTTTATGAATTTTGTAATAAACTCAATTACTCAATTGCATATGAAAAAAATTATTATTCTGTTTGATCAATTTAAAAATAACTTTTTCTAGAGAAGCTTTTCTCAGAGTGTAATAGAAAAATATTGGATGTGGTGTTTTGTCTGATTTTTCTTAATTTTTTTTATTGTCAATAAGCCAGGCAAGGATTAACATAATTCTTTCATCAAGATACATGAAATAAAACAACTAGATAAAAGCAAACTATGAACACACATATAAAGCTGATCTACAAAATAAAAGGGAAAGAAATACAGTGACCTCTCACTTATAAGACTTTCAAGGGACCGTAGAAAAAAGTCATATAGCTGAGAGAGTTGTATAAGTGAAAGACCATCATATTATACAAGTTTAAAATTGTATATGCATTATTTTATTTTATTTATTTATTTATTTATATATTTTTTTGCTTATTTAATATACGTAACTAAATTTCTGACTAAGTAAAACTAAGTTTCGAATGCTAAGAACATCTTTTAACAGAATTTTAAAGTATATTAGAAAATGAAACCCAAGATATTAAAAAAGTTCGCTGTATACAAAGTCGTAGTTTACTTATAACTTTTTTTTTTTTTTCCAAAAGATTTACAAATGAGATTTTTTCAAAAAATGAAGTGGTACTAGTTTCTCTAACCAACGAAAAGAGAAAATGTCTGTTTTTTTTTTTTTTTTTTTTTTTTTTGTTGTTGTTGTTGTTGTCTTTTGTTTGTTTGTTCCCCCCCCCCCCCTCCCCTTCCCCCAAGTCTTTTAAAGCTTCTAAGCTATTTTGGGAATAATCATTTTAATTAGACATACAACCACTCTCACTCCATAAATTTCATCATTAATAACACGGAAATTTAGATGAGAAATGTTAATCATAATTGATTCCACGCTTTTACAGTAATAATAAGATAAAAGTAATAAAATGTGCATGATTTGCACTTGAAAAATTGTAAAATGAATTCTTAAGTGAGAACTGTAAAATCGCCTGAACCGTTTAAAACATCGTATAAGTGAGAGTAGTTAAACATTATTTCCCATAAGGTGTGGACGGGACCAAGTGAATTTGGCATATAACCGAGAGATCCATATTTTTGTGCATCATGTAAGTGAAAGGTCACTGTAAATAGTTAAACTAATTGAAAAGTTCTCTACCCTCCCAATAACTTGAGTGAATAGATGTTTCCTTCAAGGCTAGACAAGAAGGAGATGTCCAGTCATCAGAGGATCACTGGAGCGGGGCTGTTGAATTTCCACAATATATTCAATTGGATTTTTTTATATGAATTAAACCTTATACAACATTATACAGGGTGTCCAGTGCTAACAGTGCCCAATGGATATTTCCTAAACCGTTACTCATAGACACATAGTTGTAATTGCAAAAATACTTTAAATTGTATAATCTGTCATAGTAACAATCAAAGTCAATAAATCAATCCCTATAAAAATTTTGGAATTTAAATTTTTATACAGTCTCCCAGTCCTATCAGTTATATTTAGACAATTTTTCTTTGTACAATTTGAAGCACTAGAAAAATTCGTCCATATATGACCAAAATTTACCAGGTTACTTTCAGTTTGGCAAAATTCTCATTCAGGCTGTCCCTCCATCTTTTCTTAGGCCTTCAGAAGGTGACCTGCCCATCTCATTCTATTCAGTATTATATATTTAATAATGTTATCATCTTTATAGATTTCGAAGTTATATCTTTTCCTCCAGGTATTATTTTCTAAAACAGCACCAAAAATAGTTCTTGGAACCTTTCTTTCGAGGATTGACAGTGCTTTTTCCTCCATCGTCATTAAAGTCCATGTTTCTGAGGCATAAGTTAAAACTGATCTTATTAACACCTTGTGCAATAGAACTTTTGCTCTTCTCTTTATTAGATGGGATTTTAAAAAAAGGTATTAAACCGAAGAAACAGCACTTAAGTCACTTTTCATATTTATAAATTTCCCGTTATGGTAAACTGTTAAGGGACCATATAAATATTGAAATTTTAAATATAGGTTTTAATTTCATTTTTTGGCATAATGCAGGGAAAAAAGCAAAACGAATTTTATAATGCTAATCTTTAAGCAGAAGGTTGTATAAAAATCTATCCAGGGTCAGACTTACTAAATCGTATATGTGTAGCACAGAGTATGCTATGCAAAGTACAGTGGATTAGTAAAATAAAAACTTTGTGAAAAAACACACATAAAAGGGTACGTAAAACAAGAGTGGGATCTTGGTTTAAGTATCTTTTTATGTGTTTTTTTCACAAAGTTTTTTTTTAAACGTTTTAACACCAGTATTTTGAGTATTTTTAGTATAGTGGAAAAGATTTCAACACGGGTGCATATTTATATTGCAGTTGATGGAAGCTACTTTTGAGCTAATGTTACGCTAATGGAATTTGTAATATTATTTTAAGTTTCTAAAATGCATATATTTGTATTTTAAAATGTTTCATTTTCTAATTTAATATTTAATGAAGTGTTTTATTCTCTTGCTTTTGTATCTTAAGTTATTTAACACCAGTTGATTTAAAGAATTCCATTTTCAGTATAAGCTAGGATATTTTTATGTTAATTTATTGGATACACATACTTAAACATTTATCTTTATTGCAATCTACATTCATAAAATAGTTAGTGAAATTGCTAATAAATATTACAAGAAGGTGCAAAACCATGTACATTAATTTTTCTCTAATTCATTTTGTATACAATCCCTATTTCGCTGATCAAAAAGTGCTCTAACTTTAAGCAGCCGTAACTTTGTGAATTTTGGTCATAGAAAGATGAATTTTTTAAATTTATTTACTGTGCATTAATTTGAGGGGGGGGGGTAGTATAAAAATTTTAAAATTTGTAATTTTTTTAGGATTTGATTAACTGTCTTCGATTGTTTCTAACATAATAGATTATACAATTCAAAGCATTTTTGCAACTGGAACTATGTGTTCCAAGAGTTAAGAAAATAGCTATTGGGCACCGTTAGCACTGGTTACCCTGTATATATATGTTGTATTTGTATGTGGCAAGGCAGTTTGGGAGAGGTCAGAAGAGAGACAGTTATTTTGTCACAGTGAAATTTTTTTTTTTTTTTAAATGCAGGGAAGAAGTAGGCAGGAAACAAACAAGCAACCCTTCGTCTGCTGCAATATCCTACATAAATCCAAAAACATTATTTAACTTTAATGATCTTGACTTATTTTCTCCAAAGCATTCAGAATTCACCTTTGCAATAAACTTTTTTTTAAATCTCAACCTTTTAGAATTTATATGTATCCAATATTTAGCATTTCCCTTCCTTTCCAGATAATCAAGCTTTTACTGTATATTGTTTGTTCTGTGTACTACACTTGTGCTTTATTCAAACTCACTCTGTGTGCGATCAACCTACCTTTCTCTCATCTGCAACAGCAGCCATGGAAACATATAACCAAATAAATAATTTTAAGCTTAATTTTACTTCAATAGAAAATGGTAATTTTTTGTAATTATTCAGCAGTTCAATTCACTATAACAGATTGTCCACCTGCGACTAAGAAGGCAGCTTTTGCTACTAATTTCAAGATAAGACGACTTTTTTGAACAAAAAATGTCATTTTCATACTATTTTCAAGTTTAAGGCTACTTGTGCCTTACTCCAGGCTACTAATTTGAAAATCAGATTTCGATTTTTGTCAACTCCCCTTTCTTTTTCAAAGTTTTTGTGAATATACATTAAGAGTAAGAATCCCTTAAAGAGTTCTCCGACCAAGGTTACCCCCTTCAGCCCCACCCTATTAGCAGATGCCCCTCGTGCAAGCTTGCCAAAACTCAAAGCAAACTAACTCTTTTCAAAGTTGTGATTTGTTAGTCATCAATATTCTAACCCGTTTTTTTTAATCGTAGAATATTCAAGGTCACATTCTTTCTTCCCGAAATCTGCTAAAACACTTGTTGTCATGGGCACCCATAAGAGGGGGTAAGGTAGAACACTTGCCCCATCATCTGATTTTAGTATATCGTCTTGAATTTAATATAAACAAAAGTGCATCACAAAGCAACTCCCTAAAAAAAGTTTGACACTCTCAAATATTTTTTGAAGTTTGTGTGTTTGCCCCCCCCCCCCCCAACCTAATTTTTTTTTTATTGGTCCCCATGTTTGTTGCTTTCCATTTCCCGTGCTCTATCCAAACAATCAGTGCCATGCGAAAACTGAACTCTGTTTTGTTTATTTGAACTTACTCGGACAGTACTTGGCTGTCTCATCTGCAGTGCACAAATTGAATCCACATTCAAGTTACCCTGAAATCTGCCAATTCACAGGCCCTGATTATTGAACGCATATAGAAATAGGTCAAAAAATGGAGTTTAAAGTGATGTATAAGGGCTCCAAAATTGTGCCAGCTGTATGCAAGGGCACAATATTTAAAAAGTGCCCTGAGCACAGAAGTACTATAGTCAGGCCCTGCCAGTTTCTGCTCATTATTTTAAATTCAATGATAATATATTTTGAAACTATTTTTTTTAAATAATGCATATATTTTAAACTAATTTCTTTTAAAATGTACTATATGCTCTGTTATATAACCCATGAAGTTTTTTAATTTATCATTTTATTCACTCCTTCTTAAGCAAAGCTGAATGGTGCATGTTTGTTTTTTAATCTGCAAAATCATGCAAAAATGCTACGATTTTGGCAACTAAAATAAAGAAAATGGCTGCTAAAATGGTGACTTTTTTTATGTTGTTGAGGCTACTAATGATACTATTTTTACCTCCTGAGGTTGGTGGACACCCTGCTATAAATGTTTTTGGTCTGCATAGTTAGATTAGTTTGTTCATCATTACCATGCAACAGAAGAACATAACCTTGATCAGTTCTTGTAACACAAAAGGAAATGACTTGTAACTAAAATAATAGTATAGAAAGATTAAAATTTTAGTTCGTAGGCAGGAAAATGGTATGGAGAAAAGGAAAAAAAAATATGTTTATCATCAGTGCTTTTGAAGATTTAACACTTTTGTGGGTACAGTAATATTGTTGCTATCTTGAAGAACAGAAATTAAATATATACAAAGTATACCTTCTATTAATACAGTAATTAAATATTTCATATGTAAAATAGACTAAAGTTATAAAAAGTATCAAGTTTAAAGTCCATTACAAGAACTAAATGAAATTTCTAGCAATTTGATGGGTTTTTAGAGTTTTTGGCTGTAAACAATCCAAGTAAGTGGGTACATAATATCTTTTAGTTTTAAAAAATAAAAATATAAATCCATTTTCATAGTTCATTGAAACTTTCCATTATTCAATGTATAATTTGCTTAGTTGGTGTACTGTCCTACTATGAGAAGGAAAGTTTTATTAATCATCAGAATTGCACTATTCCCTTCTTTTTGGGTGCTCCTTTGGGATATCAAAATTTATCTATTGTCAGAAACTAGATTTTTTTCCTTCATTTTGAAATTGTTCAGCACTAACTATAAAGATGGTTTAATTAAGAGTTGTTATTATTTATTTAACTTTTTTTCCCCGCTATGTCAGGATTATTTTTCTGTTGTACATGCAACTTAAGCTTTTGAAATAATTTATTTTTATTTTCCTTTTTTCTAATTTCTTCTATTGCTTTTGGTTTGAAATAAAGTGTAATAATTTTACACCCCCTTTCCTCAAAAGGGGAATGTGCTGATAGTCTTTTATTGTACTAAAATCTGCATTGAAGTCTCCATACTAAGTGTAACTATTAACATTATTGAAATGAGTTTTACAAAATAGTATAATTGTTGCTTTAAAAAAGCAAGCAATCTGACTTGTATGTTTCAAAATTACTACATGCTTTTTCCTTTCTAAGACAAATTAAGCTACAAATTTTATCAGATAAATGGATGTATAAATTTCATAAGATCATGATTGTTACTAATCCCTTGCTAGTGTCAATCAATTGCAGCTCAAACATGCAGTACTTGTTATGCCTAAATTGACTATGAGCAAAAGAATTTGTGTTTTTATTCCACAAAGCCCCAAATTTTTTTTTTTTTTCTTTAAGGTAGGCTTTTAATACACAATTCATTATTACAGATCCATTATTTTCAGTATAAGGAAAGTTCTATTGAGTTCTATGATTTAATTAAAATTCCGTTCAATAATTATTATTAAACTAAATTCTCTCATTAAAATTTTTTATTTTTTACCAAATAATGATTTTTTAAGTAAAAAATATCAATTTGTCAATCGTTTATTGTATGTATGACCAGTGATAATTTTTTACCACGTCGACTCAATTTCCATGTTTCTTTTTTTTTATTATAAAAGGGTTAATTATGGGGTGATCTGATGTTAATTGGGCCTGATCTGATGATAATGATATCATTCAAAAAATCAGGGGGGAAAAATCTTTTTAAACCATTGCTTAAAGGATTGCCAGCAGTGACATTGGTAGTAACATGTTCAAAATCACCAAGATTGGCCACTTCTTTCAATTTATCGCCATTGTTTGGTTCCCAAAAAAAGTTTCCAAAACTGCATCAAACGTGCCAATATCTTCTATATGTGGTGAGAAATTACAAAGCCTACTATTTTACAGGTGCTACATTTTTACTATAGTAAAGTTTTTTTTTTTTCTTTTTTAAATCACTAGGGGCTAATGCCCCTAGACTCGCTATGCTCGCTTTTCGTATGAGGCATTCGGCCCCTAATAAGGCTTATTCGTAAAAAAGACATAATTTCAACAGACAAAACCCGAAAATTGCATCAGATAAAATGTTACTGAGCTACACATTGCTTGGTTCTTGCATGTTCATTGGTACATAAAAATTGAAACTTCACACTACAGTAGACCCCCCCCCCCCTCATAACACGGAAGATATTTTGTTATGGGAATCTGTGTTGTACGGGTCCTGAGCTATACTCCACCTGGTGTGCGGACTCCGCTTATAATCGCTGGAAAAATTATTTGCACTCCTCAGAAACACAATGATAATCAGAACATCTCTTTCAGCTGTATTTTTAATAATGTAAAACATATTGGACACCTTGCGAATTTGCCACCCATGGCGATTTCTCATTATTTGGCGATTTACACATGCTCACAACCAATAATTACTGTTCATTTAAGGTTATCGGAAAATCGTTATCCATATTTTCATTTACATAATCGTTTGCAGATTGGCATACTTAGCACCACGAATTATACCATCTCGTCGCGCTAGCAAATATCCAAAGTGTACTATAACTGCTATAATGGCATAGTTAACGCAGCCAAATATTTCTACTGGTAGCAAATAATCCAGCTGGGACCGAACCGGCTTTAAAATAATCTGCATTTTAATTATTTTTCATTTTCAAGATATTATTCTGTTTTGGGAAAACAAATAATCGCTAATTCTAAACTCCTGTTGTCTAAGCGAACTTACTATTTGAAAATTGTCAACTTTGTGTAACACATTTTGAGTTACTTATTTCATATAGTTTTTATTTTGGCGTAAAGTAGGCGTAATTCTAACTCATATTTGTAAATTTCACGCGATTCTAGATACTTGAAACGCTTTGTTGCAAAGGAATGAATGATTTTATGCCAAATCTGGCAACCATTATGTTTATTTTTTTTATTAATATCTTCTAAAATAATTCGATTTTTGAAATTTAAGTCAGCTTAGCAGGTTCCTTGGAATTTTTCGAATCTGTGGGCACCTTAGTCGAAATTCAAATCCCCACGGTTTAGGAGGAGATAGGTGAACAATCTTTTGACAACGGCCCTTACTTTTTTTTTTAATAGAGAGATACTTTTTAACCATTTATGTTGATATAAAGAACAAAATAAAATAGAAAAAGAATCTAATTATAATGTATTTTTCTGAAATGTATGACTCAGTTAAGAAGTTGATAATTATTCTTTCAAGTTTATGTCAGCAACTTCTTCACTCACACTTCACAAGAATTTACTTAAATGTTTTAGCGTAGATTCATAAAATGATGAGCTATAAAAAGGCATGTGTTGTTTAAATAATTTTTGTATTAGCCTCATTCACGTAAGGGTAGAGATTTTTCATACTGATGAGAGCCAAAACTAACTAAGCTTATAATTGAGATGTAATTTATTTTTGAATAACAAAAAATGATTTGTAATTGGAATTGTTTGATCTGGTATCTGAATTTCTTATGAAGAAAAAAGAAAGAACAATTAAAAATAGGTATATGAAAGCTTATTGCTGAGAGGCAGAAAGAGTCAGAAACATGCCAATTTTACATTCAAGCAACAACATTGAGCGTACTTTCAAAGTTCTTTAAGAAAGAAGATATATGCCTCCCCCCTTCACCTCAGATGTATGAATTCTATTTTGTTTAGTTTCTGTCCAACCTTTTTGCATATGTAAGAATTCAGTGTTTTTAAATTCTTAAATCTCTCACGGCCTACTGGCATGAGAGCAAATTCATACGTAAAATGCAAGAGAGTGGTGTGAATCAGTGTCATAATTAAATTTTAGAATGATGATTTGACATTATTATGATCTGCTCATAAACGTGTACTTTCTACCATTATTCGTATTTATTTCCCAGGCATCCTATTGCTAAATTCATTTACACACTTATACGCTTAAATTATTACCTTATAAATAACAGCCTAGGTATAACTTCCAGGTTGTTCTACTCCAAAACAAAACTTATACCGCCGTTACTCCAAAAAGGATTAAAATTAAGCTTTAAAAATAAAGGAATAAAATCCAAACTGTTGATATGATCAACTTGAAATTTTTCATAATTATGTCAACGAAACTATAGAAAGCAATCTGCGCTACTTTAAAAATCTAAAATTGATCCCTTTCCCTGATTTTTAGCAATTTTTTTTCCCATTTCTTTACTTTGGAAAGTTACTTTATTTGTGTAGAAAAGTTAAAACTGATTCACAATTTTTCGAAATTGTATCAGCATTTTCATTTGCATGTTGCTTGTAAAATTAATTTAACAGTGCAGCTTGTATATTGATACCATGGCAAGAAAAAATATTTTGCAGTGCTAAATATGCCATATTGCCAAGTATTATGTATAAGAAAATGCAAAAACTGTTTTAATGGCAACCAGACATAATGGGAAATGATTATCAATTATGCTCATGCCAGAAAATGAAAAGTCACCATTGGTGACAAATATCAAAGATGTTCTTTATTTATTTTAAGTGGAAAAAGTTAAGTATGTTGTGTGTTAGCTTATGTTTTTTTCGTCAAATATTTTTTTTCTAGCATCTTTTGATATTGCCTCCACAAAAAGATTAATTTATTAGGTATACTATTTCTCAGATCCTTATTACAATAATGCAAGAAAAGGTCATTGTGTAAAAATGCACAAATTCTAAAAAGTAAAGAATTGCTTAATTATAGACAAAACAGTGAAAGCTATTTCGGTTATAATTAACCTTTTTTCAGTGTTGATATAAACTCCAGAATCATGAAAGTTTATATAGCATTCAATAAAAAATTTCATTTAAAATCCATACTAAATTTAATTTACCAATAAACACAGTTTTGAAGTGATTTACAAATTCTTTATTTAATTTGGATTAAGTCGCATTTTAAATCAGCAAACACTAACCAAGGATTTGTCCAGGTTGAAATCGGGTCTGAAAGCAGATTTTTCACAAAGTTGAATTTCAGGGAAAACAAACCCTTCACAAAATAATTATTGCACCTTTCACTAATGTTTTCCCTTTTTTTTATATATCATATATATATTCAGTTATGTTTTGTGAAAGTGCTTTTTTTATTTAAAAAAAACAGAGAAAATTCACAGAAATAAGACCCTAAAAGGCCTAGACTGACCCCTACTAGTATTATTCAATGAGAAAACTCATGTTACTGTGTGGATAGTATATTTTTTTATTTGACATTAGTATTACAGTTTGTTCCTCGTCATGTTTGTCTCAGCTGCAAAACAATTTACTGATAGCTGAAGTGCGACAACCCTTGACTTTTCTTCAGATAGAGAAAGCTGAGCGACAAAGAGGAATATATTCCCAAGTTGCTTTGAATAAAAAAATAATAGTAAATAAATTTCTCTGATGGTTATGTCTGCTAGTGCTAATTGTATTTATCCCCATAATGGCTGTAATTTATACTTACTTTAAGTATAGATGCTTCATTGGCATTATATTTAACACGGTTTCTTAAATCTATTTTCTTCAAATATTTTTTTAAATAACTGTGTTTGGACACAAATAACCGATAATGGAAAATGTTAAGTAAACTGATACTTGTAATATTAATGAGAGTTCCAACTCCATGAATTTTCCATATGACACTCAAATAGATTAAAGTAGATTTTCTCTAGAAATTTCTGCTTGTCTTAGACCTTATTAAATTTATTCAGAAACTTTGAATTTTTCCTCTTTTGTGTAAATTTACCCATTTTCAACATTATTTTTGGCTATAAAAATCCTTTTAATTGGGGAGGGGGAAAAAAACTAGTTTAAAATTGTCTAATATAAAATGGTTAACCATACAGCTGATCTTGTGATTTAATTCTAATGATATTTCGGTCAGTTATTTATCCTTATCAAGATAACTTTTGTAAAATTTTGTGTAGCAGACTTGTGCGCTTTTTAACTATATATATTAATACATTTACCCCATTAGGGATAAAAAGGATAGCTTAAATACACAAATAATAACACTTTAAATAGATTTTTAAACATGCAAAATAAGTTGTAGATTCTCGTGAATAAAAAAATAATGCTTAATTGTTTTGCATGTCTAAATAATTAATTCTATTTTGTGGAAACTATTATTAAATTTCTAAAATCTGCAAATAGTTCTATTAATGTTTTCCTTACTTAAAGGTATGCTTAAATCAATATACTTTAACAATTCATAAAATTTTTATTTTTTAACCCACTTTTGTCTCTGAATTAAATAAGTTTGTTTGGATGTTCTTTTGCACTTAACATGTTTACTGCCTAAAAATCCTCTTAGATATTTTTTTTCCTATCTACATTTAATCCTAATGTTACTTCTATTTTCTCTGCAGACAAGTTTTCATTCATAGCAAGCATGCAAATAAAACGTTTTTTTCTTGATGATGATTTTTGCTTGTGTTTGCTTCTTTCCCTCTCATAGAATATTTTTCACACGCAGCAGACCAGTGTTTCCGAATGTTTTTACATCAGTAGACTGGCAAAAGTAGAAAAAATACTTTGAGGACCACACCAGCTAAAAATAATAAATATTATAAAAGAATGTATTTTATTTATCAAACCAAATGCTATACAAATAAAAAATTGTAGAATGACATTTGTTGCTGATTATTTAATAAATTTGATACATATGGATCAGCAGAAATGTCATGCGGACCAGTGGTTTGGAAACACTGCGGTCGAGCTATGTCTTTCAATGCCAAGTCGCATTTCTGAAAAACTAATATTCTCTGCATTCCAGGCATGAATTTATCCTTTTGCAAAATCTGAAATATGTTTAGGTATAATACTTTATCAAATGTTCAGAACAACAGCTCACTAAATTTGCATCAAATGATAATTTAAAACCTTACCAAACTTTTTATAAAAATAAATTAGCAAAGTTTTACAGAAAAATTGAGTTATTCATTATTAAAAAGTATATATTAAAATGTATTTTACAGCTTTTTAAGTTTTATAATTTGGTATTTCATTCTAAATTGTCTGAAACTGGTATTTAATTTTCAAAAAAAAAAAAAAAAAAAAGTTGCCTAATTATCCAACAAATTTTAAATTATTTCCTATAAGAGGTCCGGCAAGATGCAGTTGCTTTAGCTCAGAATTTTCATTCTTCTAGAAAATGGTATACAAAAATCTGTTATATAATTAAAATTCTCGTTTTTTATTTACTTGAAGTATTATTAACTGATTTAGAATTTTATCAAAAATTTTACTAGGGAAAATATGTACTTATTATATTTAGTGCCACTGTATTAACTTCTGCTATTTCTTTTATTGTATAGGAAGTTTTTCGTATTCCTCGTTTAGAGCAACAAAAGCGTAAAGAAGATGAAATGGAAGTTGATAATAATGCAAAAGAAAAAGTTAAAGAAGAAACTCCTGTAGATAATAGTCCTAAGTTTGGAGATCAGATTCAAGTTGTTATTTCTGGAAAAAATGTATTTTCGGTTCGTCATAGAGGTATATGTATATATATTAACCTTCAGCTTAATTTATACATTTTTTAATTAATGATTATTTTTGTTATTAAAGTAATCATTAGAATTTCACTATATTTTATATAGTTTTTGCTTCCATTATTGTAGGGAAAATCGCACGAAGTTCAACAATGTTTAATTTGTATTTATATAATTTACTCGAACTATTATTACTGTTTCTTACTTTTGTGCCTCTTGCTGTTACAAAAATGTAGCCTACATTCAAAAAGGGGTCCTGAAATAAAGAGGTGTACTGAATACTTGGTAGTAGGCCTACTCTGTCGAATTTAGACAGAGTACTCTGCTGATACTGAGTACATGTAAGAACTTTTAAACAGTGAACTGATTTGTAAAAAAAATAAGCAAATATAAATAAAATGTGCAGTAATTCATATAAACGTAAGCAGGGCTTCAATTTCAGTGCATAATTCACTTCCCAAATTTAAAAATCTCACTGAAAAAAATTGCGGGCCAATAGTTTCCCACCCCCAAAAATTTGCCATTTTCCTGGAGAATTTTGCTTTGTTAATGATATTTCCGCTTCAAAAAAGTGCCCTGATTTTTGAATAATTTTGTTGCTTCTAAAACACAGAATCTAGCTGGAGAAATCTACAAATGCTGGGCATATAAATGGTACCGTGCTCTCATCTACCGATTGCAGCAGAACTGCGTATTCCTCCCTTTCAAAAGCAAAACTCCTTGGCCTTTTCTCTACTACGAACACATCTTTTGAACACAGCACATGCTTCAAACATACCTGCCAACTGCTCAGTTTTGCCAGAGCAACTCCATATATCTGTTGCTACTCCGGATACTCCACAAAACACAATTTTTCTCTGGAAAATAGCTATTCTTCAGGTTAAACTTAAAAAATAATAATAATAATAATAATAGAGCTAGTAATACATGCAGAATTCGAAACAACATGTTTATCATACGGAGGGTGAGAGAAAGAAAAAAAAATCTGATGTGGATAACACACAACTTCCTTGCATGTCTATTAAATCAAAAATATTTGCGGCATACTTCATCTAAAGTTATTTTGTTTGAAAGAGATAAAATATCAGTAATATCCGTGCACAGCAGAAAAAATGAGGATGGTGGTGAGGTGGCTACAGAAATTGCTATTTAAAAGGATTTTAGTGTACTTTTAACTTTTTAATAAGATTTTATCTCTTTCTCTGCTTCTATCAGTATAACTTAGTGGATTTTCAACAAAATGATTCAATTGATAAATCACTCTATTTACTACTTTAACCCATTTTATCTCTGACGTTTGTTAAGGCATATTTCTAACTATTTTTCTCTTTAATTTTTAAGCCTATGATTATGAACAGCAGGAAATTAACACCAAACTAGAGGATTCGCCTCAAGGGTAAGAAAAATGCTATTTTAAGTTGCAAATTATATAAAATATGTATTGAATGCTGCAACAGGAGTGATTCTTGCAAAAAGAAGATGCGCATTCCTTATCATCCTTATTTGATTCTTACAAATGAAGGTGACAAGAAATGTAATATTTGCTTCAGTTTGACTGTTGAGTCGTATTAAAGTTACAGTGAAGAATCCTAGTAACCTGTTGTAATTGGTTGTCTAATTTGAAGGTTCAAATCCTTCAGGCATATGTGTTAGTTTTTAACTCTAAGAATTTTGTGGTAGATTCCATGCACAGTTTATTTTATTATTTATTTGTTTTCATAAAATATCTGTTGTGACAAACCAATCAAACACAGCCAAGGTCATTTGGACCCCTCTGAATTTCTCTTGATAGGTCCCTGAACAGAGCTATTTAATACACTGAAGCCAAATCATTTAAATGCATTTGATGTGCCTTAGTAGTACATGAGGGTGTTTCCCAAATATCATACTGATGCTCCACGTGTAACTGCTGAAAAATCAAGAAAGCAAATAACATTTTGTTACCCATAACATTATGGATCACATTAAAAAATTAGGTTTACATTTAACGAATATTTAAGATTATGAAAGTACCATGTAAATACTATATTGTAAAAAATATCTTTGCATTTAATTCTTGATAGCTTGAAAATTGCGAATTAAAAAAAGTAACATGTCCTTTTTAACAATGTTTTTTCTCTTTGTGCTGACAGTAATGTACAGTTGTTTACAAAGATCTTTATGAGCGACTTGGTTTTATATTCTGGTTTGAAAAAAGGTGAATGATTTTACTTAGTACTTAATTATATGGATGAATTTATCAAAATATATTTATGATTTTATATTATCAATATACAGCCATATATGACACAATATTTCCCCCCTAAGTTTTTTTTCTAATGTTTTGCTTAGCTGCATTGCATTTTAGTGTTTTAATTCATGGTTACTGTTATAAATTTTGGCTGATAAATTAGTTCTGAAAATTTGGTGATGTCTACTATATTGCTGTTTTGAAAATTAAGATAAATTACTAAGAGAGGCTGAGGAAGAAATGCATTTTCCCATTTTAAAATAGGCTTAAAATTTCAGACATTCTTTACCTTTTACAGTTTTAAGAATCAGAATTCCAGAAATAATTCAGATGCTTTCTAGTGTATCGTTTCCTGGGATTCTTTCAGTCTTTTGCATTATGTTTCTTACAATAGTTTTTCATTTGAATAAATGGATACAGTTTTTACAATTCACACTTGTCCTTCTTTTGATTTAAATATACTGTAGTATTTTTTTTTTTATCCACATACATTAGAATAAAATGATGTACAATGTATAGAATTTTTTATTTTTATGTCAGACTGTTAGAGTATCTTATAAAATTACTTTGTTAAGGAAAAATTATTTATTGAAAATTTAATGGAGGTAATCCATTTGTTTTCAGTCTAACTGTAATCAACTTCATAAAGTATGCCAGTATAAATATTTATTATATAAGAATCAGATGTATAGTAATCAATGAAATTCAATTTTTTCTAAGTCAAAAAAGTTGGATACATTTACCTGTTTAAAAAAAAATATTAAAAATTAAAAATTCTGTTGCCAATCTTCAAAATTGTTAGTTTAATTTTAAGCATTAACATTCTAAAAATTGATTGGAAAGAATCTTCTTGAGAATCTTGAATCTCTTCCCTCCCCCCCCCCCCCCTCTTTTTTTTTTTTTAAGAAATCCCTTGTTTATATTTAAAATATCTGATAAGCTATAGAGATGTGCAGATTTCAGAGAGGTGACACTGTTTAATGCATTTGCAAGTAATAGTCATTTCATGAAATCAGAGCATACTCAATCAAAAGTGTGCCTTCGGTTTTTATTTATTTATATATTTTAGTTAAATGTATAGCTTGTGTGTGTGTGTATATATAAATTTAAAAATTACATAAAAAAGGTTGCAAAGATAGAAAATAAAAAATGATAACTCGGCTGTTCGAGCCTTGTCAAGGAGAGAACCCCTTAATTTTTTAGTTTCATTATTGCCATATTAAAACGATATTAAAATTGATTATGTCATTTTATCTCTCACCCTGTTTTCTTTTTACTTTACTAGTGACCAAGGCCCCTAGACTCGCTGCGCTGCCTTTTAGTATGAGGCATTCGGCTCCTAATAAGGCATATTCGTAAAAAAAGGCATAATTTCAACAAACAAAATCCAAAGGTTGGATCAGATAGAATGTTACCAAGCTGCACATTGCTTGGTTCTTGCATGTTTCTTGGAACATAAAAATTTAAACCTCGCACTATTTGCAAATATGTGAAACCCATGGAATACCTTGCACATTAGGCAATTATGGCGAATTTTCATAATTTAGCAGCTTGCGTATATGTATAGTTAATAATTAGCTGTAAGAAAACAGTACTTATGTATGTTTTCTTTGATAAAAACTACAGAACAGCTAGGATAGCTTGCCACCAATGGTGACTTTTCATTATTTGGTGATTTACACATGCTCACAACCTATAATTACTGCTCATTTAAGGTTCCCGGAAAACCATTATCCATATTTTCATATACATAATTCTTTGCAGATTGCCGTATTTAGCACCACGAATTATATCATCTCGCCGCGCTGGCAAATATCAAAAGTGTACTATAACTGCTATTACGGCATAGTTAACGTCACCAAATATTTCTACTGACAGCAAATAATTTTTATATAAAAAAGAATATTTCAGAACAACATTTGATATTGGAGGCCCTTTCGAGCAGGGGGCCCTGGGCAAAGTCCCAATTTGCGCATACAATAATAAGGATCTGGATGGTGCTTTTAAAATCAGTTACTATTAGTTATTCTGTTTTGGAAAAACAAATAATCGCCAACTCTAAACTCCTGTGGTTTAAGCGAACTTACTATTTGAAAATTATCAACTTTGTGTAACACACTTTGAGCTATTTATTTCATAAACTTTTTAGTTTGGAGTAAAATGGGTGTAGTTCTGCTTCATGCTTTTCAATTTCACGCAATTCTACATATTTGGAGTTGCTTTGTTGCAAAGGAATGAATGATTTTATGCCAAATCTGGCAACCATTATGTTTTATTTTTTTCAGTTTTTTATTAATATCTTCTGTAATAATTTGATTTTCGAAATTTAAGTCAGCTTATCAGGTTCCTCGGAATTTTTCGAATCCGTGGATATGTTTCTCGAAATTCAAATCCCCAGGGTTTAGGAGAAGATAGCCGAACCAGCTCTTGACATCGGCCGTTATTTTTTTTAGAATAGAGAGATTCTTCCTTTACATTTATTTTGTCGACTGGAAGTAGGAAGGTTTCCTGATCTTTCCTTGCAATTGCAAACGTGGGTCGATGATAACTGAAGTAACTTATATAATTTTTAGTATCTATCTTAACACACCAAAAATTTTGCTTTTTCGTTATTTGATATTGTTGAGAGAGCTTTAGGCAAGTAGGGTTGCTGTATTTCGCCTGGTAACCCTATTGGTTAGTCATCCAGAGTGGATAAGAATCCCAGACTGTGTTTATGACTGTGTGTTAATCCTAGGCTTATGTTTAAAATTATTCTTTCTTCTACTTTTACATTTGCTAGCCCAGTGCCCGATGCGTTTAAACCTTTTACAAGCTATTCTTGATGCATCCTTAATTTTATCAGTCCATGTTTTATGTTTCCATGTTTTGTAATTATCTTTATTCAGCATTTCAATTCACCAAGTTCCAGTCGCCAATTAAAAATCAGCAAATAAATAAATTAATCCATCTGGTGTCCATAACCTTTTAGAAACGTTAGCAGAGTTATGGCACAAACATAGTAAGCGTGGGATTTTAACATACCGTTTACTTTATTAAATTAGAACAGAAAAAACAGGCTCATCACATAACAAGGCAAGGTTTCTACAGACCTGGAATGTCAGGGAATATCGGGAAATGAGTTTTGATCAGGGAAATTAGAAGAAATTGAAGAAAGGTCAGGGAAATGCAAAAAAAAAAAAAATTGAATTTTGCTGCAAAATCAAGAAAATATTTGCTGTTTGAACCTAACTGAAAAAATTGTTTTATTTTCATTTTCTCATTTAACCTTATAAATAATTTTAAAATGTGTCCTTTATGAGCATATCTTGTGCAGTTGAAATATGCTTAATTTTATCCTAAATTATTATCAAACAGGTTTTTTGTTAGAATCCAATGATGTCAAATAAAATTCTTGTATATATTAATTTTATTATTATTATTGTAAAAAAAAAGGGCAAAATACAGGGTGGCCATAATTAAACTGCAAGTGTTCAAGGGGTGCTGGAGAGAAAACTACCGAGAATATTCCAGTGAAATTTGGTATCTATACGTTTCAGAACATGCAGAAGCCAAATATGTGTGGGGAGGGGAAATCGTCATTTTCATCCAATAGATGACGCTGTACCGTATTTCAAAGCTCACCGGTGGCATATGTAACTTCCAAAACCGATAGACAGAGCATAGTGACATTCTAAGCGGCATATAAACAATAAAAACATCATTTACAATTTATCAAAATTCCATACAATTCGCTTCAGTAATTAAATTTTTACAGTAACATGTAATCAAAAATTAACGTAAATTAAGATCACAAATTAAACAATTCATAAAGACGCTTTGGAAAACAATTAAACCATTATTTATTCTCATTGACACTTATTGGACCTTTTCTTAATCGTTTCATATGCTGGTATTCTTTCAGAATAGCTGAATAATGCCTACCATTCTGATAGAATATCTTTACTAACAATGCAAGTTTCTTCTTATTCAGAGTCATGATTGACCATTACTCAATGTGGTCTTGTTTTTACATTGTTCGATGGGCTTAAAATTTGCATATATGACGTCCATAAGCATTGAAACACGGTATAGCGCCATCTATCGGTTGAAAATGGCGATTTTTTTTTTTTTTTTTTTTTTTCTTCTTCTTCATATTTGACTTGCGCATGTTCTGAAACGTGTAAATACCAAGTTTCACTGGAATATTCCTTGTAGTTTTCTCTCCAGCACCCCTTGAACACTTGCAGTTTAATTATGTCCACCCTTTATATAAAAAAGTTATTAATTAAAGGATGTAATATTAAAAATAAGAATGCAAAATTTGGGAAAGCACGCTGGATAAAAAGTCAGGGATGCAAAAGCTGTGAAATCTTGTAGAAACCCTGCAAGGTAACATCAAGAAGGAAAAAGTATAGAAGAAGTAAAAAGAATGTGTATGCGAGCACAGTTACAGTTAAGTAGATAAAGGTTTTTTGAGGGATACAAAATTTTGAGGATAAAACATTGTACAATAAAAAAAATAAGCAATTCAATTAACAATTCTCTTAAGCTGTTGAAATTTTTATGATTGTAACCTGTTTATAGAAAAATACATGTGATGCATGTTCTACAGCTTACAAAATATTGTAACAATAGATTAGAGCTGTTGTGAACTAATAATATTTAAATGTATGTAAAATACTCAATATATATATGTCACATTTTTGGGACACATTTTTCAGACAATTTTCAATAAAGGGGGTGACAGGTAAAGTGACATAGTCATTTATATATATATATATATATATTTAAATTCTCTCAGCAAGTTTCATTTAATTCCCTCTGTAAAATAAAATCCAATGAATAACATTTTTTTGCAGGACATCTAGAAGCCACTGATAAGTTTCAAAATGTTTCTCTGTGTTGTATATGATCTCCCTAATTCAATGTTCAAATCATGATCAAATTAGTCTTAATTATCTTTGTAACAGAATAAAGTGTTTTTTGCTTTAAAATACACAGAATGTCCAAAATTTGGCTTAAAATTTATTTGATAATAGTAGGCCCTAAAAAAGTACTTTTAATAGCAAGTTTATGGTATTAATTGTGTTTTACATTAATTCAGGTGTTTGAAGAAATTTTTCTGTTGTCAAGAAAATTACTTAAATTAGAAGAAGTATTTATGCAGAATATTTCAGAGGGCAGCTGTTGAGGGATTTCCCAAAGTCAATGAATGTATAGTCTGGAATTTTTTCTTTGAGAGCTCTCAAAAATCAGGAAAGTGACTTCCAAAAAATTTAGTAGACTACCTGTATATGCAAGATTCCCTTCCAGATGAACCACTTCTGGCTATTCCTAGACAGATACTATCTTTCAATGAGCAACAAGTTACATTGTGAAAAAAGATCTGAACCTTTAACAATAGAAAAGAATTTATTTAGGGCATTTCCCAGAACAGATTTGCTTACTTGCTCAATTGTAGCTGTAACCCACCCCTACCCCTATAAACAAAAAATGTTTCTTCTAATAAATGGAGCTATGTGATATATCATTCTTCCTACAAGAAGATTTTATAGCTGTAGGTATTTGTGCATTTATCCTGAACCATTACTAAATTACTTATTAATGATGATGGCCATACCCAAATAACCATAAGAAATAATTAAAACTTTGTAAATTGACATATACAGTAAAACCTGTGTTGAACGACCCCCGTATTTAACGACCACCTGTTCTTGACGACCATGGCTTAGCGGTCCCGAGTATCATATAATTATAAACAATGGTTTATTTTCCTTATTGAACGACCACCTGCCTGACGCGACCACCGACCGCTATGTATAAGAAACAAATTTATTTAAAATCCTATTTTAACGACTGCAAATTCTTAAAAAAATTCTTTATTTTCCTCTATTTGAGTAAGTTTGTTGTTCGGATGATCAGCAATCACGCGGTATGATAAAAACGAAAGTTGACACTTGTTTAGTTCAGGCCCGGACTGGCCAGGGTGTCCGACTGTCTGCAGACTGGTGAGCCGTCATCCTCGGCAGGCCCTCCCTGCTAAGGGAGGGCCCCCAAACAGAAAAAAGAAAGAAAATTTTAAAAAAGTGCTATACTGGTATAGCACTTGAATGAAGTTTGACACATCAAATTTTTTGCAGCTGCAATTGCGCCCCAGAAGGCTTCAAAACACTTCATTTTAAAAGTAGTTCTCAAACTTTTTTGAGAGAGGGTTCCCGAATGAACAAGGGATTAATTAGTATGAACCTACCAAGTAAAGCAAAATTTTATTATATTTTCCAATTTTTTAAAAATTTAAACTTATACAAATTTCATTTATTAAAATATATAAAAATCTCACTGTCTTTCTCTACATTTTATAAAAAAAGTAAAACCATACTGTAGATGCTTTTTATTAATTATATCTATATAAAGCCATTTCAGTGATAATCAGGTAATTATCAAATAAATTCCAATTCTATTGATAAAATTAAGTACGCTTAAAATTTTGTCAAAATGTATCGTATTACCTGAATTCAAAGACCGACCCTCCTTAAAGACCACATTTTCTTGGTCCCAGTGGTGGTCTTTAAAAACAGGTTTCACTGTATAACAGGGATTTATCAGTTCCCAATCTTCTGCCACTCTGTGTGCGGAATCCTGCACAAAGTTGAGGCATTTCCAGTCTAAGCACCTTTTATGTGTGCTAATTTACAAAGCTTCAATTCTTTCATATTTTAAACACCAGTGTTGAGTGTTTTTTGTCAAATAAGCTTGTTTGGCAGTACTTAGTGGTGTGTTTAAAAAAGCACCCACTTGAGAAGCAGCCTCATTTACTCAAGCAGGTCTCACAATAGACAGTCTTATCAGTGTTTTCATTATGGAAAAAAAAAATGGGTGAGAATTTCTCACCTTTTCCCCGAAACTGAGTGAGATTTTTAAAAAAATAGGTGAGAATTTTTTACTATAGATGTAAGTTGGGTAAATACGCAGTGAACAAGGTATATATAAATGCGTACTTATTCTTGCCTCAGGTAAACATTCAAAAACAGGGTATTTATGAATTTTAGTTATTTTTATAGCATGTAACTGGTCCTCCATATCTATAAGTCAGGCCTAGTTACATGCAAAAAAAAGTAAACTGCGAGAATTTTGCATATACAATGGAAGCATGCCTGACTTTTCTTTTTCTTTTCTTTTTTTTTTTTTTTTTTTTTTTTTTTTTTTTTAAGTGCCCAAATCTTCAGAAGTGCGAGAATTTTGTAAATAATGAAACTGATTTGTAGGGTGCGCGAATTTCTTACAGTAATAATTTTTTATTGCTAGAAAAAGAAAAAAATGCAAGATTCTCACGTTCTCTCGCTGTAGTGAAAGCACTGCTTATGCTATATTATAATTAAAATGTGTATATCTATCAGTATATATATTTCCCCTTGCAGGTTTTCTTATCCAAGAATACCTCCTGTTATTACTAATTGTAAACCACGGTCTGTAAATAAGCCAATCAGACGTCATCCCTTTACTAAACAGTTGGACAAAGATTTACCACAGCACAAAGTGAAAGAAGGTACATATTACAGTACTTTTAATATTTTAACATTAGATGATCTTTTCAAGACTACATAAATTGCTCAACTATTAACTAATAATTATCATTTACTTGCTTTATGAGGGCCCATAATTACATTTGTTCTTGTTGCTGCAGTGTGCTGAACATTTAGTCGTGTCGCCACAAAGTTTTTTAAATTTGTCTAATGAATATTATTCTCCTGTGTGAATGATAATTTTTATTTTCAGATATCTCAAAACTGTCACCAGACATACTACCATCTTCTTTGTCACCTACCCCACAAATCATTAGAAGGGCAGTACTTCCACCTCCTACTTTTTCTGAACAGCCACCTATTACATTTCCACCACCTGCTAATGTATCAATTCCTCCTCCTCACCAACCAGTGGACAGTCAGTCGTCATTGATTTATCCTCCTCAAATCATGTATTCACAACCACAGGTATGACTATTCAAAAACTTAAAAGGATGTTTCTGTATCCATTAACATTGTCCTGAAATTTTCAAAACATATCTATCCTGATTAATTTATTAATAGGCTGTACTACCCTTGATAATGTATGTAAGTGTGGGGGGAAAAAAATCACTACACATGTGATTGATTTAGAAAATTGCATTTACATGTATAACTGTTATGGAAAAAATTCAAGATTTCCAGATTTGCATTGATGGGGAGGGGGGGGGGATTATGAGTTTGCTTGTTTTTTCCCCTTATTATTATTTTTTTTTAAGAAGCTTTAAAACAAATTATTGTATATAACATTCTGTGCAAAAGGATAGTGGTTTTGCAAATGGAAATTCTAGAAATCGATCTTTTACTAACTTAAATGATTAATTTTGTATCAGCATACAAATATAAGCAGTTAAATCATTTTATTAAAAATATTGTGATCTGGCTATTTTTCAATATTATTTTTACTAGTGATATCGCTTAGCTAACTTCAGTTTTCAGAACTTATTTTTGATGCCGAGCATGGGACACCTTAGTTTAAATATGTGTATGTATTTAAATTCTCACTAAGCATTTTTTGTTTCCTTTTTTAGGGGAGTTTTGTTTGTGGGAATTTGCATTTTATTTTTATTTATTTTTTCTTATTAACCATATTAGCCCATTTTATGCCAGTGGCGGATTATTGAAAGTTTGTCGGTGGGGGTGGTTAGATAGAAGATTGACATATACATCCATCCACAAAATGTGAATATAAAAGAAAAGGATAGAAAGAACCTTTATGTTTAAAATATATAAAGGCTCTTTAAAAAAAACTTTGTAATTTTCATTAATAATACATTTCATCTTTATTCTGCAATAATTAATGTTAACTGTATGTGTAAATAACAATTTAAAGCTCTAAAAACCGAATTCTCTGTTTTGTTAAACATGCTATGCTCTTTTTTTTTTTTTTTCTTTTGTAAATTTAGATGCCATTTATGAATTCACCAGCTCCTGTTCTTCCTAATCCTGCTGTCATACCTCCACCTGCATCAGTGCAATCTCAACCTCCTATAATACAACAGTCACCTTTGAATACTGGATTACCACCGCCATGCCAACCAATTCCACACAGTCAATCAAATATAAATGCTTCGGCACCAAGTGCAAATAACTTTCTCATGCCACAAAATGTTCCACCACCTGCATCAGTTGTTCCAGGCTCTTCACAGTTCATTCCTAGCCATACAGCACCTGTTCAGACGTTTCCACCTACGCCAAATGTATTTACAAGCCAGAATCAGCCAATGTACTTCATCCCTCAGCAAACTGGCCTACCTGCCAATCCACCACCTTCATCATTTCCTGAAAACGTAATGTTTTTATAAGCATTTCTATGACAACTCTGTAGAATCTTGCTTTTTAAGGGGAACATGTGCTATGTAATGGTTATTGTATCTGATATTTTGTTGACATTTTTCTATACAGTGTATTTCACTCTGTCTGTTTTTTTTTTTTTTTTTTTTGAGTAAAACTGGTATAATTTTGTAATTAAAATTTCAGCTGTATTTCTGTATTTACAGAAATCATGCTGATACATTGTAGTGCATATTTTATTAATTTTCCCAGAAAAAGAATCCTTAAAAAAAAAAAAACCTGATACTCACTTTTACACCTTAGGCATTTTGTAAATTAAACTTGTAAGTGTTTTATTTCTTTGTCAGGTATGGGCAGTCTTTGAAAAGTTGCTGGCCAAACTTTAGGATGTTAGCGAAGTCACGGGCCAAAATTCAAGATGTTAGCAAAGCCATGGGCCATATAATTGAGATTTATAGGAAATTTTTAATGGTTTATATGGGTTTTATTCAGAGTTTTGATATGTTCCGCAGGCTGGGTCAAAACCATAGCGGGCCAAAGGTTCCTCATATGTGCTTTATGTGATTGAAAAGGACCCATAGAATTCATAAAGGAACCTCAAATAGTTAATCTTACGAATGCCTTGAGCCTACAAATTAAAAGTGCCAGTGTGAGCCCTGTAATTGCATACTTTAATATTGAATATTTTCAGTATTAAAGCATATTCGGTCAACTATCAAAAACATTTAGTAATTGTTCATTTAGATTAATATAAGAATTTATATTAATATTTAATTTCATCTTTAAAATTAAATATTGTGCTTTCTAAATGTACTAACATATTTTATTAGTTCATAGATATATTGATTTATTTTCTTAAATCTGACTTTGTCACAGAATATTTTATTCTTATAAGTGTAATTTGCTTACAAATTCTGTATTATACATTTCAGTCAGTGAAATAAATAATCTGCAGCTGCATATTTTAATAGAAAAAATCGAAGTAAAAGGATTTTTTACTTGATGTAAATATCAACATGTTGTATACTTTTATATAAATAATTTTTTTCTAGAATTTGCATCTTATGCTAATTCTTTTTTATCTGTTGCTTTAAAAAATGCTTTGTCAGTAGTTTAATAATTATTTTAAAGAATAATGATATTAATTTTACTCTTTATTTTAAATAGTAATTGTTGCTTCTTGTTCACCGTTTTTAAGTTTGTATTCTGTTATAGATGTATAGATATTCAAAATTTACTTATAAAGTTATAAATTCTGAAAGTTAGATTTGACCAAAAAAAAAAAAAAAAAAAAAATAAGAAAGAAAGAAAAGAAAAGAAAAAATGTAAAATCTAACTTTGTCAGAATTATTTATTATAATAAATGTTACAAACACTGTTACTATAATAGTTTAGATTCCTTGTGTAGTTAATCATTCATTCAAAAATAATTGCAGAGCAATATTATATTTACAGTGCTATTAAATTTGCACCAGCATCAATTTGACCATAGGATTTTGTAGCTTATATTTATAAATACTTTATTAACAAGGAGTAAAAGAATTATTTTTTTAACACTTCCAACAAGGTTGAAAAGTATTTATGATTTCAGTTTGTCTGTCTGTTCATCCATGTTCTAACTGCTCTAAATATGCATCAATTTCTACAAAATTTATGTTATTCGTACTTACTCTACCATGTGCCCTATTGAAAATGGTATATGTAGCATTAATAGTTTTCCCACAGGAGCACTCAAAATATTTCCAGTGCATTATGCTGTATGGGTATTTATTAGGGATTGCAATCTGGAAAACCATATGCAGTAATCTGGCATCATTAGACGTCTACCAGATCCAGAAAGTACTAAAAAAGTAAAAGACTACATATAAAAGTGAAGGAGTTTGAAGACAATACTTGTCTTATGTGCATGACATAGCCGCTGGCTATACTTGTAACTCTTAGAAGTTGATTGGCAGATGACACGATTAACACTATTTATTTCCTACTATCCTTTTTTTTTTTTAACCAAACTTGATTTTTTTATAAACGATATACCCAAAATTATTATTTAAACAAAGTTTATTGCAAAATACTCGATATTGTGATGATTGTGCCATTCTTTAAATCTATGATAACTGTCATCATTATTATAAGACTGCTTAGTGTGACTAAATTACATAATTGTGAACTCCGTTAAGTTAGATTTAGAAATTTAATGTAAGAACCTCTTTCATAATGTAATGCAAGTTACAAGATAATTTTCATTCTCATTTGTGAACTGAGACTAAATTTAAAACGCTATTTTACTAAATATTGTATTTATAAATGTAAATATAAATATAATAGTTAAATATAGTTATATTATTATGTAGTATGTAATAACGGAAATACTGTTTCATTGATATCTATTGTTTTGTTTTTATTACAAATAAATTTTTGCTATCTTGTTATATTTGATGATGATAATAATAATAATCTAGATCTAGTCATATATTATATAATATAAAGATTAAAATTTAAATACTTATTCAAGATATTAGATTTTCAATGTTCATTTTATTCGTAATTGTTGCTTAGTTATAATAAGTTGATTTCCTAAGAAATATATATTCTTTCTTATAAACTTTACATATAGTCACTTAAACATCTTTTATACAGTTAATTTCAGAACGAAAGAGAAATCGTTTTTATGTGGCCAATCAGACCGGATTGATGGGGATCGTGCCAGATCCGACCATATAGAAACTGGTGCCAGATTGCAATCTCTAGTAGTTATTCTTTAAAGCGTATTTTAGAGGTACTCTGCTATTTGAAATGATACAAAATTGGTATATCATATTAAGGATTACAAGATAGAAGTTTTCCATCGAAAAAAGTGTCTGTATAGTTAATAGTTCTTCTGCATTAGAACTCAAAATACTTCCAATACAATACGCCCAATGGCAGTATAGAGACAGGCATCTATTTAAAGCATAATATTATCCTAAAACATAATTAGCTAATAACCTGCTCCCTCAAAAGTGTGCTGAAAATCGCAAATGTTGGCAACTTTGGGGATAAATCGCCAAAAGAAATGCTTTGAAAAATGAACAGTGCTTGGCAATATTTTCATTATTTGGTGGGAAATCAAAAATATCTAATGTGATAATATTAAGCTATGACTTTACAATGGGCATTTAGAAAATCCGTTACGTGTGCTGTAATTAACCGAGTTAGTGTGTTATATTGTGTTAAGGCATAGCTAAGGGCTGTGTGACTAGGAAAGAATTTTTAAAGGGTTCCAACGCATTAAAAGATTTATATGGAGCAAAGTTGCATTAAATTTTCTCTTAATTCCTCTTAAAAATTGAATTGATAGATTCTGATTAGTGTTTTTCAACTTGCAACTGGGTTGGTTGAAAAACCAACAATGGCCAAGGTTTCATGAGCCAATAATGGCCCATGGGGCTGAGGTTGTGTATCCCTGATTTAAAATTAATAAAGATTTTGTAAAAATCATTCGATTTGAATCATTGACACCCTGATTATAAAGTTAAAATATTTTAGCAATTTAACTTGTAATAGTTTATTTAAAATTATGAAGGTGAACTATTAGTATTTATTCAGTTTTAGTTGCAGAAAAAATAGTGATATTAATCTGTGATTATTTTCCTGTGCTGGTTATAAAGAAATTTGTTTTGAGAAGTGAAATAGTATTTTTTAAATTTTCCATTTCAGGTTCCAGTTCAACAAACTCCTACATTTCCCATTCAACCCGTTATACCCATTAAAGAAGAACCTGTGAAGCCAATTAAATTACCTAAAAACTGGAGAACAGCTACAGATTCAGAAGGAAATGTTTACTATTATCACTCTATTACAAGGTAATGTTCATAATACTATTTATTATCAATATACACTAGGTATTGTAGTTTAAATAAATTTTAAAAGAATCGTAAGTTAGTTTAAAAGTCTTGCAGTAACTAATTAAGCATTTAGAAGAATTTTGACTGTGTAGGGATACTTCATTTTTTGGGGGAAATGCTATGGCATTTAATTGTGTAAATTTTAACATTTGCTGTTCTTCCAATGGGTCACGTTTGTTTACATGCAATTTTTGTCCCCAGAGGCTATGTCAGATTCTGTTTTTGATGTAACTAAATGAACATGCCATATCAATTTCTAGCTGATTTGGGAGATTGGCACCTTTAGAGTATACAGCTGAAATTAGACAAGATGTCAACTCTCCACACAGTAAATAATTATTATCTGAATTATCTTGCATCATATAATTCACATTAACTTAAAATTCTGACAAAATGAACATTGAATTTTGGAAAATAAAATTTACTTGCATGACTAGAGAAAAACCATAGTTTCTTGGGAAGCACTAGAGAAAGAAAAAAATAGGCAGTGCTGTTGCAAAAAGAAAAAAAAAATAACATGGGAAAAATATTCATGCTTTTTTTTTTAATTAGTGTCTTCTTTTTTCAATTTGCTGCACTTTTAATAGAACAGATTCCTTTTATATGTTGTACACTGTTTTAGTCTGTATTCAACAGTTACCAATGCACATGAAAATTGTTATTTTTATTATCTTCTATTATGTTTCTATTCAGTGACTACATTTTTAATTCTAATTTTAGTTTTTTAAATATTCTATTTCAATATTAAAATAAATTTCTGAAAAATAAACAGATTGTATGTTTTATCTATTACATATATTCATTATAGTTTTAAATACAATAATTCTATTAATATTTAATTGGCTGTACCTTCTATTTATTATTATTCAATAATTTTAATTTAATTAATATACCTGGATGTTTATACTGTTAAATAATATTACACTACTGTCTCTGGCAACACGGGTATTTCATTTCTTGATTATCAAATTTTGCTGTCTTATGCCATGGGATCTACATTATTCCTGTTGGGTATGTCTGTTTTGCAGCATTTTTCGATTATTTTGCTTTCAAATTAATTATGTCACTGTATTTATTTTCTTGTTTTTCTATAGTAGGATCTGGCCTAAATGTGTGGAGAGAATATCTCTTTTGATATGCCACACAACCGAAATCCTTTTATTTTGTTGTCTTTAATTATAATTTTCTGGGTATGGCCCATGAAGAGAATCACAGAGGTTATAATTTCCATTTGATTCATTCTTGTATAATATGGTTCATTGTGTTTCAATTTTCATACTGTTTGGCCCGCTGATTCTGCTGTTATGCTATTTTTTTCCTTTCGGAATATGTCATTTTTGCTGTATTATTTTTTGTATTTTACTTATTAATTATATATATATATATATATAATAAGTAAAATACAATATATATATATATATAGCTGCCATACCTCCCGATTTTTCCGTGAGACACCCGAATTTCAGAACGATCTCCCGAACTCCTGAAAAGTTTATAAATCTCCCGAATTTTTCCAAATTATTCCCATGTTGTATGTACTTATCAATTTTTGAAAAAAAAATACAGAACTTGTTAAATGCTAACGACAGAAACTGAAGAAACTTCGCTATTGGCCGAATCTGATATTTCGTAATGATGTCATAGCACGTAGAACGTAGCAAGCTTTCTCGCCGATTCCCCATGAATTTCCGAAAGACGACGGTTGGGATTATCGATAACACTCCGCAGAATCGAATTACAGAGCTTTCCCCCTCCACTCCACTCCACTCTGCACGTGTATGTTTTGTCACGGAGATATACTATAGGAGTGGACACTCTCCATAGCTGTAATGTTAAAATTTTGGTACCCCAAATAAGTTTCAATTATGTAAACATTGGAAATCTAGTGACGTGCAGCGATCCTAGCGGCAAAAGAATAAAGTATTTCCCGTGCTGATTGATAACTAATTTTACTTATTTTTAATTTTCTGACCTAGCATGTGAACGAGATTATCAACGCGAGCACTAAATTTAAAATATTTCTTTCGCTTTTGCTTACATGGTTGCCTTAGTAACAAATGAATAAAAAAAGATTTTAAAAAATGTTCTATCTTAAGATTATTAAAATATTGAGTTTATATTTGTGAACGAGTGTGTATATTATGGCTCACAGAAAAGAAGTTTTCGTCCGCCACGGTATATATTTACATTAGAAAATGGTGCGAGTTCTTAATGTAACATGAATTTAACATTTTAGCAAGAGTTTTTTAGCGGCAATTTAAAGCTGTGTTAAAATTTGTCACAGCACGAAATAAATGTAAATACTGCTTGTTTGAGTGTGATCGTCATTATAAATAAACACCTTTTAAATATTGCATTCACACATACAACATTCTTCTAAATTTACTATTTCTTAAAATACAGCTTTTGGGCAAAATAATAACACGACATTACATACGTAATATTACTTCGCTTCAAACTATTGCCTATATTAATTACGAAATAGTATTCTAAGACACAATCAGGTAATTAAAACATACCTGAAGCCAGAAATTATTATATATCACGTTCATAAGTCTATGTATTTCATATTTTTTTGAAGTTCTGCTAATTCAACGATCTCCATTTACTTCGCCTCGATGGAAATATAAACAACCTGGATGCGCAGAAGCAGGAGATGCGCAGTTACCCAGTGTGCGTAGCGCCATCTGTTTGCAACAACAGCGTTATCCAACTTTCTAAGAGAAGTGTCCCCTCCTATACATTTACCTTCGTAGTTTTGTTTATGTATTTTGCGATCCAGCATGCTAGATTGTGGTGTTCGTAGTTGAGTGAGCGGTAAAATTATGTCTGGAAAGAAGTATTTATTGCAATTTAAATCGGATTATTCCAAGGACTTTAAATTTATCAAACCATCAAATAAAGGTACAAACTTTGCATTTTGCACATATAGTACATGCGATATTGCTATCGTGCACGGGGGAAGAATTGACATTGTGACTCACGCTAAATCGAAAAAGCAGCAAACCAACACTAAAGCTTGTGCAAACAGTTTAAGATTGATTTCTCATTTGCTACATCCCAGGATCTAAGCGTGATAAAAGCAGAGTGCTTATTTACTAAGTTCATCTATGAGCATAACTTGCCACTAAGTTGCTCAGATCACGCAGGAGCATTATTAAAAGATGTTCCCGGATTCCGATATAGCCAAAAAATACGGTTCGAAATGTACAAAACGTTCTCGGTATTTTAATTCATTTGTAATGAAAAGATCGGTGCCGCCAGTATATTTCCTGGGGGGGGGGGAAGATTACTTAAAAGTATGGTTACCATGTTGAAAAGAACAAAAAAGCAAGGGAAAACACTGCATACAAAAATCCAGGGGGGGGGGGGGCACTCCCCCCCCTTGCCCTATGTTGCCGGCGCCCATGAATGCAAATAGTTCAAAAGTATTTACTGTTTAAAAAATTGTTTATTTCTTAAAAAAGTTCCTAAAAAAGTAGCACATTTTAAAATTAGCTGTTTTAATAAATGTTTTAAGCTATAAATTTTTCTTGTATATGTAATTTTCTTGGTTACTGATATATTACGCATGTGTCCATAGAGTTTTTTTCATCGATAACAAGGGTTTTTTAAAGTCTCCCTAATTTTCATTCTCCAAGGCTGGCAGCTATGTATATCTTATATATAATAAAATCCGAGAGTAAACATTGTATGTAGCTATGTAGGTAGGTTTGTGACCACCGATTTTGCGCGCGTCTCTTGATCGCATTGCGTCGAGACGGTTGGTCGCAGACCTACCGAATTTTGCATACGGCTTCACTAGGACAGATACTAACACGCCTCGGAGCGAGTTTTTCGAAATTCGAATTAGAAAATTTTTATTTTATGTTTTGTCTGATTTTTAGCGATTTTTCTCGCTTAATACGTAATAACGCCGGTAATTACGCTCGCAAGAAAACGAAATTTACATCATCGGATAGAGGAGAAAATTTTCTTTTAAAAACTGTTTGTTCGGACTGTGTAACATAATTTGCAGATTTTTGGGAATTTTTCAAATAAAATTAAATTTGACGCTGACTTTCATAAAATATTTTTAAAACTGCTGCATCTTGAATTCTATCCGTCATAACTTTTTTATATTTATTCAAATGACGGAGCATACATTTCGCCCTCTTTTAAAAGAAGAACGGAGGAAAAATATAAATTAGGAGATTTTTTACGAATTTTTATGTAAAGAAGGATTTTGAATTCAATAAAAGCTGTTTCAAGATTTCGGTATATCTTCCGCTATGGTTGTCTGGGACACAGTAACAATGAATAAAATTGCCAGTTGAAAAACATAAATAAAACTTCTTTCAAACAAAGCCCCGAGTTTCTGTAAGTAAGATGGATCTTCGTCATTTAGATGTAACGAGTTTAGAACCCCATCCGGTACTGAATAGACTTGTATATAATAAAATCCGAGAGTAAACATTGTATGTAGCTATGTAGGTAGGTTTGTGACCTCCGATCTTCTTGCGCGCGTCTCTTGATCGCATTGGGCCGAGACGGTTGGTCGCAGACCTACCGAATTTTGCATACGGCTTCGCTAGGGCAGATCATAACACGCCTTGGAGCGATTTTTTCGAAATTCGAATTAGAAAATGTTTTATGTTTTGTTCGATTTTTAGCGATTTTTCTCGCATAATACGTAATAACGCCGGTAATTGCACTCGTAGTAAAACGATGTTTACATCATCGGACAGAGGAGGAAATTTTCTTTTGAAAACAGTTTGTTCGGACTGTGTAACATAATTTGCAGATTTTTGGGAATTTTCCAAATAAAATTAAATTTGACGCTGACTTTCGTAAAATATTTTTAAAACTGCTGCATCTTAAATTCTATCCGTCATAACTTTTTTATATTTCGGCAAAAGACGGAGCATACAATTCGCCCGCTTTTAAAAGAAGAACGGAGGGAAAATATAAATTAGGAGTTTTTTTTTACGAATTTTTAAGTAAAGAAGGATTGCTTAAAAATTTCGGTATTATATCTTGCGGTTTGGTTGTCTTGGAGACAGTAACTATGATTAAAATTGCCAGTTGAAAAAAATAAATAAAATTACTTTAAAATAACTGAGTTTTCACATGTGAAATATGTGCCAATTTGATGCCACGAGTTTAAAACCCCTTTCGAAACTCGATCAGAATAACGGACTCACAAGCAAAACATATGCCACGCATGAAATAATTCCATATTTTATTTTACGTTGCCAGAAAAAGAATTGAATACTGTTTTTTCACCAGTGAATTAATTATCCAGCATTATTTTCAATTGAGATTTTAAACAGGTCACGTTTTCGAATAGCAGGAAATATATTGCCGTGTTAAACAGGGCCTGATTATGATCAACGGGGGCCCCGGGCATTGTTGAATTTGGGGGCCCCCATTCTGTGAAATTTGTTTTATTTTTCATAATTTTTTTTTATAAAAAAAGAACAACATTTGAAATTGGGGCCATTTCGTGCCGGGGGCCCCTGGGCAAAATCCCGATTTGCCCATGCGATAATAGGGCCTGATGCTTACACCAATCTGACAAGAATTATGCGTAAAAATTTATGGAGAGCTATTTTAGTGGCAACCATAAAGTGAAATGATTATGGTTTATGCTAATGCATAAATTGTAAAGAATCATCAAGTGTAATAGACTACATTCGTGGTAAATACCTAAACCGTTTCTTTAAATTAAGCATTAACGGTTGCAAGACAAAAATATATTGTATAAGTAAAAGATAGTATAAGTCAGGGGTCGCGCTGTCGATCGTCAACGTTGCAAATTGCGAAAATAAAATTAGTTTGGCGAAAGAAAATACGTTTTGGCGAAAGTATTGACAATTTCTTTTCTAATGATGTTCGTAAAAATCTAATTTGGCGAATGAATTGGCGAAATGTTAAAAAGAGCCAGCGCAACCCCTGCTATAAGTAATAGTAAGTAGATATGATAAGGCAATATTGATCAAAGCACAATATACCGCATTAATAAATATTTCGTGAAACTAAGTCTTCTATTCATTTTTCAACAGCCGTCTTACATCACAGCCAACAAAACATTAAGTAATTCTACGTCGCGTTCATATATCCCGCGGTAGTTTCAACAGAAAAGACTGTAACACAACGTTTTTCTTGGAGATTCTTTTTGTCACAAGTAGTTATGATCGCATTTTAGGAAAATGTTCTCTTCTTGCCTTGCGAAGAGCGGATGAACAACTATTTAATTATAAAATAAAACGGTTCTCCCCAGCAAGTAGTATCTAAGGTATTAATAGCATAACTTAAATCTAAAAAAGACTGTGATGCAGAAATGAGACATTTTGAAAATTAGGAATTTTCAATGCAAACCGTCACGCTTTTCTTTTCTGATTGCGAATGACACCGACATATTTTTTTGCGTCATAATATTAACAATGGTCTCAGGTCAGTACTTATACTAACTTTACGAATAACTAATCAGTAACTTTACACCAAGAGTCAAATCATTCTGCTTATTTTTAGATTCCAAATCACTGGAATCAATTCGAACTATACATGTAAGAAAAAGTTTCGTTCCCTACCGTGCGGAGAACGGGCACGCAGCTAGTCTATATAAATAAAATTAGACTTTTGTCTGTACATTTCTTGGATTTCAAAAATTTTGCGATTTCTATCCGTTTCAAGCACCTGGGAATCCGGTGCGACCCTAAAAAAAAAGTTTGTCTTTCTGTCATTCTGTCCGTGACGCTTTTTATGTTCAAGCATCACGTAAAAACGACTGAAGCGAATAATATGAAATTGGGTGTCATGATAGGTGGTCACTCAACTTAAAACATAGGCGTCAAATTTCTAAAAAATCTTGATTGGATTTATCCTTTTAAACTGCGTAAATTTGTGTTCGAGCATCACGTAAAAACGACTCAAGCGAATGGTATGAAATTGGGTGTCATGATAGGTGGTCACTCAACTTAAAACATAGGCGTTGAATTTTAAAAAAATCTTGATTGGATTTTGAGATTTTGCGAAAATCCTTTCAAACTGCGTAAATTTGTGTTCGAGCACTACGTATAAACGACTGAAGCGATTGAAATGAAATTTGGTATCATGATTGGTGGTCACTCAACTTAAAACATAGGTGCCGATTAAAAAAAAAATCTTGATTAGATTTTGAGATTTTGCGAAAATCGTTTTAAACTGCGTAAATTCGTGTTCGAGCATTGCGTAAAAACGACTGAAGCGATTGAAATGAAATTTGGTATCATGATAGGTGGTAATTCAGCTTGAAACATTGGCGTCGAATTTTTAAAAAAATCTTGATTAGATTTTGCGAAAATCGTTTCAAACTGCGTAAATTTGTGTTCGCACATCACGTAATAACTGCAAAGGTGAAAAAATGATATTTGGTGAAATGATAAGTGGTCACTCACTTTAAACTAATAGCATCTAATTAAAAAAAATCGATCAGATTTCGAGATTTTGCGAAAATTGTTTAAAACAGAGTGAATATTTGTTCAAGCATCACGTAAAAACGATTGAAGCGAATGATATAAAATTTGGTGTCATGATAGGTGGTCACTCAACTTAAAACATAGGCATCAAATTTTTAAAAAATCTTGATTGGATTTTTAGATTTTGCGAAAATCCTTTCAAAGTGCGTACATTTGTGTTCGAGCATCACGTAATAACGACTAATACGAATGATACGAAATTTGGTGATATGATAGGTAGTTGCTAATCTTAATTTATAGGCGTTGAATATTTAAAATATTTTGATTACATTTTGAGATTTTGTGGAAATCGCTTTAAAATGCTAAATTTTGGTCCAGCAGCATGAAAAAAAGACTGCAGGGAATGAAACGCAATTTTGTTAACATGGTAGGTTGTCACTCAACTTAAATTCTAGGCTTCCAATTTCTCAAAAATATTGATTAGGTTTTGAGATTTTGCGAAAATTATTTCAATATGAGTGAATATTCGTTCGCGCATCACATAATTACGACTAAAGCGTATGAAATGATATACTTAGTGACTCTCTAATCTGTAATATTTTAACAATACATAAAAATTATAACTTCGCTTTCTTTACTTCGGCAACATACTACATCCATTCTGTGTACTCATACAATGCTGACGAAAGTTCTTGCTTTTTGGAAATTTGCATTCTCTAACCCGTCAACGACGGGTACTTCAGCTAGTATATATATAAAAGCTTTCTTCTCTTTTTCAATCGGTGTCCAGACCATTCTTCAAATCTAAATTTAGCTCACTTGAATAAATAAACACTAGGAAAGCTTTTACTGGGGGGGAGGGGGATATTTTATGTTTTGCCCAGTTTTCTGGCAATTTCTGCACTTTTTTTTTTATTGCAATCTAAATTTTTATTCAGAAACTTTTTTACATCATTGGAAAGTCCAGAGAATGCTTTTTCAGATAAACTGCAGGGGTGCAGAAAATGTTTTTACTCCAAGCATTTCCCCCAATTCACATGAAAATTTCCCCAAAATTTTAATGTTATAGACTTGCATAAATTCTATACTATCATCGATATAGAAAAAGTGAAAAAAAAAAATCTTTCAAAAACTGAAAAAGGGAAAGAATAACTCGATTTTTTAAATTGAAATCAGTAGTATATTTTTCTGCCAAATTTCACCAGATGATTAAAATTTCTCCCGATCCTAGATTGCCAGATCGGACATATTCTGCATACCTGATAAATACTGCTGTAGCATAATACTAATAATTAGTTTTTTTTTTTTTAAGCAAAGACAAAAATTTAATAACCCTTCATAAAATGTTATTGACATATGATGCATTTTAAATAAGATGCTTTTAACTTGAATGTTTGAAAATCATCTTCTAAAACTATTGCTTCTTCAGTCTGTAAGAAAATTGTGACCTGGAGTAAGTTGTAGTTCACATGTTTCATTTATATAAATCGCATAGTTTAATAAAGCAGATCCTTAGTTAACACATTGTAAAAATGCCATTATCCATATCTCATGAGCACTTTCGATCATGCTACATTGCCATCCTCAGATGCTTCACTGATAGCAGCTTTCCTCATCTTTTCCTTTCACCGCTTTAGTAATACCCACCAACTTGCGTCGATCTGCATATGTGTCATATCATTTACTGCCATTTCTTTCATTGTCTCAAACACTTCATATTTTAAACTACAGCTTTTATTTTTAGAATTGGCTGTTTTCTGGATATTATTGAAATCTGTTGTGAGAGGGGTGGTTTGTGCTAGTCTTTAAAAGCTGTACTGTCTTTTCCGAATTTTATATCATTTATATGTTCCGTCTTTCTATCCTTTTTTTTTCTTTTGATAACACCTATATAGCATGCAGAATTATTAGAATAGACATGCCGTTAAGAAAAATTTATTTGAACAAAGAAGGTAGAGAAAATGAGGATGAATCAAAAAGATGTGTATTGATTTTATTTTTTTTTCCCCTTAAAATTATTCTTTTTTGTGTGTGTATTGTGTTAGTCTTAGATTTTACTAAAGGTTTTTAATTATTAATTTCATTGACATATTTAGATGTAAAGTTTACAGGATTGGGTAAATGTTATGCATTTTTAAAAAATTGGAAATTTTAAAATTTACTGTATCATTATAAAAAAAAAAATTAGATATTTAGAAAATACTTTTCACATTCCAGGCACACACAGTGGGACCCACCATCAGAACAAGATGATTCTGATGATGATGAAGAAGACTCAAATTCAGAGGAATCTGAATCTTCCGACACTCCTACATATGATGAACCAAAATTTATTTCAACAAAACACTCTAAAAAGAAGGTTTGGGCTAGTTTTAGTGCATTATTTCATTCAATAGGTTGACATATTTCTTTTTTTTTTTTTATTCATTAAAACAATTTTCTTTTATTTAAGAAAACAAAAATGAACAAATATTTTTGATTTTCAGTAATAAAATTTTACAGCACTCTCATGATTTTTTAAATTATAAGTTGTAATACAATAGACTTCCTCTTAACTGGCCTAAATGGGACTAAGGGTAAACCGATTAAGCAAAATTCCATTTAAAGCAAAATATTTATTTAAAAAGTTTTACATACCATTACAATAAAAGTTTTTGTAAATCATTTTTCTGCAGAAGACTAGAAGTTTGATGATTACTACATAGTTTCATCATTTTTTTAGAAGTGTCACATTGCTGGGAGAAGGCGATGTTTCTTGTTCCACATAGCATAAAGGCATTTCCAGGGCTTTTGCTTTATTTCTGTGTAATATGGCAGAGGTTTTTGTCAGAGTCATTGTTATCATGAACCACTTCAGTGTCAACTCTTATGATTTCATCATCTGACAGAGTTTCTTGCTGATGTTCCCTGTCAGCAGCCAGCCATTTCTTCATGTCTTCAACATCGACATCTTGGAACCCACTAATGCATTTGAATGTCAACACAAATTTGTTTATAGAAAAATCTGTCTCTTCTACCATGGTGACAGTCTCATCAGTTGTGGTGATTGCCTTTCCTTTTGCGATTCTTTGATGTGATGACCAAAGTTTCCACCAAGATTTAATCAGTGTAGATTCGGAAACTTCCGACTATTCCTCAGCCATCATATAAATAACATCTTTTATATTAATATTTTCAATAAATCAATGACACATCAAGATCATGATCAAGAGTAGTCAAAAGCTTTCTTCAGTACCGCCTCTTTAAACTTTCTTTAACACCCTGATCCATGGGATGTATTAGAGACATCAAATTAGCTGGCAAGTAGACTACATCAGTATCACTGACTTTTAATTCATCTTCACTCGAATGAGAAGCAGCAATCCAATAAAAGCAGTGCTTTCATTGGTAAGTTTTTTTGCCCTGCGATGTTTTGTCACACTAGAGCAAATCAGAATGAAACCATTCCTTGAACAGCTGTTGAGTCATCTAATCTGTCTTTACAGCTCAATAGTGCACTGGTAAGGACTTGACGTTGACATTTTTAACCTCTTGACTTTGCTGATTTGAAAAGGACCATCAAAGAGAGTTTATAAATTCCCATTAATGTTGCTGCATGCAGACAAAGGCACTCTGTTTTTACTTTTTTGTAGCTTGGTGCTGCAGCTTTTTTTATCGATGCTAACTTTTTTTCTAGGAGCAGTCTTATCTAAAGTACAGACCAGTTTCATCCAAATTATAAACTTGTTTGTCACATACAGTGAACTCTTACTTATACACCGCCTCTTTTATATGCCTTTCTCATTTATACGACGATTTTTAGTGGTCCTTGCTCATTATATAGGAAAATAATGATATAATTATTCGTTTATGCATTGCTATATTTCACTTATGCGACGAATTTTTTTTTTCTCTTAAATAGAAATTAAAAAATAAACCATTTATGGAATGAAACGTGTTGCTCGATCTAGTGGTTTATTTTTCCTGTTTCCACGTGTGCCTTTTCACCTTTGCTGTTTCTAGGAAGACATTCTTTCAGAATGAAAATGAATCTCTCGAGTGGGATGTTTCACCACCCACTTTGAAAACTCATTCATCTTGAAGGAAAGAACACGTATCATTGCTTCTTGCCCGGAGCCTAGTTCTACCCCCATTGTAATGGTCTTTTCAGGGCTCCCACTTGGTCCCTTTTTTCCCTAAAAGTCCGTTTTTTGGTGCCAGTTCCGTTTTGGTCCGTTTTAGGCTATTTTGGTCCGTTTTTTTTTTTTAAATTTTAATGAAGAAGAATAATTGTGTATCGTCAGCATCGGCCAAGAGATCTGAAATCGGCAGAATGACCATTTTTCCATTGTTGATGTGACGTACGTCGACCGACCTACATCACATCGTAGCAACCAGTCCGGCAACACTTTTTTCCAGAACCATTCAGAACACACTAACGTTCATCTGAGGACAGTGATTGGCAGAATATGTGGCTTTGTCCCGGTACCAATATTGGATCCGTGCACGCTACATCTAGCCTTCCTTGAATTAACATGTAAGTACTACCTTGCGTTTGTCAAAAGTATTTGTTTGTAGTGCCCCCCTACTACGACTCTTGAAAAAGCACAGCATCCGACAACCTTTCAGCAATTGGCATCCCTTTTTACCCCCTTTGCCCTGGTATGTCCAAGTTTTCACTCGAAAACTTGCCATTCCCCCTGCCCCTTCCGTTACATGGATCATCGCAGTCAAGATTATCGATCGTTTTACGGGCCCCTTTACGAAACAATTTCTATTAAAATGATACCGTAACAAAAATACGATCGATTGAAACGACGCTTAACTAAACTCGATGTATAACTGTTCCTTCACAAAATTCCAAGCAACGCAATCAGACATTTATCGTAAATGAAACCCAATAAAATTTCCTTTTAAAAATAAGTTACTTTTTTCCTAATTGAATGCTTATCAGAATCAGAGAGTGACAGTCATCGCTTATTCATCTGTTTTCTTTCGTTCGCGTAACTCAAAAAGAGGCACCTCTGGGGTGTTTATTTTCACCTAATGTAGCAACAAAAAACTAACATAACTTTCAGTTGGGAGTAAGAAACGGATTCAAAACAACTTCACCTTTTATCCTACAACGTGGGTGTTATATTTGATAATTATTTCACAATCATAATTCTAGACTTCAGCTTTTTGGTGAAAACTGTCAGTATAAATAATGGCAGCTTCTGTAGTTTATAACTGGCTGTTTTATGCACTTACAAGTTTTTGATTTTAATGATTGCTTAGTATAATTATCTTGCCTTCCTAATTCAAATTATCTATAGTTATTAAAGATATTTACAAACCATTAGGGAATTACGGATTCATTTAGAAATGAAAAGCGCCTTTTTGCGAGTTAAATTGCGCGACTTCATGACGTCCATTGATCTGAATGTATGTGTCTGACTATAAGAAATGAACGCTTAGGAATAAACTTTAACGATTTTCAGATTGCACCAAACCAGTTCTGAATATTTTCTATATGGTACACAAAATTGTCTTTTTGCGAGAACAAAGTATCCCTATTTTTAAATCCCCCGCGGCTGCATTTGCGTACTCCATTGGTCTTTGTTCATGACGAACATTGTTAATTTTCCACGACGGACAGCTGTCATCAACTTTATGCTGGCCATAAGCCTTATTATGTCGGAATAAATCTTGAAATATTTATTTATTTTATTTTATTTTTTGGTATTAATAGATCACAAGAAAAGAATTTATAAATGAATGCTCACCACTCTTCGGATTTTTCTCAGAAAGAGAGCCCTTGCAAAAACAAACAAGTGCAGGTGTCTGCTTCAAACCGCAATCTTACGCATTGTCGTAATCCCCATTTGAAAATTTCCATAACAGATGATTACTTTTGCTAAATTGGTCAAGTGGTACTAATACCCTTTATCAATGATCCAGCTCTCCCCCTTCCCGCCATGCCGACATCGATCTTGGAGTTTAGTTGACTCCTGTCAACAACATCTGTTTTAATGCCCCGTTTCTGTTTTACTTTCAATTAATATAAACTTTGTGTAAAAAAAGGAAAGAGTGGGGAAATAAACTGTGGCGACTAGTACATAAATTTGCAGTCTCCACTTTCAAAAATACAGTCGGCGAGTGGCGACCATTAATTTTGACCTTTACTAATAAAGCCTGTGCAAAGCAAAAGTTTTTTTTTTTTTTTTTTTTGAGGGAGGGGCGCCAATCGGCGGATTTCAGTTTTTTTTTTTTTTTTTTGAGGGAGGGGCGCCAATCTGCGGATTTCAGTTTTTTTTTTTTTTTTTTTTTTTTTTTTTTTTTTTAAATTCTGCATATTCAGCAAATTGTGTTTGAGCTTTGTATGAGTCTACAAGAATGTAGTTTAACCTTTGTTTAGTTATTATAAGAGCCAGGATTTCATCTAATTATGTGTGTTAGTAATCATTTCCAGAAGAATGTTACACATTTGATTAATGAAATCTTTCAATTTTATTTCTTTGTGAACAATGAGTGTGTATTAGGGAACTGAATAAATTATGCAGTGGAACTCTCAATTTTGTATCTTTCAAAATATTCAATTCAAAAATAATGTATGAAAACTTAAAAGTGGTTTAGTGAAGTTTTATATTATTCATGTGAGAATATTTTCATTGTGTTTACTTCAGTGTAAAGGACATAAGAAGTAGGCGATGTAAAATTGAGGTTGTACTTCAGAGGAAATTTTTTATTCCTTTAAAAATGACCATTTTTTAAATAGTTCCTTTTTGGTCCCTTTTTCTTACAGATGGTCCCTTTTTGGTCCCTTTTTCTTAAAGGGATGGTCCCACCCTTTTTTTTGATAAAAAATTTGGTGGGAGCCCTGTCTTTTGAAAGTGGTCATTCTTCTCTTACCTCGGAAAAAAGGGGGTGGTTTGTGTGACTATTGTGATCAACAACCTATCGTGCAGCATGCAGATGACGTTAAAAATTTTCTTTCTTTGGGTTCTAAGAAATTTCTATTTCGCTGTTGAGTCAGCAATTTTTATCTTTTGCTTGTAACTTGCTTGATTTGTCTGGTGAATGGTCTCAAAATGGCTAAACGAACGAAATTGTCCTTGTCTTTCAAAGTGAATGTTATTAAGAAATTTGAAGAAAATCCATCAATTACTAAAAAAACTTTAGCTGATCATTTTAAAATTCCGGAGTCAACTTTGAAAGGAATTTTAAGAAAAAGGGAAGCAATTCTAGCTGCTGAATGAGAATGTGGAATTCAATCCTCAAAGAGAAGCCAAATTCAAGGAGGAAAGTTTCAAAAATTAGAAAGTGTTTTGTTACAATGGTTTAAAGAAGCTCGTGCTTCGAACATTCCGGTTAACATTGAGTTACTCAGACAGAAAGCTGTTCATCTGTCAGAGACTTTGGAAATTGAAAACTTCTCTGCATCGCATGGATGGGTGGAGAAATTTAAGATCCGACACGGCTTAGAAACTGGAAACCTATCTGGAGAAAGTGCAAGTGTCGACGAAAAAACTGTAGAGCAATGGAAACAGGACTTATCATCTTTAATAGAAGGATACAAACCTAAGGACATTTTTAATTGCGATGAAACTGGTTTGTTTTTCAAGATGATGCCTAAAGTGCATCATGGATAACGTTGGAAATTTTCTTAAACTTTCTTCATAAATTTGACAAGAAAATGGAGAAACAAGGAAGAAAAGTTCTCCTATTCATGGATCAATGCCCTGCTCACCCTCGAGATCTGCCAAAATTTAATCATGTAAAAGGGCTGTTTTTTCCTGCAAACCGTATGAGTAAGTTACAGCCTCTGGACTTAAGTATAATACGTTGTCTAAAAGTGCATTATAGAAAAACTTTGATTCATCGATATCTTGCAGGATTAGAAATGGGCAAGTCAGCTGCAGCTGATGTAAAAATTTCAATCCTTGATGCTATGAATATGGTATGCACTGCATGGAGAAGTATTGGTGACTACACCATAAAGAATTGCTTTAAAAAAGCTGGATTTCAATTTCCTGATGAATATGAATCTAATGACCAAATTAACGAAAATGAAGAAGATTGGAATATAGATCTTAGTGATGACGAATGGCAAAGTATATCTGATGGACTCGTTTGTTTTAATGAATTTGTTGATATAGATGAAAATTTAGTAACAACAGAATTAAGAGAAATTGAAGACATCGCTAATGAAGTGGCTGATGGTGATGAAGATGATGACAATGAAGATGATTATGCAAAAGTTCCTCCAAGTAATAAGAAAGTGTTAGAAGCTTTAGACGTTATTCAGGACTATTTGCAATTTAATTCAGCTGTTGAACCTCCATTTACTCATTTGCATGAAATTGAAAAAATTGTTTCTGTAATACATCGGCAAAAACATAAACAATCATCTATTATGGATTATTTTGAAAGAAAATAAATGTTAAGGTATGTTACCATTTCTTTTTTTTTCATTGTATAAATCACAGTAATTTCCCCAAACCGTTATTGTATAAGCATTGTAATCCTTAGAAACATTCTTATTCATGTTCCCACGGCAATTTATATTGAATTTTGAATGGATTTTTTCACTTATGCACCTCTCTCACTTATGCGCTTTTTCCTGTTAGTCCCTTGGGCCGGCGCATGAGTGAGAGTTCACTGTAAATCTTTTTCATTAATAAGAGCTTCAAATGTTTCTTTAAAGTTGACTTATAATTTTTCTCCTGAAATTTTCATCATGTGGATTCCATGTCTCTTTTTCTACTGATTAAGCCACCCTGCTTGCCTTAAAATCATTGTCTCCACCCATTTTCTGGTGCAGTAGAACAGCCATTTCTTTTAATATTGGCCCACTGATTGGCTTTCCTTTACTATGCTCTTGATTAAACCACAACAGCAAAGCATATTCTAATTTCTCTAACTTCTGTTTCTTTAGAGGAGATCAAAAATCAAGTTTAATACAAAAGGATTCGATCACATTCTTTTATTTTCTTTCAGTCACTTACAGTGCTCTCATTAACACAATAGATTTAAATCTTTCACCTCTATAATACATCCTTTTTACTGCATCTAATCGTCTTTCCATGGCGACAACAACGTGTTTTCTTTTACTACAACTAGCAATTTTAAACAAATTATCCAAACGGAACAAATAATTCACACAAACAATGTTTCTTCCCACAATGAATTGCATTCCTGCAAATTACTTCACCATCTACACTTTGGGACGCATTCTTGGTGTCTAAAACAATGCCAATCCCTTCTTTGATTCAATCACAATGGTCAGAATTCTTTCCCATTAATCCTCTGGAGGTAATTCATTCTACTAATCTTTACATAGTATAAAATGAAGTTGCTTCGGCTCGATGTTCGCTTAGATCTTTTAAACTACTCAACGGATTTTAATGCAGTTTCCAGCAATAAATAGAGTGATTCAAGAGGAAGGTTTATATGTATAATACATCGCGGTACGACAATAATATGCACGTGTGTCGAAGAAAGAGACAATATTTACGCCTTCGCAATAAGGTTTTTATGTTAAACCACACGAATTTGTATATAATTGTAATAGGCAGTTTTTTTTTTTCACGTGATCAGATTATCAAAGTAATTTAAAGAGTCACGTGACTCACCATCTATATATGAATGTGTTTATATCCGATAAAAGTAGATCAGTTTAAAACATGAAAATAACTACTTTACTTTCATTAATTTAACTTGAATTTCACAAGCGAAACAGACGTCATTTTAATGCACGACTTAAAAAATGCATTAGATAATAAAATTTGCTTTACGAGTGAAATAATAAACTTCCATCTACCAATCGAATTCCCCAGAAGACTTCCGGTGACGCAATTTGACGTCACGCATTGTATAGTTCGAAGAGATCGCACGCGTCTATGGATGTTCTCCAGGCAGTAAAATAAAAATAAAACGTGCTTTACAGCGCGGTGCTGTTCAATTTGACCAAAACATCTTTGATGAAGCGTTATTTGAATTGAACAAAGTAGGGCAATTACTTTCGGGTAAATCTCTCAAGGATTTTATATATTAGTATTTGAGTAGGTACTAAGGTGAATTTATCTATCAATCTATTTAGGTTAAGTTATCTATTTAACTACTTAAGCAGGGTGCGTACGTCCTCAGGGAATTGAAAATTAGCTCTTAAAACTCAGGGAAATCTCATGGGAAAATGTAATTTTGCTTTAAAAACCTGGAAAATCCAGCTTCAACCCTGGAATTTTAAGAAAATTTACCCCCCCCCCCTCTCTTTATGGTTTTCACCCGACTCAATGGTCAACTACTTCGCTAATGAAGCACTCATGCAATTGGAAATGGATTATACAAGATTAATCAACTATCACTTAAGACTGCTTAGGATGAATAGCACAGATGCTTCTCATTTTGTCTCTGCAGTTCTGAGCATTTGTGATTGCTCCCATTTCTCATTTGAGTTGGAGGGGCTATTCTTTGTGTTGTGTACTGTGCACAAAGTTAGATTGTATATAGTACATGATAATAATATTACAAAAACTCTGCTGATATTTGCTCGAATACAATGTAGAATGTGTGTTCCTATAATGTTAAATATTTCATTTTTTATGTATAGGATTGGTGGATTTTACTTAGTTCTAAAGAATATGGAAATTTTTACCAATAGCCTTGTGTACTGGCAATAGTATAAAAAACATATCTTGAAACTATCAATCAGTGAAGTGGTCCCAAAAATTCTTTTTTACGTCTGAAAAACTGTTGAATAATTTCTGATATTTTATATGTGAAATTGAATTTAAAACCATGTTTGATATAAATGTAATCCATTGATTAGGCGATAATTGAGGGGGAGTATAATTTTGATTACCACAGTGCTGTCATAATTTCCTTACCTTAAAATGGGGCATATAAATAAAAAGTATTTAGTCTTGTGTTTATTTATTTATTTATTTATTTGATAACCTGAAAATTCTTGAAAAATCACCTGGAAAACTCAGGGAATTTCATTTTGAAAAATGAGTATGAACCCTGTTAAGCAAGATTGATTTCAAAGAAAATAATATATTTTTAATTATCATAATTCTAAGGTTTTCAATAATCATAGTTAAAAAAATAACTGAGTTTGTTATTGATGATCGTTTATTTTTTTGTGTACGAAAGCAATAGGTATTTCAGTTATGTCTGGAAGACGTTGTTTTTCAAACATAGGTCGTAGCATAAGGAGTGCAAAAAGAATGCGTTTAGGTAGAGATAAAGAATCGTCATGTATACAAGAAAGGTCCCATGTGCTTATAATATTCCCCTAGCAATGACTTAGTCCGACCAGTGGCTGAGCGCATAGCGTTCTGAACTTGGAGACGGAAGGTTTCTGGATCAAAACAGGTCGCATCCGCCGACCTAACCATTCAGAGTTTTTCTGTATCCCGTTCGGAAAATAAAACTGTACTCGTAACATGAATATGTTAGGAAACATATATGGCTGGTTTCCTCCAAAACGTAGCGTAAATACAAGTTAGGACCCCTTAGAAAGACCCCCAAGGAGGACACCCCCACCTCTTGACCTAGATCCTATGTGTGGAGACTATAAGCAGGATAGTCTCTAGATTTGTAGAGAGTTTAATTTAACGCCTAGTGTCGTGTGCAACTTATAGAAGCAGTTCCACGATACCAGATCCATCGAGAAAAAGCCTGGGCAAGGTCATCCAAGAGAAGTTGCTTCTTTTTTGATCGCCAGTGACACTGACATAGTTTTTGTGCCATCATGTTGCAGTTATCTCAGATTTGCACTCATGACGTTAACGTTTCATCATGATTTAAATAATTTTTCACTTTATTAGATTCCACATCACTGGGTTTAATTCGAATTATATGTGTAACGAAAATGTTCTTTTCCTACCGTGCGGAAAACGGGTACTCAGCAAGTAGAGTTATATATTCTTCCCTTGTCTTGTACACATGCAATTTCGGGCAAGTCACTGAGATTCTAATGTTTTATAAAAATTGCACACCTTCAAATTAAACGAGTTATTGCACAAGTAAAGTGGCCACCCCTCCTTTTTTTTTTTTTTTTTTTTTTTTTTTTTTTTTTTTTTTTTTTTTAAGTTTTGAAATAAAAAGTAAATAATACGATATTTTCAAGTTTTTGTAATTTTTAAAAACTTTTCCCCCCCTGTATTTACATCAATTACAGCCATTCAAAGCAGCAATCTGGTTAATCATAGCCCAATTAAGAGGGAGTCCACAGTATTGTCACAATTTTCTAGCAGTAAATACAAATTATTAGTGATAAAACTAAAGATAGTTTCTGTTATAGTCATTCTCAAGCAGTGTTGTTATGATTATACCCAACCTAAAAAAAACTGCATGAGTTTTTTGATACAGCCCACCTAAAAAAGCCGAACCGGGTTTTTTTCAAAATTTCAACTTTAATTACAGAACTAATATATTTATTAATATCAATACGCCAGTTATAAAATTTATAATCCCCACCCCCCACTCCCACTTAAGGAAAAAAGTTCTGAGTGACTTTTTCTAGAAAAAAGTTTTATGCCTATCATTTAATTTAAAATGAATAAGAATTGTTTATTCATAATAAAACTTTAGTTTAAAAGTTCTGATTCATCATTAATATAATATTTTAATTTCATCGTCAAAACTATAACTGATAATTAATTTATCTTAAAGCAAACCAGGATTTGTTATTATTATTGATTTATGTATTTATATTTATTGATTATTGTTATTAATTATTGTATGTTGTTATTAATTATTATTATTGATTCAAGTCATTTTTATCTATGATTTATTATTGTAATCAATTAGGTGCTTTAAGTTGTATTTAGTAATTAGCAAAAAAATTTTCACATTCGAATCATCATCCCTTCGCTTAAAAAACCCAGATAAAGCAAAAACTCTTGATTAAACCCTAAAACCTCAAAATATCCCCGTGAGTTGTTTTTTTTTTGTTTTTTTCTGAAAAAAAAAAAAAGAATAATAAACAGTTACTTAACAACCCTGTTCTCAAAAAATAAAACTTTATAAATACATGCATTATTACATTTAATATTTTATGTGTGTTGTATCGTGTAGAACCTGCAGTAAATAATAATAATCTAATATATAAATCTAAAAGTTTGTTTGTTCTCAAATTAACTTTAATAAGCTATGTTGCAAGTGGGAGTTTTTCAATGTCGTAAGTTTCAATATTATTCCCTTTGAAAAACAACGGCACGAAATAACCAAACTACCCCATTCAGAACATGACGTCATAAATTAAAAATTGCATGAAATTTGTAAACTCTTCAACGCAATTTAATTTCCTATTCGCAATTCTAAATATCTCCTTGAGATTGCACAGTTAGATGTTTTTCATGAAACTGAATCATGGAGTATTTAGACTGGTACAGCTTGGATATTTTCCACCACAGCGGGATGAAATATTTTGCGGTGATAAGTACACCAATCTGACAAGTTATGCTTAAAAATATTTATTGTATTACAGGGTGTCTACCATCATGCAAAGGTCACGAAAGTCACGGAAAAGTCAAGAAATGGGAAAACGGTCATGAAAGTCAAGAAATGAAGCACTAGGTCACGATTTGCGACTCAACTACATTTTTTCCATTTCATTCAAATTCTTAGTTTCTAATTTTTTCTGCTAAGTTCAGTCAGAGAAATTATTTTATGTATCTTTTCTTAACTTCCTTAATTTGTATTTTGATTTCACGAGTGATTTCCTGGGAGAAAGGAAGTTGATTTGTTTATCCTCTTATCAATGGTGTGTGTGTAGAGGAGGGCATCTGCTGAGTGTCCAGTCTTCTCCCTCCCGACCTGAGGCGAGGATTAAAACCGTTCGCTGTAGCTTCTTTTTTTTCCTTTTTTGTTTAAGAAATATATATTAAGTGTGTTATGTAAATTTTATTATTTTATACTATTTAAACTATGCAAACAGACAAACTTAAGTTTTTCATGTGTTTATTTCATAAGAAAACTTTAAAATACTGTTCGTTTGCTATTTATAAAATTCATTTAAAATGTCATTTACATGTTATTTAGCAGAAATCATCAAAAATGATGTCTGCCAAATAGTTGTATAGTGAACTGACAATAGTTCAATATATCAACTGCGTGTTGTTTTACACCTTGGGAATTTTAAAAGTTGGCAAGTATGTATCTTCAAACCTTGAGAAAAGTATATCAGTTATCCACCTTCCCTCTTCAAAAAAAGGTTAAAATTGTTGGATTTAAGAGTAATTTTTTTTCTCCCTTCATTCCCTGTTAAATTCAGTGTTTTGATTATTTTCCACATTTTCTTTTTTAAAAACAATAACTTGGATTCCAATTATATTTATCACTGATCCCCATGTTTCATAGCTAATAACTTCAATTTCCCCAAAGTTTTACGATATATTATAGACTTCCATAAGTTCTGTGTTACCATAGATGTAAAAAGATTGGCAATGTACAAGCTACATTGCAAATCTTTTTACGGCGATCAGTGGTAAATCTTCTTTTTTGAAAATAGCAATTGGTCCAAGTTAACTGAAAACAAACGGCTGATCAGTGAAAAAATTGAAAAAAAAAATCGCTTTAAAAATGGGCAGGGAAAAGAAAAACTCGAAGAATTTTTTATTCATTGTTAAAATCAAAATCAGTTGTATATTTTTCTGCAAAATTTCCCCAGATGGCTAAAATTTCCTCCAATCGCCGGATAGAACATATTCTGCATCCCTGGCACGATGTATTTTTGATATTAGTTTCGTATTTGTTATGGTCAAGAAATCAAGCTTACTTTTTGTGGTAGACACCCTGTATTATCTAATGCGCATAAATTGCAAAGAATCCAGAGTAGAAAAGGCACCATTGGTTTGAAATATCTAAGCTGTTTCTTTAAACTGAGCATTAAAGAGAGAGAAACGGAGATATGTACTATCAGTATAAGTAATAGGAAATGTTAGTACATTTCTTAGGTTAATATGGATTAAAGCACAGCATACCATGTTGATAAATATTTCGTGGGGGGGGAAAAAAAAAAAAAAAGTGTTCTATTCATCATTTTCCAATGGTCGTCTTAGAACTAAGCTATAATCCTGTGTTGTGTTAATATATCTCACGATAGTTTCAACTGAAGATACTCCCTGAACTTTGAGATTTTGTTTTGTCAGAGGTAGTTACGATCATATTTTAGGGAAATATTAGCTTCCTACTGTGCGAAGAATGGGTACACAGCTAGTAATTAATAAATTAAACATTAACATTTTTGTGATAATCACATATCAAATTTATATACAATATATTCTGGTTATTTGGGATGACAGTTGATTGAAGCAGCTGTTTAGTGATTCCTAAAATTTTAAAAATCTTATTATTTTTTTTTTTTTAAGTAATTTGTATTTTACAACAAAAAATTGTACTTTTTGAAAGAAGTCCCCCACTCACACAGCTTAGTCAGTGTTGTCACTGATCAGGAAAAATTCCGAAAACCTGGAAATGTCAGGAAAATTCATTTTAATGAAAAAAAATCAGGGAATATTGTGTATTTTGGCTAAAACCCTGGAAAAATCTCAAAATGTAGCCTGGGAAATTATCAGAAGTTTACATTTATAAATATAATTTTCATTTGTCATCAATCTGGAATGTTCTGTAATGTGCTAATTGTGGTAGCCCTGTTAGTAGACTATTTCATTTGTTTTAGTTTTTCATAAGTGTTCTCATTTTATTCTTTTCCAGTCTAAAAAGAGAAAACCTACCAAAGCTGCAGCTGACACAAGTGTTGCTCCTGTACGCCCAGAAGTAGCAAAAAAAATCAAAGAACTGTTTCGGACAAAAATGTCTTCATTCATTGTCTGTTGCTTAAATGCATATCGAAAACCAAATTGCACAGTAGGAAGAATCACAAGCAATGAAGATTTTAAGTATTTAGCTAGAAAGGTACGTTTTTTAAGCGAAAATCATTCTCTCAATATCTAATGCCAAATATGTGGTTAACTTTTTAAAACAATAAATGAATGGGTATTTACCGCTTTCTTTTCTGCTTTAATAACATAATTCCATTTTTTAAAAATATATTTTTAAAACAAATAGGTTGTACAGAAAATTCTAAACATTAGCAAACTCTTTTTAGTTGATTGTGATTAGCAGTTGCAAGAATTTAACACAAATTTATACAGCATGCTTCAAGAATACCTGACACAGTTGCAAAGGGTAGTAGAGAAAACACAGATAATTGAGAATTGCATAGGATGCAGGGCCAAAAATATAGTTTTTGTACACTTTATTAATTTCACACCTTCTATTATCCCTTAATGAAAAGTGTTGAAGTGTTGGTTGAATTTCTGCTACACATTAACTACCCTGTCAGCAAATTTCCCACCAGTTATTATTTAAAAAAAAAGAAGAAGAAGGCATGGAAAATCAATAATTTCTAACCTAAAAATAATTCACCATGATGATGAATAATGCCACATTCACTGTTAAATTTCAATTTTAGTTAATTGGAAATTTCCCTGTTTACATATGTGTGTGGATTTCTGGTCAGCAGATTTTTGGAAGTCAACTGTATATGTATGCAAGAAAGATAAATCATGTGAAATGCATAAATTACAAAACACTTTTCAACACATTAACCTTATGTGCAAATTTGGCAAAGTAGTATCCTCAAATTTGCCGAGATTTGGAAGATGACCTCGAAAAAGCTCTATGCTACTATTGCTGTATTTTGTGAGACATTGTTAACTACTTTAAATGCTATTCCCAGTCTTTGAATGAAGAGTAAACTGTTATAAACATTTATATATTTAGTATATTTTGCTTGAAATTGATGAATGTCTTTAAACTGACAGAACTTAATGTATTGGAATTCTTTTCAGTGTTACTGTAGATGAACTATAAATGCTGCAGGCATTCCTTTTGATTGAGAGCATTATTTTGTAATCCTTAATAACACATATAAATTTTGTTCTGTATGAAATACCCAAATACCTCTAAAATACTTTATAAAATGACTCCCCATAGAGTGTAATGTTGGAATTCATTTGGGTTCTCCTATAAAAGAACTGTGTTCCATACATCCTTTTCTCAATAAGGTACATAGGAATAGCATATATAACTTTGTAGTAATCTATGCATATTAAGGCAGCTAAGGGGGCCATAATGTAATGGGCCATAAGCCCCAAAATAAGGGTACTGGTGGGCCAGGAGAAGGTAATGTCCATTTCTCATAATGCAAGCGTGGGAGAGGTGGAAACTTTTCAGGGGTGATTCGACTTATAATCCTGAATGTGTGTACAAAAAATTAGCTTGTTATAACATATTTTTGAATTTTGTAAAATTTTACCTAATAATCCACTGGCTATTTGGTTTCCTCTAACACCCTTTACATTTGTGCCTGATATTATATCAAATTTTAAGTGCTTTGATATGCTATTCTTGCAAGGAGTTTGATTCTATGTCACATGTAAGTTTACTTTTGTGTAATTTTGGTCATAAGACTTTGTGAAACTAAGTGGTTTTTAAAATTACATTTTTACTGTCTTAAAAATGTTCTATTTTTTTTTTTTTTTTTTTTCATCATTATTAAAGAAAAACCCACAAAATGTATAAATACTACTCCTAAAATGATAATGAAAACTTCTATTTCCAACTTTATGAAATTCAAGAATTATTATTAATATATACACATTTTTATTTTATTTTTTTATTTATTTATTTATTTATTTATTTATTTTTTTAGCACCAGAGTGCTATTAATTTCAACCTTGCTTTTTGTGTAGACACGAATTTGGTACATTTTTCGCGTCGAGTCACTTTTCAAGCGAGTTTGCCAGATAATGTGGAGGGGGGGCGTTAATAAAATGTTGAAAGTCTCACGAGGTTTGCAATTTTTGATAAATGATCGCTAAACTGGGTGCCAAAACATAACAATTTATTATAAATATATTTTAAGTATAGTTAGATAACGCCTGGCGAATATTGTAAAATAGTTTGAGTAAGCGATTTAAATATAGATTTTAATTCCGAAGCAGTGTTTTATAGAAGACAGAAGACAAATGCGATACACATCATGGATTATGATACACTTTCCAAATGGTATTTATAAAGGTGAAGTATAGTCTGACTATGTCTGGCGAAAATGGTTAAACAGTTTTCGTCGGCGATTTCAATGTAGCTTTCTATTCCGAAGAAGTGTTTTATGGAACAAGGAAGGAAAACACGATACATTCATGGGTTAGGATACCCATTCCAAACAGCATTTAAAATGTCTACGGGATATAGTTGGAATATACCTGGAGAAGATTGTAAAATAGTTTCAATGGGCAATTTTAAGATAGATTTCGATTCCAAAGATGTGTTTTACGGTACAAGCAAGAGTTGATTCCTATTTTAACGCCCCCGCTCTCGCCAACCTAAAAAATCCCGCACTTTGGCGAGCTTTGCAGTCATGGGTCTCTAGGACATATACACAAGTTTCAACGCTCCCAAAAGAACTAGATGAAAACTAAAGTGTACTAATTAGTGATCAACGCACCCGTTAAGGAATTTGAAGACACTTCATTATTAAAACTACATTCATTGGCAACCCAAAATAAATAAAAATGTAACGGAATGCTTTACTTACAGGTTATTAAAAATCGCCATTTTAATTCTAAATTACAATGGCCACATCGATACAAAAAATCGTCGTGGTAGCTCCATATGCTTAATGATCGCCACCTTGGCGAGAGTCGGGGCGTTCAAGGAGGAATCAACCCAGAAAGAGAAACACGGCACACTCATGGATTATGATGGACAATCGAAACAATATTTAAAACGGTGAAGTATAGTTGTAATATACTTGGCAACAATTACAAAATAGTTTACGTAGGCAATTTTAAGATAGATTTCAATTCCAAAGATGGCTTTTATGAAACATGGAAGAAAAATACGTCCCAGTCATTAATAATTATACACTCTCCAACTGAATGGAATGAGGAAGAAAAATAGGGACAACGTATAAACTATGATACGCTTTTAATATAGAGCACTTTAGTGTGTATCTAAAATCTGAAAGTGTTTCAGATTTTCTTCCCTTTTTTTTTCCCCCCTGTAATGGGCTATGTGTATATAATGCTGGGTATCTTTCAAGAAAAGAAAAGAGAAACAAAAAAAACTTTGTAAGTCACCCTTGGGAACAACTGAAATAATGGATGATTTTCCCTCACTCCTAAATAAATAAGATCTTCAGTTATTTCCAAGGGTGGCTTATGAACTTGTTTTTGATTTATAAAAATAAGTGACTTATTACTGGTATATTACATTTCTCTGATTCTAAAAACTTAAATAAATAATATGTGACTAAAGCTGTTAATTCATGCCTTTTTTCTGTAAAATTTTAGTTTTTATTTAATTAATCATTGCACCTTTCTAAAAGTGTTTATTTTAAAGTTTATCTTTGGAGAGACTAACTAAAAACAGGAAAGGGGTAATCTGTTGCTTTTAAACCTGAAACCTCGTCTATTCACAGCTCATACTGGCAGCTTTACATCATTGAAATGACATTCAAATATCAAAGTTGCTAGCATAAAATCTTTAATTAGAAATTTATTTAAAATGGTATGTTCCTACGATATCTTGCTCAGTGGCCAAATATACCTAAACACTAAAATGCCTCTTTTAGCCACAAGATAAAAGCCTGTTTTTGCTAGAAGAAGTTAAATTAGAAATTGTGTTCATAATCCATATTTCGTATTCAAAATTAATAAGAATTAAGTCTGATTAACTTTTAATTTAAAAAAAAAAAAAATGTTCACGTCAAAGGAAGTTACGAGACAAAAAAAAGTTTAAATTTAAATATCTGTAAAAGTTCTTTCTCTGTGTGTATGTGATTATTATTATTATTATTATTATTATTATTACATACTTAGGATAGAGTTTAAATATTTTATGTCTGTTTATTTAATTTAGCTTACACATTATACTATGACAAAAGAATTGAAGCAGTGCAAAAATGTAGAAGATCTAGATTGCAATGAAACTGTAATGCATAAAGCGAAGGATTTTATAAAAAAGTATATGGCTAAATATGGCTCCCAATACGTCCGTAAAGAAAAAGGTTCTCCAGCTGATCAATAATTCCAACTCTTGTATAATCATTGAGTGTTTATGTGAGATTGTATATAGTAATTCATATGTTTGTGTGTCTTTTATTCAAACCCTCTTAGGACTGCTTTATTACCAGATTGTAAATAACTAGTTTAAAGTATTTATATAAAAAAAATCATAAAGCATTTGTTTTATATTAAAGCACATACATTTGAGCATCATAATATCAAAATGTACATGCATAAATTAATTTTTGTTTCCAATCTTTTAATGATTTTTTTGTTGTTGTTGTTTATTGCCATGTTTAATTTTAGTCAAATCTTCATTATATATCTATTATATATCTAATTTTTTTCTGAGAATAAAAACATTTTATTTTCAATAAGCTGTTAATTTTTTTTCGTCAATGCAGTTCAAAAGAAAATTATTTTACTTTACTCTGACTTAAATTGTATGAAAGTTAGAATAAAAATTTAACTGATTCCCGATTATCTAAGTTAATATTAACCAATTTCGTCTCAGAGAAGCCAAAAACTTAAATGATTAGGATTTACATAAATCATCACTAATTAATGTACTGAGATTAAAAAAAGAGAAAAAATGTACACACTGTTTATAAATTTTCATGGTACTATTTGCAGTTCTTATATACATTTCCAATCATTGAATAAATACTGGGAAATGTTCATTTGAAAATGTTGTTGATAGTTTTTTCTTTGTAGAGTAACATATTTTGCTCAAATTTTCAAAAACTCTTTAATCTGGTGGCTATATTAGCACCTGTAGATTTTGTAAAAGTGTGTGCATAGAAATCATAAAAATTTAGAACTCTAAATTTTCTTAATAGAAAGGGGAAAAGGAGTTTTTGGTTGAGCAGAACTTGCATAATCGGGACACTACAGCAATATCAGCATATGGCATAGAATTTTTTCTACCTAATTAAGTTGGTTTTTTTTTTTTTTTTTCAGTTGTCAAGTGTCTGATTATATATATCTTAAACTATATGTAAAATAGTTACTATATGTGTTGTAGTTCCATACTTTTCTCATCAGTCCTTAAAGGGTTATAGCTCATCTTTGCCTGTATCAGGTGATTTTGTATATTTTCACACTTCTATGCAAAAACATGGAACTTAGTCAAATTCATCACTTTGTTATTCATATTCTGTTATTCGTGTTTCATATGTATATGTCACATTTTTCAAACATGTATGCCTTTCTTACAAAACCAAGAGTAAGGAGAAGGGTTTTTGTAAAAAACCAAAAATAAATAAAATAGATATTTTTAATATTGCTATTTGTCTTTGAAAATTAGAAAAAATATAATTATTTGGTTTAATCAACTTTTGTAATTTACTGTAATATTTCTTTTTGCAAGCCGATTATCTTTAGTATTGTAATCTATATTTTTCACTTTAAGAATAAAATCTTAAATGTGTTGATTTAAATCTGTTATATATGCAGGCCCACTCTACCTCTGGTACATTCGAGATGCATCTGACCTGTCGCATTACACATGAAGCTTAGTACATTTTGCATGTGTTTTCTGAGTGACTGTTCATCTGTCTGTGCAGCATCTGCCATTCTATTTTACGATAACACTCAAAAAATTGTGTTAAAAATATTAATTTTAATTATCTTTTATAGCATCCAACTGTAATATGCTGCTTGAAAATCAGTCAAAAATTTGTCTTACTAATTCAGTCCATGCAATAGCAATTAATTATTATTTTGACAATGAATTATTCTTTTAGTCAATGAATCCTTTAGTTCTGTTTCAGTTTAAAGCTCTGTGAAAGCCGCAGATTTAATCCAAAAAATTGCCCCCACTCTAGGTATTTTCTAGCCCACTCATTAAACCAATCTTAGTGGCAGGCCTGCATATATGTAAAACTATTGCTTAATAAACAGCAATAATAACGTTAAAATAAATTAAAGATTTTTTTTTTAAATTCATTTATGTGAAATCTTTTTTGCTAGCAAATAAAGATCAATATCATAAAGAAAGAAAAAAAAATAAAATTATCCAAGTTGATTTGGTATTTTTATCAGTATAACTCTAAACCATTTGCTTATTGATAACATATTTTCAATTAGTTAATCATTGAGGCTTTGTGGTTTTTACTTTTCATATTAACAATGTAACTTGGTATTCAATGTAGAAACACGAGCCATTAATAGAATTTGGATCTTGACAGATTGACAACATTACAGAAATTTTTTATGTTGCTATAGTTCTGTGTCAATTGCTGCATTGTTACAGTGACTAATGTTTTCCAGTATTGTAAAAGGTTGAACACAACAAACACTTTGCTCAGTTATTATCGGATCTGCTGAATTTTCCCACAAAAATATCTTATGCATATATTTACATATATTTTTAGATTTAACAAAAGTAAAAATGAGGGAAATTTATTTGGACCTGTATTAATTATGATTTTAATCAGCAGATGACTTTATAAAAGTAATTTTCATTTCGCAATCTGTCCAGTTTAAAATTTTAATTTAAACTTTGATAATTAATGGTGCACTTCATCCTGATTTGCTTTTTATTATTATTATTTATTTTCAGTTTCGTGCGGGGGGGGGGGGGATGTACAAGATTTATTTTATCATTAGTTAATATTTACATAAGATATCTGCCGCTTAATAAAATCATCTGCTTAATCTGATCAAATTGCCAGGAACAAAATCAAATCAACATAAATGTGTACTAAAACTGCTGCTTAATAAAATCAAAAACTGAAACTTGTAAAAATAAAAATTCTATGAATGATAGAGGTGTGTTAGAAAATACATGCAGCAACTCATTTTCTCGCTCTGCTGAAACCTTCACAACTGAAATATTGCAACCACGGTTGCAATACATGCACACATACTCCCTAGCAACTTCTTAAGATAACAACCCTACAGCCTAACAACTAATAAGGGAAAGGGCATTCTAAGCTCTATTGTTCATCTCCAGTTAGTTCTATTACCTTATAAATTTTCTAGAGGAGGCAAATTTCTCACTTGTAATATTTTCAGTTCTGATTTTGCTTTGTGGTGCAGTTTTGTTTACATTATAAGACAATATAATAAAATAAGGTTGGGGGGGGAGGGGTATTTTGGGGCTGAAGAATCTTCACTGTTTATAAAAATCAGCTGCTTGTTGAAAACAATTTAATTCTGAATGAATATTATTTTATGAAGCAGCAGGTACTGTATTTAAGTTTTTGACAAAATTCCAGGGTTCATATGGTCCTAAAAGTCCTAAGATTTATGCAATTTAAAATTTTGGCCTAAAACAGCCAAATATACTTATTTTTTCCATTCCTTTGACCATGTGCTTTTGCATATTTCTCAATTTCTAGTTTTGTTAGACTTCCACCGATCGGTTCTCGGTCCCAGACCAATCAGATTTTAGCAATAACAAAGAGCATGGTGAGCTCACTCCTCCTACTCACCTATGATGGCAAAAAAATAAATAAAACTGAACAGAATTTACTTAGAAGAGCTGTTCTCTGCTGTGGCCAGGGGCGTAGCCTGGGACCCCCCTCCCCCCCCCATGAGGAATTGTTTGCCATACAAAATGTATATTCTTCCCTCCCTTATCACACACATGTATGCATATGTGAGTTGCAGTAATCGTAACCCCCCCCCCCCCTGAAAAATTTCTGTCTACGCCCTTGGCTGTGGTATATAAGTTATTTGCTTTGCTGTGGAGTGGATGGATTGTATTATCATTTCTTGCTTCTATTTGCATGAATATTTAAGAAGAACTATTTCATGTGAGGCATACATACTTGCCAACTTTTACACTTTCAGCTTAAAACTTGCACTTTTTACCGATTTTATCCAAAATTCCCCCCTTTTATTTTTTTTACTCTTTTCAATAAATTTTGAAGTTTTATTATTTTTATTTATTAAAATTAGGGCCCATATTTTGTTTTAAAAAATAATAAATAATAATACGTTTGTCATTCATGACAGTTTTCCGCAGTTTTGTTTATTTTAAGATTACTGTATTTCCAGCTTCTCCCCCACCACCACTCGGAATTTTCAGTGCATGAAGAAAGAAGTAAAATCATTAAGACAGCTTAAATATACTCTCAAACTTTTATCCTTTTTCACTGTTTTTTACGATTTTACACAAAACTCCCATTTTTTGGTCTTTTTAATGAATAATGTTTATTTTAATAAAATCGCAACCTATATTTCGTTTTAATCTCTTAACATTTATCATTCATGAGATTTTTCTGCAGTTTTGTTTAGTTTTAAGATTACGGAATTGTCAGCTCCCGTGATCGTACCCAGGGGTTGTGGTCCGAACCTCTGGTTCGACTAATTTGTATGCATAAGCATTGCAATTTCAACCTTTTTCCATCTGTCCTGATAACAATCTGCTCCAGTATATTTTTTAATTGATTTCTCCTTTAGTATATTCTTATTTGAACGCTCCAGTACATAAGAGTAAAAATTCATTCTTATTTCAAACTTAAATTATTTTTAACAACTTTTTTTTTTTATGTAAAATAGTAAAAAATATTTTAATTGAAGAAAGCCGGTTGAAATGTAATGAAAATGGTAACTAAATAATAGTAATAATAATAACAAAGCAAAGTTTTGTTTGGGGGGGGGATATGAAAGCAAACAACTTATGTTTACACTTTTTTTTTTTTTTTTTTTAATTCCTTAACTGGAGTAATTGTACAGCCCTTTTTTATGTATTACAGAGTTGCTTTTTTTAAATGAAAATAACTAAATTTTAATTTCTTTTTTTCATTTAAATAGTATATGTTAAGTGTGTGTGTATTATGTATATATGTTGTTAATATGTTTGCTATTTAGTAAATATGTTTGCTATTTAGTAAAAAATCACTTAAAATGTGGTATGCACACTATTTGTCAAATATCATGAAAAATGTCTGTGCATTATTTTACACCTTGGGAATTTTAAAAGTTGGCAAGTATGCATAAATAAAAATACTCCTGCCATATTTCAATATGCTCGAAAATTGTGAGTTACTTTCACGGTTTTACTTGGCTACATGCACCATTCGTCTATTTTTAACATTTTATGTTTACTAAAATTAAGTGTGGTGTGTCCGATTTTCAATTTTGAACGGTCAGATTTGTGCCCTTTTGCACTATATTTCAGCTCCTAAAGTAATATTAATATTTAAAAATCTCTCTAAATGCTATTTTTTTTTTTTTTTTTTTTTTAATTCCACCCTACCCAGTGCTTTTTTTTTTTTTTTTTTTTTTACATCTACAGCTGATTTTTTAAAGATTTTATATCAAAAATATATTGTTCATACTGTTTAGTTTTAAATTTGTTTGTATTTTTTTTAATTTTATTTAAGCGTGTTATCTATATAAATTCATTTATGTCGAATTTTCTAATGGTCCTTATTTTTCTTGCACTCGGTTCTTATAAGTCCTTAAATTTCATGCAATGCAATGAGTACAAACCCTAAATTCTAAAGGAAGCTTCTGTGATATTATGTGTTTCAAAATAAACCTTTTGTGATATAAATTTTAAAATAATGTTCTTTTATTATTATATTTAGTTAACATCATATGAGTTAATTTTTGGCTTGTAAAACTTAAAATTTATGAATAAAAGTACTACTAACATTCTGTTTTAAGTTTACAAAGGCATATATTCTAATTTTTCAATGTTATGATTAATGTTGAATTGACTGAAAAAAGTTTGTTTTGTTAATTTCATTCTAGAAAAATCTTATAATTTTGTATACTAGTGTCTGTTTATGAACTGAAATTCAAATTTCCACTACATCTAAACTAGGTAAAAAAAAAATCCAATTTTAGTTTTGTGTACTGTTTTGTTAACTGTTGTGTACATGGCAACCTTAAATAAATTAACCTATGAGACCAATTATCAATAAATCTGAAAGAGAAAGAAAAGGGTTTTCTCTTAATAAAATTTGAATAACTGTTTTATCCTGCAATAACTTGCTTTTATTCTTAAAAATAAAGTTGATCGGGCAGGCCGACTGATACGTAAGTTTGTCCTCTGTCATATGTAACACATATGCTAAACTTGTTTCTCTCAACCTCCAAGTGCATTCCACCACAAGCATGTATACTGGCTGATTCAAAGTACATGTTACAGCAGTTATCTCTTAAACTGTAAATGATAAATAAATTTTCATTAGAACAGTTAGTCCAGTGAAGAGTAGCTCACATGTGCAGTGAAACCTCTCCGAGCGGCCACCCCTGTATTGGATACTACCTTCAGGAATGGCCTACCTATTTGGTTTAAAGCCTGTTTTAGTTCCTGAATTGTCCTACTGTCCTACTGAACCCTAGCCCCAGGCTCAGGTCCAGCAAGCAGCGGTTTCCCTCATTTTTATTTATTTATTTATTTTATTTTTTTTACAGCACAATTTTTGGATTACAATTGGTAAAATACATCAGTGTTATACAATATAAAAGCAGTTAGTTTACAATTGCTCACAATATTTTTCTTAGTAACATTTGACCATATATACATATATTTAACACGTTCCTTTTTTTTTTTTCTTTTTTACAATTTTGATAGTTAAAAAAAGTAAATAAAGTTCAAAAAAAGTAAACAATTGTGCTTTAGAAAGAACCACCCCTGTATAGCTGGCACCCCTCTAAACAGCCAATTTTTCATGGCACGGATTTTTCAGCTCATAGACCTCATTTTAAAATAACTTCTATCGGCGGCCACCCGATCCCCTCTAAATGGCCACTGAGTGGGATTGCCCATCTCATTTTTTGGGAAATTCTATTCACTCCATGCTTTAATTTTGAGTGAAAAAACCCAGGGTCAGGTTTATGGTCGATTATAAGACCCAGGAATAACTTGCAAAGTCCGTTGGAGCAAAAATGTCACTCACTTCCATGTTCATGCCAGTTTTATTTTATTGGTTGGTCAGTGATCCAAGTTGCAACGATGTTGAAACACGTTTTCCTAAATCTCGAGCAACGCATTGAAGTTCTTCGTGAATATGAGAATGTCAAATCGGCAAGAAAGTAAGCTGAATTATTTAACTGCGGAAGAATGCAAATCAACAAAATCATTAAAGAAAAGGATTTGATTTTGAAAGTGTACGAAGACTTCAAATTTCGTAGTGTTAAATGGGTGAGATCTGCTTTTTAAAGTAAGAAACGAATTTTAAAAAATGGTTGTTTCAGAGAAAAGTAAAAACTTAAAACAGACAACAAATTGTATCTTTTTTTTTTCAATAAATATAAGAAAGCATTAAATAATGTACTATTTTCTCTTTAGATAAGTTTTAAATAGGGAATGTGTGTCAGACTTGTTTTTGTTTATATTGCTCATTATAGCAATTATCGTATAATGGTAAATAAAACCCTTCTGAGCGGCCAAATATTCTCTGTACCGTGGGGTGGCTGCTCAGGGAGGTTTCACTGAAGTATAATTTTTCGTTCACAAAGGTCTTTGTACATATTAATATGCAAAATTTAATTCTTATGCACTTCCTTCTTTCCTATTACTTATATTTAGAAAAGTATTAGTATTGTCATAAAAGGTAAATAAAAATTTCATGCCTCTGCATGAAATAGTTTCCAAGACATTGCTAGTTGAAAACTTATAACATTTGTTTGCCAAACACTAAGAATAGAGAAAAATGTAATTACTTTCCAACTCACATTAATTTATGTTAGTGGTCATTGACAGTTACATTTGGCTGCTGGAAATCTTATTTTAGTTAGAACTTTTCTAAACATTTATGTTTGACAGTTTCTAGTGAAAGTTAACCCACACCATTTTCTCTGCTATACTTTGAACCCTTTCTCTGGAAATGTGGCATAATTAGTGGATGACCCCTAAAAAACTAAATTATCAATAATTTCATAATGCAGTATCAATCCCTCAGAAGAAACTAAACCTGTTAATTTCATGAGTATGAATGTGTTCCATTGTCGTTATCCAACAAAGTTATCATTATTTGACTTTATCAACTCATAAGTTGTCCCTTAGAATGAATTTTTTTTCTCCATAAAATGAATGCCAACATACCAGGTAGAGGTTTTAAGTCATAATTTTAAATTTTAAAAAATAGCTCTGAAACTTTTCCAAGCAGAGACATTTTTTTATTTACCATCTTAGACAAAGAGGAATAATTTTCTAAACATAAGTAATAGGAAAAAAGGACCATATAAAAATCAAATCTCTTTTAATTTGTATACAGCCTATTCTTAAAAAAATAAATTAAAATTTACAAAATAAAAATCTTGTCTGAAAGCTCCTCTTTTTCAATTAACTTTTCTAATTGAGAGTATGTTTTGATCACTTACGATTTGAGATAATCGCTTTAACATTTTTTGAAACACCAACTATATTACACACACAAATTATCTGCTTTATGTAAATACACTGTTGATAGACATTGTTTAATGAAAATTGTAAAAAAAAAAAAAAAAAAATTCTGCAAATCACTAATTTTTAAATTTTTTCTTACAAAAAAAAGAGAAGAGAATATCATCTGTTTTAGGGGTACAAATAAAATCTGATATTTTAAGTTTTTTCAGAAGGAATTCTTTCTCAAATGCTTCTCCTTCTAATTCATTTTTGTCGTATTATGCAAAAATTGAACAATTTCTTCATCAGTCAGATTTTTACAAGTACTCATTTTGGAGTGTTGAAGATGACTGAAGTTGTTTGTTCCATAGCGATGTCTTGTCCATTAGCCACATGATAAAAAACATATGAGTGTCTTTGTTCATGTAATCAATGATAAAACTATGAGTTTGTCATTGTGGATGAACCCTTATGAAGGCACTCTGCCATAACTGATTTTGGTACACATCTTAGTATGGAGCTTGGGCCACATTCCCTGTTTGCAAACAAGAGTCATTTGTCTTTCAACTGTTAGACGCTTGATGAGAACAAGCAATTGTGTTTGCAAATGTAGTATTTTTGTATCATAACAAAATTCTGAATACATGAGTTATACAACTTCTTCAGAATGAATTATTGCGAAATCATAGATACAAAAATAGCGTTTCAGGCACTTTTCATTGAGAATGAATTTAGCAGCTCAGGTGGGGGGTGGGGGGCAATTTACTTCTAGACAACTGAATCTTAGCATAATTTACATATTTTTACAGTATAGTTTTAAAGTTTGATTGTTTCCTATACTGCAGTCAAAATGACGACTTTTAATATGTATACAACACATTTCCCCCCTCTTTTACTTCTAAAAGTGTTGTTAAATGATGTGTATATTTCACATAAATTCAGAAAAAGTCATGAAATTTCAGAAACTTGAACCTGTATGAAGACTGCTTTCACAGGGTGTCTACCGCTCCGGAAAGTCTGGAAAAAGCCGGGAAATTGGAAAATGGGTCCGGAAAGTCTGGAAATAACCGAGAAATTGGATAATGGGTCCGGAAAATTCACCAAAAGAATCATTTGTTTTGTCCTTTTTTCTTCTTCTTTTTTTTTTTTTTTTACGCTTTCTCTCTAATTGTCAGACTGGAAACCAAAAGCAACTGTAACACATTTTTCGGACCGCGAAAGCATCTAGCGATGCGTTTGTATAAGAGGGAAAAATGGGGGCTCATCAATCGTGACGGGAGTGTAAAAGACAAATTAGCTTACTTGGTAACTTATGGCTTAGGACCGTATTTCAAAGAACAGTTGGTTAATTCTATCAGAAAGTGCGACTACTTCTGTTTCTCAATTGATGAAAGCTTAATCCTGTATACTTCAGTTAAAATTGATTTCAAGAAGTTGTACAAAATATGCAAATATAAAGACAAGGGAGGGGGCATTGTGCAATTTACCAAAGTAAAATGCACTGGTCAGGAATTTCTTTCCCGGGACCTCCCAAAAGTCAGGAAAGAGTCCGGAAATTGACTTTAAGAAATTTGGTAGACACCCTGCTTCAGATAGACAATAGAAAAATACAAAGAACCTTTTGAATTTTTCAAAAATAGTATGATGACTAGAAATTTATAAAAATATTCTGTGATTGCTTTAATATTTTTATGTTGAAGCCCTTGATATATACCTTGTATGTAAATTTCTAATTATTTGAAATTTGTTTTCAAAAAAACTTTCGTGATTTGTACCTTCAATTTATCATGTGTAAAGAAAGAAACAATGTAATTTTATTTTGTGAGAACTATCCGTTTTGATAAAAAGGAGTTCTCTCAGCAGAAATCTCTTAAGTTTAGAATCATTAAAACTACTTGGATTAAAGATATTAGGATAACTTTATGGGTTGTTTAGTGTACTTTTTATAAAATTTTAAAAGCAAAAGAGTTACAATGCACTACCGTGTGTGATTTCTCATCCTCAATTTCAGTGCAACGTGTGTATTTGTCGTTTGATGTGAAATTGATCCGATACTAAATTTTTCTTGAGTCTCCCACATTAAACATTCAGTCCATCAAACCAGTTGGTTTGGGGAACTTTGTGATACTCTGAAAAGTAATGGCAATAGTACTTTGGTTTAGGCTCTTATTTTAGAAAGATGAGAAATTTTTAACTTTTTTTTTTCAGCCAAAATCTTTTCTTCATCTACCATGTGTACAATTTATTCAGGATACCATTTTGTGTAGGTAATTCCTACTCGGCATGTCTTTCTGTGGACTATCTCAAGCAAGTTGCCTTACATAAATCAAATGACTTCAGTGTCTTGTCAAAAGTATCAACCACGTGTTTAAAAAATACTTTGACAGGTTATGCAAAAATATATGCCTTAAAAGCTAAAGATGGTTTGTCTTTCCTATTGCAGTATTACTTTAATGATGATAATTGTAGCCCTTTTCTTTTTCATTGACTATTAAAATACAATAGATTGTGTTATTTTAAATGCATAAAAATGAAATAGGTTACTGTTCTGCTTTTTTAGAAGATATTACTAAGGTTACTTACAATGCAATACAAATGTAAATGTAAAAATCATTTATCGTAATATTTCATATTTAGATTGTATCAGTTTATATAATACTAAAAAAAGTTACTGTTGTACTTTCATTCCTATGTATTAAAAAGTCGAATGCAATATTTTATATTTTAACTGTTGCAAGGGAGGGGGGGGGGGAGAGAGAGAGAGAGAGATGGTAAACCTGTTGCTTAATGTTTTCTGTCTTTTTGTTTACAATATGTGCAAGCACAGAAGTGCCTTTTGCTTACGTTCTTTATGATATGCCCCTATTTTATTTTATTTTTTTTAAGTGGGGAGCTCTAAAATAAATTTTCATGTCAATGCATAATTTTCTGTTAATTCAATAAAAACTTATAATTCACCGTCACTTACCGTATAAAAGCAGCATTAAGAATGTTAGTGTCGCCTACATTCACCAGTTGTAATTTATTGCAGTTTGGCTTTTTTCAATTCCACTATTATTCACATTTTTTAAATATATTCTCTATTTTATTTTAAAAAGAAAATTAAAAAATTCTACTTTATGAAATTTGCTAATAGTTGACAGCTGTGTGCATCCCTCAAAAGCACCCTAATTGTCTCCAACACTGGAGACTTTTGACAAAAGTCACCAAATTAGATGCCAAAAATAAACTCAGCTTAGCAATATATTTTCTTTGGCAAAATATTGCCAAACCATATTATTATCCAGTGAGAATTTTAAAGATTCGTAACTTGTGCTTTAATTTACTAATTTACATGTAACAAAGTTCAAACTTTTATTATTTTACATATAGAACATAAATTACAGAAGTCCAAGTTCCATTGCAATCAAGCTGAGAATAGCAAAGTAATTCTTGGGGGTTGGCAAGCTGAGGGTAGAGCCCTGTAGTTAAAGATAAAATTATTAAATTAGCTGCTTACTTATTGTTTCTATTTAGTTATTTTGTATTTATTTATTTATATAATTTTGGATTCTTGGAGAAAGATGAAATTAAAGTAATTATTGCAAACTGTTCTTCTGCTATATGCCTATATTTATAGAATCTACCACATATGCATATGTCTTATTAGAATCTAAATCTTTAACATGTTATGCCTGTTTTATAAACTGTGACAAGCATAAGCATAGCATCAAGGGGCATCTGCTTCCCACTCTGCCTCAAAATTATTTCATTTAAAATGTAAAGGGAACTTCTCATTTTCTACTCTTGAATTTGATGTATCCCCCACCCCACTGCCCCAAAATAAATAAATAAAAATAATAATTTGGGTATGATTACTCAAGAACTGTAATAATATGATTTGTGAAAAAGTATTTTTTTAATTGTAGTTTGTTAATAAGTGTGGAAATTTCGTGAAATTCTGTAGTAATTTAAATTAGGTAACTCCTTCTTTGGTCTACGTTTGCATGTACATCGAAATAGTAGGTTATCTTTTAACAAGAAGATAACCTATTGTGACAGTTAGCATGTTTAATGATTCAGTTTTTATTTCAATAAGTTATTAATATTTTCATGATTTCCCAATAACCTCTTTTCGCATTAAATAAGTAATACTGTATAGTGTTTATTGTACCTTGTGAACAATCAAAATATTCTTATGTGAATTCCAAGTATGCATTTAACAGCTAACTGAAACAATAAATTTTTGTTCTATAATTTTCTTTAGTCAAATATAAGTGTTTGAAAATCTTTCTTTTACTTGAAGTGTATGTATGTACATACTTTCACTTATATATCATCATAATATATTTCATCTGTGATGAAATGTTTGTAGACATATTGTGTCTTTGCATGTTTGAATTTGTCATCATTATAGGAATTAAAGGATTTTTACTACATTCAGTATCCATATATTTAATCATTCCTTTACATCAGAGGTTTTTGAACTGTGAACCGTTCAGTATCCACATATGCATAACTGGGGGATCTGTGAAATTATGAAAACTTGTTGCAAATACAGTGGAGCTTGCTAAAGCAACTACTTTCATACAATTTCACTTTACATCTGGCTTTTCCAGTATACCACTGGCCCCTAGCTACAGTGCTGAAAATCAGTAACTTCCCATCCCTGAAAAATTATCGTGATAATACATAGCCGCTTAATTCCGCGTTTAAAAAAAGTAAAGAAGAGAAAAAAATTAATCTGAAATTTAAGGAGTTTGAGAGCTTTTTATTTTTAAATCATGCAGACAGATGAAAAATTGATGTCAGCAGAAATAAACTACATTGATATCTTAACACTTATTGTCAAACATTTATGAACAATACACGTTTTACAGATACACATTAGATTTTTTTAAAAGTCTTTTCAGTATACTGAAATATTTTGTCTAAATTATATTCTACTAGCTGGAACCTGTCGAATTTGATGGTCACTTATTGGCTGTAATCTTAAAACATAAATCGAAAAGATCAGGAATATCACCAAAGTCTTAGACAAAATGGACAGGAAAAATCGAATAGCGACGTGGGCATGAGCTGACGTGTTACAGAAAATAAAGTTTTGCGTCAATTCAGCTTACTTGGCGGTGAAATGATTGAAATCTTTAAAATTTGTTTTCAGCTATCTTTATTGAGTAAAAAAAGAAGAGTTCATATGAAATGACAGTACTTGCGTATTATCCCGGCGGTCATTCCTGCAAATTAAAGAAAAAAAGAAGATAAAGCACCGAAATGAAGATGTGCAAGCATCATCCCAGAGTTTGCATTGGAGCCATATAACGCCTAGAGGCCCATGACTGGGAAGTTTGCTAACGTGAGATGATTTTTTGGGTTGGCAAAAGGTGTGATTATGTGGAGGGGGGGTGTTAATTAGCCATTTTTTTGATTTAGTGGATACAGGGAAAAACACGTTTCAAATTAACCTATAGACAAAGAGAAAAATCGTCAAAATAAAGAAGACGTTCATAACTGCCAACAGTGTAGTTATTAAACCACAATGTTTCTATGGAGAAAACTTCCATCTTCACCGTTCCACCACTCCTGAACCATTCGACTTTTTTATTTTTCTCTTTTGATGACACATCTACACACTAAAACCTTTTTTTAGACACCTCAAACAAATTTTTACACTTAGCTGTTCTCTCAATTTAATGGATACAGTAAAAATGCGTTTCAAATTAACATATAGAAAAGATTAAAGAAATAAGCGATAAAGCACCAAAATAAGGAAGGCTTTCATAACTGCAAACTATGTGTTTAATAAACCACAATGTTATTTCTGTGGTGGGAAAAACATCTTTGCCGTTCTGACACATCTAAACCATTCGACTTTTTACATCAAATTGAATTTAAAACAAATATTAAGCACACTTCTAGATTTATGTGAATTTTACTCTCTCTCCCCTCCTACACTATTATTAAATACGATTATTATAGTTAACGCACTGTAGTGTAGATTACTGCATCACAGTCTAATCAATTGCACGTGTGAACGGAAAAATTTTCCTCTGAACTGCTTTTTGGGGTCAGAAGCCGATGCAGCTGGCATTTTCGCAAATCCCAACAGTTTCGGCCAATATGTGCATCTGTGCATGCTCGTGGAAATGGGAGACCAGAAACAGTGAAAAGCTTCAATGGCTATGCTGGTGCCATCTGTTCGTTCAAAATATAGCTAGTTTATTATAGTCCAATTTCTTCAATGAATATTTTTCAATGCTCATTTTAATGAAACATGATTTTAGTTAATGAACATTAGTTTATTTTATAACGATCAAATAAAAATGATTGAAGATAAAATATATTGGAATGTAAATTTTATTACCAAATCTTCAATTTTGCTTTGACTGATGGAAAATAAAAGCATAAAAATGTTAAATTATAAATTTAATTTACATATGAAACACATGATTGTAAATTAAGCCACTTTAATGTAAATCTCTAAATTTTTTGCATTTTTTTCTAAAAAATTTAGAAATATGTCAAGTGACTTTTTAAAATTATCTTTTAAAAATTATTTTTATTTTAAGGAATAAAACTAAATTAGTTATATCATTATGTATTGAAAAGCTCACTGAAGTTTTCCTATTTTAAAGTAACTATTGAAAGTAATAAAACAGCAAATATACATGGTACTTGAAACAAGCATTTCCAGTAAACAATATAAACTGATATACTGGTATTTGTCAATTTGAATGAACCACAACAAGTTATTAAAATTCATTTGATTTAAACATTTTTTTTAAATAAAAAATGCCTTAACTAAAATTTTAAACAAGTATTTAAATCAAAGGACTTTTAATAACTTGTTGTAGTACATTCAAGTTTACAAATACCAGTATATCAGTTTATATTGATTATTGAAAATGTTTATTTCAAATACCATGTATATTTGCTGTTTTATTACTTTCAATAGTTACTTTAAAATAGGAAAACTTCAGTGAGCTTTTCAATGCACAATGATATCAAAAATTTTTTTTATTTAAAGTTTTATTTCTTTAAATAAAAATAATTTTTAAAAGATACTTTTAAAAAGTCACATGACATATTTCCAATTTTTTTAGAAAAAAAAAATGCAAAAAATTTAGAGATTTACATTAAAGTGGCTTAACTTACATTCATGTGTTGCATTTGTAAATATTTCATATGTAAATTAAATTTATAATTTAACATTTTTATGCTTTTATTTTTCATCAGCTAAAGCAAAATTGAAGATCTAGTAATAAAATTAACATTTCAATATATCTTATTTCTAATCATTTTTATTTGATCATTATGAAATAAACTAATGTTCATTAACTAAAATTATGCTTCATTAAAATGAACGTCGAAAAATATTCATTGAAGATAATACATAATATAATTTAATGAACAATTCATATGGATAATCTATATTAATAAAACAAAATGTAAAATGTCAGTTAGTTGGAAAAAACACTCAAAATACTGGTGTTAAACAATAACGTAAATAAAAAACTTTGTAAAAAACACACATAAGATGTTATAGGTAAGAGGATACGCACGTTTCAACCAAAAATTGTTTTGGCCTTCGTCAGTCCAAGCCCTTCGTTGCAAGCAACACAGGGAACTGAAAAGAGAAAAAAAAAGCAAGATGTTTCCACGACTAATAAGACTAATACTTCTACTATTAATTTTCACAACGATTTAATTGTACTACCTTTCTTTTCACCTTTATGCTACAAAATTTCTAAACTTCTCAAAAATTTCGGTTTCAAAGTCATTTTCAAACCTGTTAATAAGCTTAAATTTTCTTCCCTTAAAGATCCTATTCCTACTGAGAACCGTTGGGGTGTTTATTATATTCCTTGTGGATCTTGTGATTTGGGCTATATTGGTCAGACCAGAAGAGCTCTCAAATTTAGGCTCAAAGAGCATGAGAGATATGTTTCTAAGCACGAACTTTCCAAATCTTCTATTGCCTCGCATTGTTGGAATTCCAATCATCGTTTTCAGTTTTCTAAAGCTAAGATTTTGTGCACTCCTCAGTCTTTGTCCCATCTGGATTTTTTTGGAAGGTTTTTCCATTACTCAGCACTTAGAACGTCTTGTGAACGATGGTTCTTCTGTTCCTTTCGTTCATTCTGCTTGGAAGCTGCTGTTGTAAGTTTCTTTTCACTTTCTTCGTCTACTCCCCCCCCCCCTTTTTATTTATTTATTTATTTATTGTGTGTGTACGTGTGTTACTGTCTTCCTTTACGTTTGTTTTTTTATATATATATATATATATATATTTAAAAAAAAGATTTATATATATTTTGTGCTGTCCTGTTCGTGGTTTTTAATTATAAAAAAAAAAAAAAAATTATGTTCTGTTTGTTTTGTTTTGTTTTGTTCTGTTTTCTCTTTTTGTGTGTGTGTGTTTGTATTCGTGTGTTCCTTTTTTATTATTTATTTATTTATTTATTCCTTTTTTATTTCTGTATTTTTGTGCTTCTTTCCTTTCCCTTTTTTTTTATTTTTTTCTCCCCTCTCCGTGGTTTTGTTCGATTTTTCTTTGCCCCTTGTGGCAACATCTTGCTTTTTTTTCTCTTTTCAGTTCCCTGTGTTGCTTGCAACGAAGGGCTTGGACTGACGAAGGCCAAAACAATTTTTGGTTGAAACGTGCGTATCCTCTTACCTATAACATCTTATGTGTGTTTTTTACAAAGTTTTTTATTTACGTTGTCAGTTAGTTGGTTCGTTTGTCTTGTGTTTTGCATAGCTCCGAAACGGGTGATCGTAGACCTCCCAAATTTTGTATAGAAATTCTCCAGGACGGGTCCTGACATACCTCGAAGTGATTTTTTCAAAATTCGAATTATTTTAGGAGATATCGATAAAAAACATGTAGCAAAAGGCTAATTTTTGCTCCGCCATTTCGTAATTGTAACCCCGCAGTGGAAAAAAGAGAGAATATAGCATATCTAGATTAACATATTGGGCAAGTTTATTAAATGATTCAGACTCTTGAAGTAAAAATAAAGAATAACGATTTTTTTGGTTTAGATTATTTGTAAGGTTGTTTTTTAATTAAAATATTGCGTGTATGTGAAATCAGAGCAGGAATGAAATATTTTATACTCAAAAGAAATATAGGATTTGGAAATTTTCCGAGACTAAAATGTGCAACTTTTTAATTTGGCGAAAAATAAAATGATTGATGTGCGATTTTGAGATGATCGTCTGCTACTTGGGTTATGAATACACCTTAGAATAAGTTTTGGAAATTTTCATTCCGTTGGAATTATGCATTTCCCCCTATCTATTTCTAATGTATTACATCCAGAAAAAGGATGCTAGAAATATGAATTTTAATTTTGTTTAATCACACTCATGAATAATGATATACTTTCCAACTTCATGAAATAAGGCGCGAAAATAGGGAAGACCCATGGATTATAATACACTTTTAGTACATAGCACTTTAGTGTGTATTTAAAATCTGAAATTATTTCAGATTTTCTTACTTTTTTTTTTTTTTTTTTTTTTTTTTTTAAACCTTTCCGTGTTTTGATAAAGGCCAATATATCCAGAAGCTCTTCAGAATTAATATAAGACAAAAATAATTTATTCCTTTTTGTAGGTTTTTATCATTTAACCATCTTATTTTTGTACCAGGGGCAGCCCGACACGGTAAGCATCTGGGTGCCGGCTTTGAAGGGGCTTCATTTCGAACTTAAAAACTAAGTAGAGCATAAAAGGGGCATCTTTTTTATATTAGCTGAGGGCGACACTTCCCGTATGGCCGCTCCTGTTTGTAACCATCTTAATTTTAAATTCCATTCAGAATCTGAGAGATATCAGTGCCGAGGAAGCCGACGAGGAACAGGATTCTCTCCGAACAAGATTTATTAAGATGGCGAACCAACTGGTCGCCGGAGGCAGGTAGTTTCTAATAAATTAATGGAAGTATTTCATTTGTTTATAAATATTTATTTAAACCAGAAATATGAAAGCAACATCATATTGAAATATGGCAATTTATTCAAAATTTAACTCTTGGCATAGTATTTGTATTTTTCAGAAGACATTGCTTTTTACATTGGCTCATTTGGTGATAATTTTTCATGAAAATTTGTACACCCTCTAAAATATTCGAGTGCAAGAAAAATTTCGTACGTCAATTTCATATTTAAAGCATGATTCTTCATGAAAAGTGATTAATCATTAACAAAACTGAAATGGGAAATTTGGCTAATAGTCGAATTCTTTATTAAATGTCTGTAGATGCTACATACACAATGACAACAAACGTTTTTAGAGATCGAATTTCATTGTTTCTCTGAGTAGAAGGCGCTTTTAGTTGTTTTATTTTTTTCTTCGGTTTTTTTTTCTGAAAGAAAGAAACTAAACGGAAACTTTCAGGAAAAAAGTACAAATCTTCAAATTTGGGGACTTTTCCATGTCACGTTCTCTAGGTGTGTTTTATAAACTGTTTTTGTCACTAATTTACTAAAGTAGCATTATTTGTCTATTGTTCCGTAAATAAAGGGTGCACTACATTCACACATTCCCCAGACAGCACATCAAACTTGCAGCAAGCTTGGTTTATCAAGTCAATAAGCTTGAATTGAGCTGTAAAATTCAAATCGTGTAAGCTTGATGCAAGCTTGAATCAAGTGTTCTAGTTTACACTTGCCCAGCTTGCATTAAGCTTGACATTTCAAGCTTAAAAAATTTTCCAAAAAAAAATTTTTTTTAAATACACGGGGCACCCGCTGGCTAATGCGCCCCACATAATTTATTTTTCCGTGCATTTTCCCCCTCTATGCTGAAATTTCAATTTAATTTAATCTGTTTCCATTGAGTGTTCGTCGCTGGGATAGAACCCGGGCCCCTTGGCTTCGCAGTCGAGCACGCTATCCATTCTGCCACCGTAGCCTTGTGCAGCTATGACTAAAGTTTGAAGTGACTTACCACGCTGTTTTCTCCCCAAATTGATAAGTGGGCGATGTGTTATTTGTTTCTTTTATTTTTCCATGGGATGCATCAGAATTAAAATAATGCATCAAAATAAATTAAATTAAAATTAAAAAACACGTTTCAAAACTTTCAGTACCGCAATACTCATGAAGCAATACTGCTGGCCAAAATCGAGACAAACGACTGATTTTGAAATCAATTTGGTAGTATAATTGTATTTTATTTTGAAGAATTTCCATATTTGGAAATATAGAATGGGCTTACTTAACACAAATTTTGTGTTAAGTAATCTGAAATGAAAGAAACAGATAGTTAAACATTACTTCGCAATGCTATATCACAGTTGCTAACATGTATGGAATACAGACACTTTAGTCATTTTTGTAAATATTTCTTAAATAACAAATAATTGAAAAATTTTGCTATTTTTAATGCTAAAAATTCTCTTTAAAAATGTGGTTATTTTCCTACATACTGGTATGCAGTGGCGTAGCGAGGGGGGGGTTTTGGGTGTCAGAACCCCTCCTAAAATTTAGCTGAGTTCTATTATTGACATGAAGAATGCTATCCATAATGTAGATTATCCGTTACATCAGTGCCTAAACTCCCCCTAAAACTTTTTTCTGGCTACGCTACTGCTGGTATGCTATATTAATATAGAGCATTTCGAAAAATTAAAAATAAGTTAAAAATAATTTATACAAATGTAAATTTGAATTATTTTCATTGTTCATACTTTATAATTAAAAAAATTATTTAACTTCTCAATTTTTTTTTTATCCTTTCTAATTTTATTTTAAAATTACAAAAGTGTAAGATGTAAGATTTTTGGGCCCTAAAATCTGTAGGCCCTGGGCAGTTGCCCTGTTTGCCCTGCCGGTAATATAAAATAAAACACATCTTTTACGAACTTTCAGCAAATATTAGGACGCCAGACAATTTATGTCTATTCTCTTTCACAGATGGCGCCATCAACGCTCCCTTAAAAAGGAAAAATCACGCGAATATCAATTTTCAAGCTTAAATCAAGCTGTATTTAAACTTGACAATTCAACTTGACTCCTGCAAGCTTGCTGTCAGCTTAGAATGAGTTGAACTGTCAAGCTTGCATTAATGCGTCAAATTCAAAGAAATGTCAAACTTGATTTAAGCTTAGTGCTGTCTGGGTCGTGATCCGTGGCACGAACATAACGAATCGAAGATGCTCAGTTTGATTCGGGACGAGAAAGGCTTTAATACGGAACTCCATTATAATAAGCTAGTAACGCTTGTCTCCACAGTTCAAATCCTTATTCACAGACCTTAAAATTAGACGTGGTAGCTGCTACGTTTGCTTTTGTCATTGATTTTGAGTATCGTGGAAATAATTTCGCCATGGAATGAAAAAAATCGTGTAAAACTTCAATAGCTTCTCAATATTTTCATTATAAAAAAGGTCTTTTTTATGTAAAAAATAATTTACATACAGGTCCCGACTAAGACATTAGGAGGACCTAAGCAATGTTCGGGGGCCCATGAAAGAAAAAAAAAAAAAAAAAAAAACTTAGAGGGGGGGAAACTTCAAATAAATTTTCTAGAGCGGGGACAATTTCACACATGTAACAATTTCATTTCTGATTTTGGTTTTTGGTGCAGTTTTGTTTACATCCTTACACTAAAACTCTAGGAGGGGGGGAGGAAACGACCTACCTTGACCCTCACTTTAATGGGTGCCTTTGAAGGGACCCCTAGGCCGAGGCTTCCTATATAGTCATATTTAGCTGAAACATTTAAGGCCACTGTCCACATTCCCGCTTGCCGCTACACCAGTAGGGGTAGATTCTAATGGCCAATTCTCACTTGTAAGAAATAAGTTTTACCCACCGCAGAGAAAGAGGGAGATACTCCGGTATTAAACCGACAAAAGGTAATTGGGAACCTTGAATAATATTGTGGTTTCACACCTCCCCCATCTATTGTTCGCTGGAGGACAGTCCACTGTCACCTGGCGTCAAACGCGCACGACCCTGGTAGCAATAACCCATCGGTTGATGAGAGGCGGGCGAGTTAAATCCGAGGAGAAGGAGGAATGGCCGATCACGGCTTTTCATCCAAAAAAGGGGAAATTTCTTCGGCAACTGGTACAAAATGTCCGCTCGGGGAGCCATAAAGCCGATCATCGTTTCCTGATGACTCCGATGAAATAACGAAAAGAAACCGATAAACTGTTTAAAATATATTTGTTAATAAAAAATAAACAACCGGCAGCAAAATTTTCAAAAAATGTCCGTTCTGTTTATTATGTTTTCGTTTTTTGTATGCTAAATTTCCGTTTTTCTGAAAAAAAAAAAAAATCTTCCTCCCCCGGGTCCGAACCTGAGCGTACTACGAGATAACCGCACTACCCCTAGATCACCGAATCTTGTCATGTATACGGCAAAGTGTGAAGTACCAGTTATTCTCGTCTCAGATTGGGACTTTGGGTGAAATTTTGACAGTGTTGTTCAGCTATTATTAATAATAGTCAAATTATTCGATTGGCAAGAAATTAATTTCACTTTTTCCCAATGTATGTAAGTAGCAACAACATTCTTAATTAATAATTAAAAAACAATATTGCCAATTGTATAGGAATTTTAGTGTGATTTTAACTTTCATATTTCTTGGATAACTTTTAAAAATTAACTGATTTCTCTTCTTGCTGTTTACATTAAAGAGCAGGGGCGGCCCTAGGGCCCGGACAAACCGGACCCCTGTCCGGGGCGGCAAATTTTAAGGGCGGCAATTTGGCTCGAATTTGAAAAATACATTTTGTATTAGTAAAAGAATTGTTAAAAAATATTCCGAAGAATATCATTCTATATAACTTTACTAGCTGATGTACCCATTCGTCATTGATGGGTTTTTACTAACCGCATGGGTGCAGAATATTTTCCAAGGGGGGGGGGCAAAGACTACTTCAACGTACGGTTACCATGTTGGAAAGAGCAAAAAAGCAAGGAAAAACACTGCATACAAAAATCCAGGGCGGCATTGCCCCCCCTTGCCCTATGCTGCCGGCGCCCATGACTAACCGTACGAAATTTCGTTTGCATTGTAGTAGTACAAAATAATGGAATTAACATACTGGCAGAAATATAGAAAGCAAAGTTATAACTCTTTGTGTATTGTTCAAAGATTACAGGTTAGAGAGTAACAAATTACTGAGACAAACTGTCAATAGAGAAAATATTTTACATTCAAAATGAACGTTTTCTTTTAGTGGATGAGCTTCCTACATCAAGAAGTCATTTAAAGTTGCAAAAGAAGATGCTAGTAATTTTCTCAAAATAATATAATTATTGCACTTTATTTGCTCAGCTTTTATTAATTTTTATTATTATTTTTTCAAAAAAGGTGGTTTCTATTTCTTGCTTCTAGCTGTTATCTTTTTAATGCGAGGTATGTCTTATTTGCAGTATATATTGTGTTTTACTTATTAGTTATATATATATCATCAATAGTAACTGAATTTTGTTCTATTAACTTAGAAATTTTAATATTATGCCTGTAAAATTTAATTTTTGCACAATTTTCTCAAAATTAAAAATAATAATAATAATTAAAAAAAAAAGAATCAACGTAATTTGTTTAAGTCGAACAGCCACCTATTGTATTACCTCCAGAGGCCTTAAAGTGACGCCCTCCCCCTCTCTCCCCGCCCCCTAAAAAAGAAAAGAAAAAATACAATGCAACTTTTGCAAACCCTTTCATTTTATTCAAATCTTTTAAAAATTTCGATGATGCAAACCCATCCTTTGTTACCCATCATATGGCCTAATTTTATTTTGTTCTCTTAATCCGTTTTTGATGGATGCCAGAGCAAACTTTTAAAGCGATTTTTACAAAATCTCAAAGTCTATGAATTATTTAAAACAATTTTGGTATCTATTGTTTCAATTAACTTACCATTCAATATAATTCCAAATTTCATCCTATTCCATTGAGCCATTTTTTAACAATGGGCGAACATACATTTCCACACAGTTTTCAAACGACAGTTTTAAACCTCAAAACTTTTAAACGAATTAGAAATATTTTAGCAACTGCAGTTTAAATTAAGTTGCCGCACTTTTGGTGTCTCTATAAATTTCATTCCATTCGCTTCAGTTCGATGGGCGTAACCAGCGGGGGCAGCAGCCCCCCTAAAATGAGCTAGTCATAAGGTCTGATTATGACAAACTTGGGGGAAGAGCAGTTGGATTCCATGGTCTCCTTGTCTTGCCCCCCCCCCCTAATGAAAATCCTGGCTACGCCCTTGTTCAGTTGTTTATATGTGATATGCAAAGACATATTTACGCATTTTGCATAGATTTTTCACAAGATTTCCAGTTGGATTTAAATTACAGTTTGTTAATGAAATTCAGCAAGCCAAAAATTATCCCATATTTCTAGATTGCATTCCTGATGCCAAAAAAAATGAACAGATCGCATTCTTGGTAAGGTATAAAGGTATTGACAAATCTAATTCCAATGAGGCTAGGATTATTTAACTCTCTCAAACAGTTCATGTTCCTATTGCTATGTGCGATTTTCAAATACCACCAGTGACGTCTTAAACCATGGACCATAATTTGTATAGTATCGGCTTTAGCGCCTCTATTGGTATAAACTTTAAACTAAATTTTCTCCTTCTCTTTAATGTAATGTAATATCTTATGTTAAAGTTAAAGCGAAAGAAATCTAGAACTAGATCGACTATGTAAATCGACTTCAAAAAAGATGATAATTAATTTTTATTCAATTTTTCATCGACAATTACTTATTACACATAATTATCATACCCTATTAACTATACAAAACAATTGTGGCCTGTTTTGGTAAGTTGCTGCCTTTATAAACATGGATAATATTTCATCCAAAATGGGATGCATTAGGAATTGCGTATGTAAACAATCCCCCTTCCCTACACCTGACGAAGAGGTTTTGTGGGTTGTCTTAATAATTTTGGACGCTTAAAGTTAAATTGATACTAAGAAAATTATGCTTTACTTATCAAAACTTTTTGTGCTGTTTGAAAATTAAGCACTAGAAATAAAATTGTACTGATGAAAAATATGTCAAGCACATATCGAGCAATAAAAATATTTGTGGAAAGATTTTGTATTCTGACAATACATGAAAATTATTATTCGCGATCCTTCACAGATTTATCTTCTTTTGTAAAAATCAGGGCGATTTGCTGAATTTTTTTCTTTTTTCATGTTAATATTATTTTCAATTTCGTTTATAATTTTAAACTTGAGAAATTTATTGGTTCTATGAAAATACAGTTTTATAGACAGACCGGTGGCTTTAATATACAAACATTAGTAAATCACTTCAATGTATAAACATTAGCATGACGGAAAAATTTCCCTTCTTCTGTATGTCAATGTTCTTTATGTTAAAAAATCACTAATCTATGTGTCAGTATAATTTTCTGGTTGTTATGTTTTGTTTCCTTGTCACAGAAATCATATAAGTTCAGTTGATCCTATAAAGCAAAACTTTATTTTCAACAGAAAGTAAAAAAAAAAAAAAATATTTTTTAAATGCAAGCAAAACAATTGTAAGATAAAGATGAAAATTCCCAGTCTCCACATGGCAGTTAAACTCAAAAAATTGATTGTTAAGGAATTTCTGGTTACCTGCCAAACTCTTTAATAGCCAATGTAGTGCTTGGTGGAGTCAGAAAGCTATGCCAACAAATTAAGTGTCAAATTTTGTAAGTGTAATAATCTGGTTCATACATATATTTTATTAAGGGGAAGGAACCGGATAATGAAGGTAGTATTGCAATTTTTAATTTTTTTATCAAAGTATGAAAAAAAGGAAGGGTATAGTATCGACCCAGACCCTTCACTGAATGCTTGAAACAGAAGGCCATTAAGTGAATAAATCTACTGACCAGTGACTGCTAATTAAAAATGGGAATTTCAAGCAGGGTTCTCCCCAAACCTTCTGGCCTGGCACATTGCCCAACATGTTTCACTGACCGTCTAGCAGAAAAATCAGAATATCATTTCAAGTACTTTAATTCAACAGAATTATACACATTGCAGCTTCCTCATGAAACCCGGCTGACAAAAACTTCTTTGGAGATCATTGTTTATGCTTTATTCTAGGGTCAAGCTTTGTAAAATGTTTGTGAAAAGCAGTACGTAGTGTTGTCCTAAGAAAAAAAAATCATGTTTTTATTTCAATAATGTGGCAAACACCAGGTTTTTGAACATGGTTGTTAATTTTGAAAAGTAAAAAAGAAGTGTGTATTTATTTATTTATTTGTTGGCTTTTGTAAGTTAGTAAACCTCTCAGATTTAAGGATTATTAATTTACTTTTCAGATGTTTACAAATGAAAATTAACCATTGAAAAATAGGAGAATGTGCATTAACGCGTATATAGTGAAATTTTAGCATTTTGTAAAAGCTTTCTTTTTCTCTCTTGATTTTAGTTTTTTTTTCCTTTAAAAAATTTTTGAATTGTACTTAAACCTAGTCAAAAACTTACTCTTTAAAAACTACCAACGGCAGTTTTATCACATTCTGAAATTGCATATTCAGTGATTGATTTAGTATTTTTTAAGAGTAAAAATATCCCTTCACTTTTTTAGAAGTAGTGTGTCCTTTCCTAAAGGAGTTAAAAAATATTTCCAAAAGGGTGGGATATAAATCCCAATATAATAATTAAAAAAAAGAATTATCAGACAAATATTCAATGGTTAAAATAGACAATTCTCTAATGCACACTCAAATTATATGTAATTAATTTCAGCGAAAATAAGAGGTAGTTTCAACTACAGCCTCTCTTCCTCTAACAACTACAGATTTTGACAAATTTTACAGAAGCGAGAAGGAAAGGTATCGACCTAGGACACATTATCTCACACTCAATTTTTACTGGGGGTGCTTGAGGGGATTTTATAGTAATTATAACTGTAAATTTTGCATCTAAAAGTTATCATGAATTATACAGCGTTGATGATTTCAAAGAGTTCACTGTACATATATATTTAGAAAAAAAAAATCATTGCTAAATCTTGCCATAATTACAATCATTAATGGAATTTCATATGGAAAAGCAATGTGTAACAACACACATTCCAAAATTCTTAAGACATAATCTGAATTTCTAAGCCTGGTCATTCCATGTCAAATCAACACAATTTTGGGAGATTTTCCAAATTGATGTCTCAGATTTTCATGATTTTTGGTATGCAGCAATGTATCAGAGACTTACAAAAAAATACCAAATTTCAGTTTTATTACACAATTATTTTTGAAGTTATTAATTTTTAAAGATTTAAATTTTTATGAAAATTCATATTTTGGCACCTGTAGATGCCTATAGGCTGGTAACCAGTGATGGTTTAAAGCTGAGAGTGTTTTCATTTTAAAGCTGTTGAATGGGCTTTTAATATGATATGCCACAAGATAGGGGTTACAATTTTAAAAAATTGAAAATTCTAAAATTTAAATTTCTCAAAAAGTGGCATTTTTAAAAATTAAAAAATATGATCAAATATAGTTTGTAATGTCTTAATACACACAGCAAAATTCTATCATGGGATCTCAATGAGATCAGGAGATACTGGGCTTCAGAAAATACATGTTTTGTAAATAATGTACTAAATTATTAAAATTTTATTTTTTAATTACTAATTTTCTATGCAGTGTGCAGAACACTATTAACCTCTTCGGTCCCGAGGTACACATATGTGGACCTTTTTCTTTCCATTCTTAAAACGATTCTTTAAGATTTTTTTGTAGTTCTGAATGGACGTACGTATGCGTCAATGCTTTAATTTTGAATAAATGATGCTAACGCATGTGAATGTGCAAATCCTACACATTTACGCACACATTTTATTTTCGTTTGCCGTTATTTTTATCTTTGTTTGCCGTTACACAAAAGAATGTTTGAATGTTAGTGAAATTTCCGAAGTCCTATTTGCTAATATTTTTTGCTTATTTGCGAAATTCAAATAGTTGAAAAGAACTTGTAGGACATCCTTTACCTTTAAAAGTTTCTTGTCAATCTTTCCTTTCCGGGTGATAACAACTTTTTACTTCTGAAATTGTGATTGGGAATGAAGCTTTTATTAAAAAAAATATTTGAAAATGCGCTTTCTACTTGTCATTTTTAAATGTAATAGGTTTTTTTCTAAATAACTATGAGATTGCTCTTTAATTTGACATGTGAGATTTTGTCGGTCTGAGAGGTAATTAATAAATGAATGATTACTTTATAGTATTATGTTTGGAAACCTCTCTTTAAAAGAAAACTGAAGCTGATTAGCCTACAAGTCCACTTTTACTCAAATATGCAAATATATTAACCTTCTCACTCCGGCGGTACAACAGTTGTACCAAAAAATAAATGTGACTGAAGAACGGCGCTGGTACAAATGCCTTACCAAGGTCTTCTTTCCCCTCTTTTGACGGAAAATCCATTCACCCTTCATGGAAGATGGATAAGAGATTCCCGTCTCTAGAAATTCCTTTTCTTATGCTGTGGGAGAGTCAGGCGTGTTAGTAGATAATTGACTGGGGAGAAAGTTGTAGTCAATTCACCGGCATTGAGCATACAGATTTGCATTTTGTTTGCGGACTTTTGTGGTCAGTGATATTTTCCCCCACCTACCAAACAAAAGGCAAGGCGTGCTCTTCAGCTGGGAAGTAGGGGAATGAAATCTTACAGATTCTGCCGCTTTCTGGGACAAAAATCCTGAAGTGTGAGCCGGGGCGAAAAGGTTAACAACTAAGGTGAATCCCATTTGATTACGTGATGATGATGACAGTGATTAACCAACCAATCACGCTTCATTAAAGTTCACTTCAGAGAATTAGCATAAAGCACTTGTTTATTGTTGTTCCTTTAATTTTTTTTTACCAGTGTAGCATCAGAGTTGCTTGTAGTAGGAAGTTCATTCTGATGTTTCCAGTGATATTGTATCTTTAGAACACAACCCATTTCTTGGCTACCGCACTTTTCCTTGTTAATTTCTCACTTGCATGATGGATACCACTATCAAGATAGTAAAAATGGATTGTTTTAATCCTTTTAATAAGTCTAATCACGCCCATGCAAGAAAAGGTTTGAGACATGTTACTTCATGGATGTGTGACTTGATTCCAGGAACACCTGAGTTATCCAAAGTCTGTGACAGTTGTAGAAAGCAGCTGATAATGTTAAAAAATGAAAAACATAGAGAAATTTCCACTGGAACTAGCAACATACAAGAAGAAAGTCAGTCTGATACTGAAATTGAAGAAGTGCCTATTGATATGGCATTTTCAAATGAATCTGAAGCTCTGAGTTCTCTGAACAGCTGTCTTTTAGATCTGGGAGAGTCCCCTGTAGACAAAAAGAGGATGCAATCCAAAGTTTACTCTACAGAGAAGGCCAACAGAATTAATACAGCTGTCAAGAGAAAACTGCTAGTGAATGCATCCAGCGATGATAAGGACAGGGCTCACAAATAGTCTCTTTTTTCCCTAAAAGTCTCTTTTTTAGTTAGAGCTCTCTAAAAGTCCCTTTTCCATGTAAATGGTCCCTATTTCCTCTTTTTCACCGTGGATTCTAGAAATTCCAAAGTCTTGTCATGGTAACTCTCGAATGATAAGCACCTGTAAGAAATCTAATTGCAAACCAACTGAGAAACCCATCCACATAAATGTCAAATATTAGAATTTTTTCTGGTCCTGCTTATTTATAATAGAAAACAGAATCTGGATCTTCCTTTTCACCCTCACTTTTTAATGATTCAATCTGAGAAGATGGGGAAACACAAATGAAAAAATATGAGTTTCTTTTCTGTTTTTTTTTTTTTTTTTAAGCACTACAGTACTAGCAGGTTTTTTAGCATTGGCATAACTTGCCTACACAATTTCTTGTGCTGAAGCATTTTTTCCAAATGTGTTTGCCAGATTACGAGAAAGGAGGGAGGGGGAGAATAAAATGTTGAAAGTTGCACAAGATTTGCAATTTTTGATAATTGATCGCCAAATTTTGTATCTTCAAAACCGAACCAAGCTTGGCAATATCTTCAAACATGACAGTTTATTACAAAGGAAAAGTATAGTTAGAATATTCCTGGCAAAAATTGTAAAATAGTTTAGGAGGCGATTTTAATATAGATTTCAATTCCGAAGTGTTTGTGGAACAAGAATGACACAGCACACTCTATGGATTATGATGCCCATTCCAAGCAGTATTTAAAATGGTGAATTTCAGTTCGCAAAGATTGTAAAACAGTTTTAGTAGGCAATTTTAAGATAAATTTTGATTCCAAAGATATTTTCTATGAAACAAGGAAGAAAAATAGGGATAACGCATGAATTATGATACACTTTTAATACAGAGCACTTTAGTACGTATTAAAATATGAAAGTGTTTAGGATTTTATTTATTTATTTATTTAGCATCTACTTTAAGTTACCCCAGTTGTTTACACTTGTAAACATGTTTAATTCTGTGCATTGGTGAATATCAAATACTTAATGAGATAATCCTTACAATTATATGGCAACATCAGGATGGATCCAAGTCAAGTGCACAAATAATTCCCAATTTTAGGATCACTACCAAAAAGTTAAAAATTCTAAATACTGAAAAAGAAAGAGTTACTAATTTTAAAAAAAAGAATGCATTAAACAAAATTATTCTTCAGTGTTATTTTTCTTCGTTCGTACAATTGTTATCTTTATTGTTCTTTTGACGCGAACTCTATTCTCTCTCTCTCTCTCTCCCCCCTCCCCCCCTTTTCAAATCATACTTTTTTAAAATATCAGTATATTTTGTTCAAATTTAAGTTTGTGTGAGTAAACCTTTGCGGAATAGTTTAATTTTGCACAAAAATGCAGATAATGGTGATCCACCCTGACTTGAATTTGTTATAGCCTCTTAAAATCGAGATATGCTGACTTTAAAAAAGAGAAACACTGTTTTTTATATTTTTAGTTTTCAGACTATCATATAAGGAGTCCTAAAATTTATTACAACAACAAAAAAAAAAAAAAACATGTGCAGCAGATTTAACCCCCCCCCCCCCCCCACCACCACCACCACTCTCTACCTTTTCCTTGGATTTTCCCTGCAAATTTAATTTTATTTACATACTGAACTGTGTGGAATTTTCACATATCTGGCATTTGGTGTTTCACCAGGCTTTTTCTGTCTATATATTTCTATTCATATGAAGCATCAGATACTATGCATTGCTGATAAAGAGCAACAATTTTTAACATTAAAAAGGTGGATTTCAATGTTCTGATTGGTCTACATTTATTTAAAACTTATTGTTTTTTCCCCTCTCTTTCTATCTTCCTGCTTTCACCTATTTTCGTTATTTTAGGTCCTCATGCAGAGTGGCAACAGAGCCAGCTGGAAATATGAGGGAATTTCATAAATTTGGGATTAGGGAATTATATGAATTTGTTTTATTCCTCCTTTTTTCTGATCTTTTTAAGTACAAATTAAAAATATCAGCTAAGCTGAAATCCTGTAGCATGAGTGAAAAAAAAAATTATGCAAATGTTGTGGGGTTGTGTTTTACTAAGTCTCTTTTTAGTCTCCCTTTTTCTAGAATTTGGTCCCTTTTCCTCTAGAGATATCATTAAAAACAGTTGTGAGCACTGTAAGGATGATGATTCACAGGATGAGTTCTTTGCACATGTAAAGAAGGTGTACAGCAACTTCACTAGTTGGAAGAAGAAGCTTCAACTACTGACTCTTCTTATGCCTGACAGCTGGAGTGAGAGGAAAATAATGCATGAATTTTCGGCCTCTAACTACTTAGTTTGACAAGCCAAGACATTGTTGATCAAAAAGGGTGCCTTGTCTGGTCCTGATCTGAAACGAGGAAAAGTCAGTCAAATCATACCATTGATATTGTTAAAGGATTTTTTACAAGTGATGAAATGAGCCGAGTGATGCCAGGGATGAAGGACTTTATATCAGTGAAAGACAACAGCACAAGTGGTAAAGAACATGTTTCAAAGAGGTTAATGCTTAATAATTTAAAAGAAGAATATAGAGTTTTCAGAGAGAAATTCCCAACTGTAAAAGTGGGATTTTCTAAGTTTGCAGAACTTGGGCCTAAAAATTGTGTTCTAGCAGGCCAGAGTGGAACACACTCAGTCTGTGTGTGCACCACTCATCAGAGTGGGAAGCTTATGTTTGAAAATGCACGAATGAGTTCAATGACAGATGGCAAAATTAAAACATACAAGGACTGCCTGCAAATGATGGTTTGTAGCCCATCATCAACTGACTGCTTCTTTTCAACTTGTGTTTCATGTCCAGGTAGGTACCAAAAGGATTAGAGAACTTTTGGAAAAATCGTATGAAGACAAATGCAGTTGAGACTGTCACATACAGACAGTGGATCTCTGTGGATCGATGTAACTTGGAAATAATTAAAAAACCGGTTAGTGAATTTGCTGATGCATTTTGTGAAAAACTTCCTGTTCTACTTCGTCATCGCTTCACAGCAAAAGAACAAAGTGCATTTCTGAGACATACAAAGGAAAATCTTTTGGAATGTGAAGTGGCTGTCATTTGTGACTTTTCTGAGAATTATTCGATCATTTTGCAAGATGAGGCACAATCATATCATTGGTCAAATAATCAGGCAACCATTCACCCTTTTGTGGTGTATTTTAAAGAGAAAGAAGTTAAACATTTAAATTTTGTAATAATATCAGACTGCCCCAACCACAACACTACAGCCGTCTACCTGTTCCAGACAAAGTTGATAGAATATCTGAAGTGCAAGTTTCAAAGACCTCCCAAAAAATCTTCTATTTTTCTGACGGCTCTGCGCCCCCCCCCCCCAAAAAAAAAAAAAAAACTTTATTAACTTATGTAATCATGAGCAAGATTTTGGAACTGAGGCTGAATGGCATTTTTCAGCAACAGCACATGGTAAGGACCATGTAATGGGCTGGGGGCCACAGTCAAAAAACTAGCAGCCAGAGCAAGCCTACAAAGACCGTATAAGGACCAAATTATGGATGCAAGGCAACTGTTTGAATGGTCACATCAGAACATATCTAACATTGTATTTGTGAACCTTGAAGAATACATTAAAAACTGAAGAACAATTGGCCAACTGCTACAATACAGCTGTAACTATATCAGGCACCCAGAAATTTCATGTCTTCATACCTCTCAAATGTGGAACCAAAGTAAATGTGAAATTATTTTCTTCTTCAGTTGTTTCGAGCATATTTCCTGTTGTAAAGGATGTACAGCAGATATTATTTGCAGATATTAGTCGGTATGTAACATCAATCTATGGTGACACTTGGTGGTAGAGTTATGTTCTTGATAAAGATTGCAGTAAGGTGCAAGTTACATTCCACCATCCTTCAGGTCCATCCCCCTCATTTATATATCCCACACCACCTGATACACCGTGGATCCCTTTTGCAGATGTGATATGCAAAGTTAACTCCGTCACACAGACTGGCCGAACATGCAGTTTACCAGACAGTGAAGTGAACAAATGTGTGGGTATCTTCCAACGATTGAAGTCTCGATGAACTAAATTTGTTAACCCTTAACTTTACTCATAATAGTGGAGTTTTAATGGTGAATATCTATGTGACCTTTCTCCATTAAAAAAAAAAAAAATAAAAGTAATAGACACTGCTTGTTTCATTGAAATGTGTTGCTTGTTTCATTCAATGAGATATTCAACATTTTCTGAAACAATACTAATTCTGGTATTTTTCACAACACGTGTATTTCTGAAGCACAGTATCTCCTGATTCCATTGAGATCCCATGATAGAATTTTGCTGTATGTATTAAGACATTACAAACTATTTTTGATAACATTTTGGAATTTTTAAAATTGCCATTTTGAGAAATTAAAAATTTAATTTAAAAATTTTCAATTTTTTAAAATTGTAGCCCCTATCTTATGGCATATCATGTTAAAGCCCCATTCAACAGCTTTAAAATGAGACCACTCTCAGCTTTATACCATCTCTGGTTGCCAGCCTATAGGCATCTAAAGGTGTCAAAATATGAATTTTTTTCATAAAAATTTAAATCTTTAAAAATTAATAACTTCAAAAATAATTGTGATACATAATTGAAATTTGGTATTTTTTAAATGATATATTACTGAATACCAAATATTATGAAAATCTGAGACATCAAGTCTGAATCAGTGTGTTGATTTGACATGGAATGACCCATCTATTAAAACCATGTAGTAAAAGATTAGTTTTTTAATATTCTTCTTCTTATTTAGGCTTACTGAATAAAAAATAATTAGGTTATTAATTGCATAATATTTTTATCTTTTAGCATTTTATGATGTTTTACTTCTTGAAACATCTTTCAGGTAGATATTATATATGAATATCATGTGTACAAATTTTTATTTTTTGTAGGATTTCAATCTTTTTGCTGTTTTGCCAACCTCATCTTTGTAACATGGGACTTTGCAATTTAATTTTCAATTTGTAGTTATTGGCTTAATTGTGATGTGAATATTATTATTGTTAAATATAGCCATTTTTGCCCAGATCAGTTAACTTTGATATATTAGTTAAAGGATTATGGTTTGCAGTTTTGTAAAATTGAAAGAGCTATATTGTAACATTATGCATTACTCATTATTAAAAGCATAGAAGATATTTCAATTAATATTTTATTAAAAAAATGAATTTTAATACAGGTCTAGAAGTCAAAATTATAAAGTAACAAAATGTTAAATTCAGTATGTTCATTATTATTGTTCTTTTTGTTTTTACTTTATTATTAAGCGGGAACCAATGCTTGTGCCAAGGTTAAAAATCTCACGTCTATATTGTTTACTATGATCAGTGCTAAAATGATAAGGTTAGCAAGTTTGTTTCTATTTTCTTAGTTTACATTGTTTAATTGCATTATTGCCATCAGTAGAAACTTACACAGATATTTTAGCTCCGTGAAAAACTTCCTGTTTATTAAATAAAGAAGGATCAAAAATAAAGATTATTGATAGATTGAATATTATGCTGAAATTTGTAATTTATTTTCAGATTATTAGTAAAATCTGGATACATCCTGAGAACATTTTGATGGATATTTCAGATGAACCAGAGCAATCAAGTAAGTTCAAATTGTATAATACTCCTGAGACTTGAGCAAAATAAAACATTTCTTCTAATACTATTTTTTTTCCTCTAATAAATGGGCATAAAAAATAGCTTTTAAAAATCAAATTTTTAATTTTTAGTTTTTTTTTCTTCTCATAACACATCCATTCAAATGAATGTTGAGCTCATAGGCACTGTAGAATAATTTGAAAATTACTAAATGTAGCAGAATGAAAACAATTTATTATTGCGAGTATGGTGCATATATTAATACATTTTAGTTGTAAAAATTATTTGAAGCATTTACTTGATTAAAAAATTACATAAAATTTAACTTTAATGTATGAAAATTTTAAAAATAATTTCTTTTTGCAGTTATAATTTAAAAAAATGGCAAGCTGTATAGTAAACTTTAGTTTTTTTTTCTTTCTTTCTTCAGCCAGTATTCCAGCAGTATGCCGAGTTCTTAGTAACATAAAGTTCTGTCATATATCTGGCCTTTTTTTTTTTTTTTAAAAGGAATCATTTAAGTTATTAATATTCGGTTCAATTAATACCCCACATTTTCATCACTAGAACTTGCAAGTTCAGTTGCAAGTCATGTTTACAAATCCCCTTTCACCATTATTCACCCTTTCATCATTTCATTAAATCTAAGGTTTCTAATCAGTGCCATACCCTTAATTTTGGCAGACTGTTTTTTTTTTTTAACCATAATTTAAACTGAACCATAAATGATCCGATTTTGGCACCCCCTCTAAACACGTCTCTCAGGCAGGATTGTTATGATTTTGCCCAACCTGAAAAATCCCAACTGGGTATTTTCAAATTTCAACTTTAATTACATAGCTAATACATCTCTTAATATTGGTACTCCATTCTTAAAGTTTATAACCTTCTAGAGAAAATTTTTATGCCTGTCACTTGAATTTAAAAAAAAAAAAAAAAACAGTTTTAATTCAGCACTAATATACTTTAATTTCATTATTAAAATTATTATTAATAATTAGTTTATCTAAGAGCAAACCATGATTGGTTGTTATTGCTATTGATTTACATTTTTCCATGCATAATTGATAAATTCAAATAAATTATTATTTATTTAACCATTTTTTCATGTATAATTGATTTTTAATCAGTTTGTAAACAGTTAGTCTCTAAGTTGTATTTAGAAATTACAGTGTGTCTACCGGCGACTAAAAAGGGGACTTTTGCTACTAATTTAAAGATCAGGCAACTTGGGCAACTTTTTTTGATCAGAAAATGTCATTTTCATACTATTTTCAAGTTTTTGGCTACTTGTACCCTACTCCAGGCACGACTAATTTGAAAATCAAATTTAGTTTTTTGTCAACTTCGTTTTGTTTTCAAAGTTGCGATGGGTCATTCATCAAACATTCTAATCTGTTTTTGTAATGGTACTTTACAAATAAATATACTATATGCTCTGCTATATAATGTATGGCGTTTTTTAATTTATCATTTTATTCATTACTTCTTAAATGAAGCTAAATGACGTAGGTTTATTTCTTTTAAGTACAAAATTGCTACTGTTTTGGCAACTAAAGCTATAAAAATGGCTACTAGACTGGTGACTTTTTTATGTCAATGAGGCTACTAATAATACTATTTTTGCCTCCTGATATTGGTAAACACCCTGAAATTAACATTTCCTCCCAAATATTCTGAAACCCCATCCCTTGCCTTTAAAGAATCCGAAATAAAACCTGATCCCCTAAACCCTGAAAAAACCCAGGTTTTTAACAACACTGCTCTCAGGGCAAATGCCCTGTTTGTCCCCTCTAATGCAGTCATGAACAGCAGGGTGTTGTTAAACACCCTGAAATTAGCATTTCCCTCCAAATATTCTGAAACCCCATTCCCTTGCCTTAAAAGAATCCGAAATAAAATCTGATAAAACCCCTAAACTCTGAAAAAACCTGGGTTTTTAACAACACTGTTCTCAGGGCAAATGTCCTGTTTGTCCCTTCTAATTGCAGCTCTCCTTCTAATACAGTCATGTCTATAAAATATGTATATCAACCATATTTATTTGTTATACTGGGTGATTGAAGATAGATGTTAGAGATTATCTTTTAAACGGTAAGTGATTGAAAGATACTTTCAATTAGAAAAGTTTGTCAAATTAAGAGTAGCTCTCAGATATGGCAATTTTTTTTACTAGGGGTTGTATATGTATTAAATGCAAAATTTAACTTTTATATGGTCCTCCCTTTCTTATCACTTATATTTAGAAAAATGTTGCTCTTGTCTAAGAAAATGAAATTTTAAAGTGTAAAAGAGAATGACAAAATAATGGTGTAGGTATGGTAACTTTCACTAGAAATTGCCAAGTATGTGTTTTAGGAAAATTCTACCTAAATTAGTATTTGAGTAGTCAACTGTGACAATTAACATAAATTAATGTCATTTGAAAAGTAATTTAATTGTTTAATTTTTGAGACATTCCCTTGGTGCTTGGCGACAAATGCCAAAATTTTCAAATTGCAATAGCTCAAACACTAATCCACTCTGATACAATTTACCTTCTTAGACACTGAGCAACATATTTTCAAATATAAAGGATAGGAAAGGAGAGACCATATAAAAATTAAATTTCATATTTTAATATGTATACAGCCCCTAGTAATGATATTGCCATTTCTTGAAGCTACTCTTTACAAGATGAGCTTTTCGAATTGAAAGTGTTTCAATAACTTACGGTTTAAAAGATAATCGCTTTAACATCTATTTTGAATCACCCAGTAAAACTCTTAAAACATTGTCAATTCTTAAAAAGAAGTATTAATACAAGAAAAATGTTTAATTTCTATTTGCTCGTACAGTAAACAAACTTTAACCTTGCAATACAATTGATAAATTAAGACCTCCACATCCATCAGGGTGTCTACTGGTCATGAAAATAAAAAAAAAGTCATGAATTTGAAAAACAGAATCATGAAAGTCAAGAAAAAGTCCTGAGTTTTAATATGAGGTCAAGAATTTTTTTCTCCACAACTTAGTCAATTGGAGTGGGAAATTTCCTCTTCTAAGGAGAATCTTGGTTCCTCACCCAGAGTAATAATCACATTCAATTATTTTTTTAAGCAATAGGGAATGATAGTAACTTCACACTTGTGAGATTTTCCCCCATTTACAATATGATAGAACTTGGTTGCAATAAGAGGAGGGTCTTAGTTATATTTAATTACTAGCTGAAGTACCTGTCATTGACGGGTTAGTACTGAATGCAAATTTCCGAAAAGTAAGAACTTTCGTCAGTGTTGTAGGAGTACACAGAATGGGTGTAGTATACTGTCAAAAGTAAAGAACACGAAGTTATAATTTTTATGTATTGATAAAATATTACAGGTTAGAGAGTAACTAAGTAATATCATTTCATTCACTTTATTCGTAATTATGTGATGCACGAACGAATATTTCTGCAAAATCTCAAAATCTAATCAACATTTTTGAAAAATTGGAAACGTAGAATTTAAGTTGAGTGACAACCTATCATGTCACCAAATTTCGTTTCATTCCCTGCAGTCTTTATTTCGTGATGCTGGAGCAAAAATTTCAGCATTTTAATACGATTTTCACAATCTCAAAATATTTTAAATATTCAACACCTATAAATTAAGATTAACAACTACCTATCATATTTCGTATTTAGTCAAATTTCGTATTAGTCATTATTACGCGCTAATACGAAAAATGTTGATTCTGAAATTTCTAATGTTGTAAATATAACAGCATTTTGAGAGAATTTTCACAAAATCTCAAAATCCAATAAAAATGTTTAAAAAATTGGACACCTATATTTTATGTTGAGCAGCAACGTATCATGTGACCAAATTTCATTTTATTCGCGTTAGTCGTTATTATGTAATGCATGAACAAAAATTCACTCAGTTTGAAATGATTTTTGCAAAATCCCAAAACCTGATAGATGTGTTTCGACAAGCTTATACTCTACACTTTTGGTCTTCATCTACGTGCTTTCAAGTTTTTGTGCCACCATTCAAGCTTTTGTTCATCTCATGACGCCGGTTACGGTTGAGCCTCCGAATGTGGAGCATATATACAGTAAGTTAAGATGTTTTTCCAAGAAAAAAGTTAGAGAATTTCAGCATATCAATTTTTTAAAAGACTGTGTACATTTTAAAATTACCCCTAAATTCATGAAAATTAAAAATAGTTTCCTTCTTAATGAATTCTTTTATGATATAAAAAATTTTGAGCTATTCTTACTTAAAAAATATATTAGGAACAAATTTAAATATATAGCTAAGTTAACGAAAGAAGAAAAATTTTACAACCACAAACTTCAAACCATGTGCTCTCCGGATAATTACCGTTTAAAAGTCAATAAAATAAACAATTTTTGCAAGAAAGAAAGATTTACCACACTAACCACTATAAAAAACTTAACTTTTGGATGAGAAATAATAAATGCTATAAACAAGCTCAAACTAACAAAGAAGATCAATTCATTAATCTATCCTCCATAACTCTTACTCAACAGCAAAAAGCCACTCTAAACCTCGGTCCCAAATTCATTCTTGATGACAAAATAGATATCAATGATACCGTTGCGAGCATTGAGGCCGCCATTGTCTCATTACCCCCCTCAGATAAACAAGCTATCCATATGCATGCCCAACAAGAAATGAATAAAAAACTTAAAACTACTGTTAAAGATCATGAAGACCGTAAATGCCTCAGCAACCTAAAGAAAAATAACAAGATCGTTTGCTTAAGCTCTGACAAGACAGGAAAGATTGTTATTCTAGATAAAAAAGATTACCAAGAAAAAATGGAACAAACCATCAATAGCCTAAACGTTTTACATCTTCCCAAAGACCCCACCACGAAAATCAATAATAAACTAAAAACTTTAATAAAAAATGGTACCTGGCCGGATCAGAAAGGTCCTAACTATAACAATACCGCTAATTTCGCCCCACGGATTTTCGCTAAATTTAAAGATCATAAAAATCCCCCCTCCCTTCACCCAATCGTGAGCAAATGTGAAGGCCCCACCTACACTCTTGAAAAATATATGAAGGATATATTGCAAGAAATTATACCCCCCTCTAACAGCACTCTAACTTCCACCGACGATTTCATTAAAAACATCCGCGATTATAAACTTAATGAAGACGATATTATGGTAAGTTTCGATGTTGTAAATCTATACCCGTCAATAGATATTAAAGAAATGAACCAAATTATTAACAAACAAATTCAAAGTAGTTTTAAAGATATAGCCATAATTAACACCCTAACTAGTGCAATAAATCTAATTTTAAATAATTCATATTTTCAATATAATAATCACTTCTACCAACAAATAAAAGGAGTCCCCATGGTCTCCCCCATATCCGGAATAATTGCCGACTGGAAAATGAGAATCCTTGAGGAACAGATTAAACAGACACACAATAGTACCATCAAACTTTGGCTTCGCGATGTCGACGATATCTTCGCTATCCTTACCACCCACAATAATGAAGAAAATAATTTGATCAATCAACTTAATGCCATAGACCCGAACATTAAATTTACCTACGAAAAAGAAATCAATAATAGCCTCAATTACTTAGATGTGAACATAACCAGAAACAATAATCTCATTGAGACCACCATTTTTCGAAAACCTACTTGTAATACTAATATAGTAAATTTTAAATCTAAAACCCCTTTCAACTATAAAATTGCTGCTATTTGTTCCTATATCGACCGCGCTTTCAAAGTTTGTTCTAACAACGACCTCCTTCAAAAAGAAATTGCTTTCATAAGGAAGCAATGTCAAGACGCCCACTATCCTCGAGAAATTTTCAATAAAGTTTTCAAAGCTAGGCAACGTAAATTAAATATTATAGACAACCGTCAAAAAGATAAACCACGTTTTACTACCGCTATCCCCTTTAGCCGGGGGATAGCCAATAAACTTTCTAATATCGCCAGTAAAAAGAACTTCCGTATTCCAATTAAACCTAATAAAACAATTTTTCAGCGCATTAGATCGGAAAAAGACCCAATCAACCCCATCGAAACCGCAGGGATCTATAAAATTAATTTTATGTCAAACGATACTAATAAAGAAAATTGCTACATCGGTGTTACAAAAAGGAAAATTAAAGTGCGAAAAAACGAACATTTTCAAGACATTAACCTCCAGAAACAAAGTACCAACTTTAAAAATAGTATATATGCCTACATTCGTGAGAGCTTAGAAATAGTGACGACAGATGGCAGCATCAACGATGCGCTTCATACAATCGACCAATCATGGGATGATGTCATTCATCGAAATTTCCGGAAGAAGAACGAAGAGATAAAAAAGGAAGCCGCCATTAGTGTGAGATCCAGAAACGACTGATGATGGTTATGTGTGTAACCGAAATATATATCGTGTACGGGGGAATAAGGTATTCCCAAATAAAAAATTTTTAACTTTTTTTACCTGATAGATTTTTTTTTAGATGCTTATAGTTTAAGGTGAGTGACCACCTATCATTTCACCAAATACCATTTTTTCACCTTTGCAGTTATTATGTGATGTGCGAACACAAATTTACGCAGTTTGAAACAATTTTTGCAAAATCTGAAAATCTAATCAAGATTTTTTAAAAATACACTGCCTAATGTTTAAGTTGAGTGACCACCTATCATGACACCAAATTTCATATCATTCGCTTCAGTCTTTTTTACGTGATGTTTGAACAAAAAAAGCGTCACGGACAGAATGACAGAACGACAGACAGACAAACTTTTTTTTGAGGGTCGTACCGGATTCTCAGGTGCTTGAAACGGATAGAAATCGCAAAATTTTTGAATTCCAAGAAATGTACAGACAAAAGTCTAATTTTATTTATATAGATTTTTCTGAATTAGTTACATTTCAAAATCCACAAAATGTTGGTACAGTACAGAGCCAGAAATCCGCACAGCTTGGGACCATGGCTAGGGCGGATTTTAGAATTTTGCGGATTTCGGGCCATAAAAGAAAAATCATTACATTTCTGATTTTAAAAAAGTAGAATGCAATTACAATGAAATAAAAACACAGTCAAAATATAGTTATATTTTCACACTAAATACAAAAGCATAGGAGAAAAAAGAAAAAATTACATAAAGACAAGCAAATGGTTTCAAAATTTCCTTTTTCTAATTTTGAAAGCATGTTCTATGGTGATTTGTTTTAAAGTATTTTTTTCTACTTTCAGTTTCTTTCTTTTATTTATTTATTTTTGCAAATAGTAAATTATCATTAATTCTTGTTTCATTACCAAACTTTGCTGTTCTAAAAATTTAATGTATTCTTCTCCTAACTTTAAACTTTTATTAAATGGATTTTATTATTATTATTACTATATAATAATTATTATTATTATTTTAAGTTTTCATCATCATCAGAATCATATTTATCTAGATTCAAGGCACTTTTCACTAATTTCATCACTAGTGAATGACTGCAAATTTCATTATTTACATCAGAGAAGGTGTGCGGATTTTAGGTCGGCGGATTTTTGGCACTCGACTGTATATAGTGAAAGACAGTGTTTTCACTAAAACGCGAGACTGCAAAAATCTCACTTTTATTTATTTATTTATTTATTATTTTTTTTGCATTAAAAATTATTACTGCAAGAAATTCACACTCCCTACAAATTAATTTCATTCGCTCAAAATTCTCGTATTTCAGAAAATTCGGGCACTTTTTCAAAAAAGTCACGCACGCTTCCATTTTTCAGTTGTAAGTTTAATATAGAGTGTAAAAGTAGATTTTCCAGAACTCCTGAAGCCTATGGGAAAAAAAAAAAGGTTCCTGGGGACACTGTTGTTCCTCAACTAGGTTATTTTTATTGCGTGCAACTGAGCCTTACAGACTTGGAGGCATTTTACGTCAATGCTGTCTAGTATTTTTACTCTCTGGTTCGTACACATCTTTATTCTTGGCTGTAGGAATTGCTTGTTTACTCTGCGAATTGTGATTCTTGCAATTGGTTTGAAAAATGAGAAAAACTTTTTCAACCAATTCATCTTGACTGACTGATTGATGGAATGTTCTTGTAGGAGTGCCCTGGCACTAGGCCTTTAATTCCAATAGGTTTAGATCTTCGTAGTGTATTTTTATTGTGCCTTGAGTCCCCAAAACATGACGGGTTTAGTTAAGTATCTGTCAAGTGCAGTGAGAAGTGATCTACATGAATAGTCTGGCCGGTTAAATGTTAAAACAGAAGAGTTTATTTCCTTACTATCATTGAAGTAATTAGTACCAAGGGACTTATAATGTCTAGCGAGTCCACACCCACAGTATATGAAATATAATGTTAATAGTGGAGCATGCCATGGTTTGTAGTACATTTAAAATGTGTATCAGGTATATCAAGAAAAGGAGAGCATTTAGCACTAACACCCTTAGGTCTTTTGCTGTTAGATGGATCACGAAAATTGTAATCTGGTAGTTTGGCAAGAGTGTCATTATCGAATTTGGTTATTTTGTAAAATTTGACCACAAGTCTGTGGAATGTGTGTTTAAACGGCTTGATGGCAAGGTAATTTTGAATGGTAGTGTTTCTCAAGTGATTCCCTTTAAGGATTTTTGTGAGTATTGCACTTTACTTAGCTTGGATGGATTTGATGTGTGATTTAGCTGTGAAAGCCCATACGGTGGTGCGTAAGTAGCAATAGGCCTGATTATTGTTTTGTAAATGAGCCAAATCTTCTTTTGACATCAGTAAATTGTAGAAGCTATGTGGCAATAAAATTTGTCCCAAGGTCAGATCATACAGCACCTTTCCTTCTCCAATCGCCAGCAATTGATGTGAAAATATATCTCTGCAGATTGATCATTTTGCAGCTGTATACGCATATGTGTAGTTCATTTCAACGTTTCATGTGTCACCACAAAGTAAAGTATTTCATGCTAGCATTTATTTTGTCCACTGGTGTGTCGATCGAGGAATTATAGGTAATGTTTGCCTGAAATCTCCTGCCAGCAATATTAATGTCTTCCTAATAATAAATCTAAATTTCAGTTAAAATTCATGCTTTCTGCCTTGTGCATCAATAGCATGATTTTTGCCTTGCTTTAAACAACTTCCTTTTACCAATAAGAACTTGCACAGTCTTTTGCAGTCATGTGATCAGACCAAGGGGTTACTTGCTCCTTGACGCACGCCAAAGTACTTAACAGAAGGCGATAAGAACTCTTTCAGGTAGTCAACTGGCACCTTTTTTCAAATAAACCACTTTTTATCTGTCACGGGTGTGACATCTGTATTAAAGTTATATAAAAACATGCCCATATTCAAATGTTACATTGTGTCAAAATTTATAAACCTTTGGAGATTTGAGGTTTTGAACAAATGGACATTTATATTTTTATTTATTTAGATACAACAGATATAATGACAGGAATTAGTTTTTACTTACATATGTGTAGAATTTTACGCCTATGCAATTTTGAAGGAAAGAAAAACTGCTGATCAGAGTTAACACATTTTTAAAACTTGTAAAGGTGAGAACTATTTGCAAGAAATAGGTTTTTTGCCAAAGCAGCAAAACATAGGGCTTATTGTACTTTTTTATAAAGCATAAATATTTTTTAAATAAAACTTACAAAATATTTGCTTAAAGCTGTAGTTTAAAAAAAAAGTGTTAATTTAAGTGGAATTAGTTTAAATAGTAGACAGTTTAATTAAACGGATAAGAAAAAATACTGTAGTACCTCCTATAAGAGACACCTGAATTTGAGGGAATTTCTGTTGTTTCCAGTAACTTTGAAGGTAGGTTAAGTTATTGAGTAAGGCAAAGCTACATGAGGGCTGTCTGCCTAAGGAGGGGATGGGAGAACTTTTTAATTCAGTAACTTTGAAATTCAGGGACACTGAAGAAAAGTAATATATATATAAATAAATGGAAATAAATAAAAATAGATGGAAACTTGTATATTGAAGACATCAATGACACCATAATCTTCATTTCCAATGTAATTGATGATGGGGCCTTAGTCCTGGTTGTTGCCCGGTTTTTACCTCTGTCTTGTCAAACATTGTTACAAAACTGAGCATTTTAATTTTGCAAACAAAAGAAATTATAAACCTATATTAACCTAATAAAATTCTTTATGCATCTCCAAGCATTTTGTTTTGTTTAAAAAAAAAAAAAAAGTAAATCATATCATCAAGGCCGAGAAAGCATCCCCCCCCCTCCTCGGTCTAAATTCCTTGCATAGATAATTGGCCTTAACAACACAATTCAACATTTCATCAAGGAAACATTACAAACTAGTTTTTAAAAATTGGGAGAGAGAAAAAAGTTTAAACTAGACAACTATAGCTATGGAAAAATAGCTATAATAATGCTATCATTTTTTGCAAAATGTGTTTATACTCTAATGATGTGTATGTTTACTTTGTGATTATAAAATATTGCTGATCTCAGTTAAGGTGTGTTGTTATCTATGATTTGGTTTATTTTAAAGTGAAACTGTTTTTGAAAGTGAATTACCTGCTGTGTTTTAAAGAAGTTGCAATTTTATTTGTGTAAAAAAAAAAAAAAAAAATCATTTGTGTACTTTATATCCATATTTAAAGAATCATATTTAAAATTAAATATTACTGTTAATCTAACAGTTTAAATTTTAATATGAAAGTTATAACATCTATATTCACTTTTAGTTACTGTACTTTCATTTATTTAGATATGTGATTTAGATTTATGCATTTTCTTTCTCAAAAAATTGTTAATTTATTTATTAATGATGACAGTTAATTTTATTGTTCCTTTAAAAATAGTTATTAGCCTTTTATTAAATCACTATTTCCTTATTCTTCCCCTCCACTTTCGCCTTTGCCCATTACATATTTTATTTATTTGAATAACTGACAAATTAAATGATATTTTTATCCTCATTAGATTGTTCATCTCAATATGTAAAAATGGAAATATGTTTAGAATTTTTGCTCCTCTCTTTACATAAATTCAGAATAATTCATACTGCATTTATGTCATATTTATTTTCATATGTTGAATGTCTCATGCAGGTAATTTTTCTTTTCTGAAGAAAAAAAAATAATATTAATACTTATTTTTTATTTAATTTTATCATTCAAAATAATCTTTAAACTGCAGATTTTGCACAAATACACTTTTTTTGCATGGTATGCTACTATTTAATGAGGCAACTCTTTCAAAACTAGGATGGCAGCTTGCCAAAAGAAAGAACTTAGTAAAAATAGTTCCTCTGTGCCTATTTTTAAAATTTTCCCAAGTGAACTTTTGTTCCTCACTTGTTTTCAGTTTCTTATATATATATATATATATATATATTTTTATTTATTTAAATTTATCATTTGTATTAAAATTTCTTAAATAAAACTTATTTAAATGAGTAAAATATTTTTTTTCCCCTTAGAATGTTACTGTTATAAAAATGAATGATTGAAGCAGCTTTATTTGTTAGAATAATTAATAAATTATAAATGCTTATATTACTTTATATTAAAAGCAATATAAAGCTATTTTAGCACAGATAACATATTGCTGCTAAGTTTGAGTTTTTTTTATGTATGCTTTCTAGCATGACATTATTAATTTGGATGATTGTTACTATTCTTTAAATTGAAATAAGAAATTCTGTGTGTAATTCTTAAATTTTGTTTTTAAATTTTATAAATTTGTTAAATTTCTTCATTTGTATTCTAAAAGAAAAAAAAAACAAAAAAACCTGTTTGTTATAGTGTTTTGTCTCTTCTGTAAGCTATGATTGTATCTCAAATGAATTATTACTCCAATGCAGTTTAAGTGAATTATAATATAGTTGTCTGTGTAACATCTCTTTCATAAAATAAGAAATATAAAAGGTGAGGGGGACAAGTCTTTTAATTTTGTGCATTACAAGTCTGAAATAACTCATTATTCAGGAGAAGAGTTTTAGATAAATTTAGTTTAAATTATTGGAATAACAGAGATATTGTAAATTATATTAAAAAATCAATTAATGATTATTGAAAATTAAGGCGCTGCCATAAACTATAACACTTTTTAGCTAAATTTCGACCCCTCCCACCCTTTATGTTTCATTCTGCCACAAGATTTTATACCCATCCTCAAAACATTACAACCTTAATTAGCAATTTTATAAAAAACTTTACCCAATCTTAACTTGCAAAATGCATTTATAATGTGTGGAAGTCTTCTTCCTGAAATTCCTATTCAGAGGCCAGCAGTTTAGCTTTGGCAGTATTGAAGAACATCAGCAATAGTTGATGTTCTGTCTCTTTGTTAATTTGTTTTGTTTATCTGTCTGCACACCAGACAGTATTATTCTGGAGTTTTAGATTTAGGTGTTTTGTAGATAAATCTGCTAAAACAGTGAAAATGTTTCGAAATATATGCAAGCTGCAGCAAGGGCGCAAAAATTTGGATATTCATTATGACATGAGTGTGACATAAGAGCTTTGTTGACCCATCCCTATTACAAACTGTTACATGTGGTTAAACCCCTCCACACCTCTTTGAACATTACTCAATTAATGGAAGCCCCCTTAGAGTGCTCCTTTGAGGGGAAAAGTGAAGTCCTTCCTATCTGGGATGCAGTTGTAATACAATATTTGTATGCCCAACTTGTAATTACAGTTGCTAAAACATGTTTTTTGTGTGTGTGTGTGTGTGCACATGCGCTCGTAAAACAGCTTGAATTGCAAATAAAATAAAATAAATATTTTTTTACTTTTTAGTGCAATGTGTTTTTAATTTATTAGTTATTAATCAATTTTTTCACTAACATTTTTTTTTCATATTTCAGGTATATCCCCAGTACTACCCCAGCATCATGTCTCATCTTCTCCTTCAGACCATATTATTCCCCAGATGATTATAACATCTGCTGAAGACTCGGAACAAAAAAATGTTTCTGAATGTACTTTAGTATTAATTCCTCCAAGTAATGGTCATTCCATTGAAAAAAGTGATTATGATACCTCTGCAAATTCTGTTTCAGAGCAGAAACCTGTTGAGGAGTAAGTGAATTTTTAAGCTGAATTTGCATTAAATAAAATTGTACCTGTTGAGATAACTGCATATCCGAAAGGGCTAGTATGAAGAAAAATCTGGTCTATTTCACAGTTCCCTTTATAAAATTTTGTACAAAATTACTACACATTTAAATCCAACGAGCTTCAGTGAACCATTGGGGAAAACAGCAATTTTAGATTTACCTATGAAACAAACCTTTTATATAAAAAAAAAGCAAATTAATATTTTGGGAGCTAATCCGTGAAGAGTTAAATTCATTTTAAGTTTCTTCCTCTTCCTCATGCTAAAAGATAATTTAAGTGTGATGATATTACAACAGGTTTTCTACAGACTTGGAAAGTCAGCAAAAATCAGGAAAATGACTTTTGGTCGGGAAAGGTTGAGGAATATAGTAAAGGTCGTGTGTGTGGAAAATCCATGTATACTAGCATGGTTAAACTGAAAAGTATTATAAAATACAGTAGACTCCCTCTTATCTGGCCTAAATGGTATTGGAAGTAAGCTGGTTAAGCGAAATGCCGGTTCTGTCTAATGGCTCTTACCATTATAGCTTCAAAATAGGGATGCACCGGATACCATATTTTGCCGAATAATGAATACTGAATATTCGGTTAAAATTCTAACCGAATATTCGGCCGAATACCGAATACTTTGTTAAAATTTATTAAACTATTATTGAACCGTTATTAAACTTTGATTGCAATGATTAATTTGATTAGTTTGTTCTGAAACAATATTTCATAGGGGGTAAAACTTCATAAATTAAAATGCTGCAAAATTTAACATCCCAAGTACTTCCTTTATATATTATTAATAACTTTTTTAAACATAGTGAAATGCTGGTAACTTGTTTACCTACATATTTTATTTTTAAAAATGAGCAGTTAATTGACTTTACATATTTATGAACACTTAATGTTATGAGGTTTTCTTTTTCTGGTTACTTTTAAATTTAAATGAGTTAGTAATAGCAAGCTTAATTTAATGTGTCATAAGAGAAGAAAGAAAAATTGAAAAGCAACAAAATTTAAATTTAGCATCTGAGTGTTTTCTCTTACATTAAAACTCATTTTATTGTGATATTAGTTTTTGGTGTGATTGTGGCAACGTTACGCTAGGGCGATCTGCCAAGGATATGGTGGTGCCTTGGTAGATGGACTTTCTAAGGGTTTCTAACGTGTAGTCACATGTGATATTAGTAAGTAACAACTTGAAGTAATTTAGTACTATGGTACTATACTATATCTTTCATTCATGATATAAAAAATATGTATTTTTTTACCGATGGGTGAATACTTAAATTTGCTTACTATTCGGTTGCCGAATATTTAAGTATTCGGCCGAACCGAATATTCGGTTTGCCTGCCGAATAGGCAGTATACCGAATACCAACCGAATATTCGGTGCATCCCTACTTTAAAGAAATACCATTTTATTAATGGCACACTATATGATGCATTATAATAATGCAGTGTACTAAATGTGTTTATTTCAAAGGTTTGCATACCATTAAGGGGAAAGTGTAAAATAAAATTAAAATAATTTTTTATCTGCGTAAGACTGGAAGTTTGATGACTTACTGCATAGATTCACCATTTTTTAAAAGCATCACATTGATGAAACAAACCATGCTTGTATTTTAAGCAAGGAATAAAAAATAAACTAGCTGGAACTCATCGAATTCGACGGTCACTTTATAAACTGTAATATTTAAAAATAAATGGGAATGATCAAGAATGTCACCAAGGTCTTGAACAAAACTAACAGGAAAAATCAAAGAGCGACGCGGACGGAATATGACTTGTGACAGAAAGTAAACAAAAGGTTTCACGCCAGTTCTTAGCAACTGTACAATGACGATGAAATGATTGAAATCTTTAAAATTTGTTTTTAACTATCTTTATTAAGTAAAAAAAAAGAAGAGTAGATATTAAATGACGAATGAGCAAATACAGTAGTTACAAATTCTAATTGAGCAGCGTTGAAGACGATATTTTGGGTAAAGTCATCGACCACGAAACGTCCAGGTGAATTCTCTTAAATGATCTTGACTACCACAGCATTCTTTGATCTAACCATTGTAAGAGTGACATACAACACTCCATGAGAAAATACGGGTGCAGAAAGGTAAACGCCAAAAGTATGAAACGAAAATAGTGAAAAATTTCGGAATTCTGCAAGAGACAAAAAAATGTAATCCGCCAAATGGCAATCACACGCTCCCTGCTTTATTTGCCTTTTCTAAAGCTACCCTCGATGCTAAAGATCCAGTATCAGGCAGAAAACTGAAAAAGTCAAAGAAATAAAAGATAAATCTCTAACTAAAGGAGGAGTTTATAACTGCCGTCAATGTCGTTAACAAACCACAATATATTTGCATGGAGAAAATTTTGAAAAAAATCTGAAACATTTTCATATTTTAAATACTCACTAAAGTTCTGTATATTAAAAGCGTATCATAATCCATGCGCCGTCCCTATTTTCTTCTTTGTTTCATTAAATTGAAAAGTGCATCGGTATTCATGGCCGTGCCGTATTTTTCTTTCTTGTTCCACAAAACACTTCTTTGTAATAGAAATCTATAGCTGCTAAAACTGTTTTACAATCTTCGCAGGCATATTCCAACTATACTTCACCATTTTAAATACTGTTCAGAATGAGCATCATAATCCATGAGTGTGCTATATTTGTCTTTCTCGTTGCATAAAACACATCTTTGGAATTAATATCTATATTAAATTTGTCTACTGAAGCTATTTTACTACCATCACCAGGCATGGTTTGGTTTTTAAGTTGTTTTTTTTTTTTCCCCCGCAAACTTGGCGATCAATTATAGAAAATCGCAAACCTTGTCAGACTTATTCTCCCCCCCCCCCTTCTGCGTTATGTGGCAAACACATTTAAAAAGATTTCCACCGTGACAGTTCATCTCTACAAAACCTGTCTACAAATCATATCGAGACAGAATCGAATAGACAAAGTCTGGGCGTAAACGAAATAGCACCCTAGTGCTAATAAGCGATAAAGCGCTAAAATAAAGAAGGCTTTTTATGACAGCAAAATGTATTTAATAAACCACAATGTTATTTCTATGGCAAAAAATTGCACATTTGAAGTTCCGCTACACCTGATCCCTTCGACTTTAAAAATTTTTCTCTTTAGATGACACATCTACGGACCAAGACCTTTTTATAGACCTCTCAACCAGATTTTTACACATAGCTGTTCTTTCAATTTAGTGGATACCGGAAAAACATGTTTAAAATTAATATATAGAAAAAATTAAGGAAATAAACGATAAAGTGCCAAAATAAAGAAAGCTTTTATGATTTCCAGATGTATTTAATAAACCACAATGTTATTTCTAAGGCGAAAAATTGCACGTTAGCTATTCCGCCATGTTTGATCTGTTCGACTTTTTCTATTTTTCTCTTTTGATCACACATCTACAGGCTAAGGGCTTTTTTAGACACTTTAAAAATTCTCTTACACCTAGCCATTCTCTAAATTAGTGGATACAGTAAAAACACGTTCCAGATTAACAGATAAGTGATAAAGCATCAAAATAAAGAAGGCGATTTTAGCTGCCAACAATGAGTTTTAATAAACCACAATGTTATTTCTATGTCGAAATATTACCAGTTTTGGCGAGTTATCGCCAAGTTTGTCGTCAAAAAATAAGTCTCCAAGACTGAACTCAATTTGGCAATATCTGCTATACTTCGTGAGAATTTGGCCAAAGCCTTTTAATTTAGAATGCGATTAATTTTTCTTTATGGTGAAGTAATTCGAAGTCAGTTTTCATTTCTTTTTTTTAAATCATACTTGCTCTTATTCTAATCAGAATATACCTGGTAAGTTTATTAATATAAATATGCAAAATATGGAATCGCAAAATGGTTTATTTATCAAGGAAAGTAGTAAAAAATCAGCAGAATTTGAGAAAAGGAGTGACTTAAGCTGTATTCTTCGAGGGACAAATAATTAATCCGCCAAATGGCGCTTCCTGATTTATTTGCGTTTTCTGGCAATGCTGATAAATATCCAATATCAAATAGACAACTGAAAAGGTAAAGAAATATGCGATAAGGTGCCAAAATATAGAAGACGTTTAAAACTGCCAACAATGGGGTCAATAAACCACAATGTTATTTCTATGGCGGAAATTTGCACCTTTGCCGTTTTGCCACGCCTAAACCGTTTGACTTTTTCTGAGTTCCTCTTTTGATGGCACATCTACAGTCCAAGACCTTTCTTTAGACACCTCAACCAAATTTCTGCACTGGCCGTTCTCTCAATTTAGTTGCCAAAAGAAAAACATGTTTCAAATTAATATATAGAAGATTACAGAGCTTACGCATATCATTCGTTTATGTAAGATCGTTTTTTAGAACAACCCATTTATTATCACTACACACATTTGCCACATTTGCCACACAACATTTACAAACGGATGCAATTTCTAACAAATATTTTTCCGAATAAATCAAACCTTACGGAGCTTACGCTTATCAATCGTCTGCCAACAATGGGGTTAATAAACCACAATGTAATTTTTATGGCGAAAATTTGCACCTTTGCCGTTCTGCCACGCCTAAACCGTTCGACTTTTTCTGATTTTCTCTTTTGATGGCACATCTACGGGCCGGGACCTTTCTTCAGACACCTCAACCGAGTTTTTACACTCAGCCGTTCTCTCAATTTAGTTGCTGAAAGAAAAAAATGTCAGCAACTAAATTCAAAATAATATATAGATAATACAAAATCATCAATTTTTAGTATTTTATTAAAACATATTACTGTTGTTGTTGTTATATTTAAGTCAATTACTGCCAGTTAAAGTGGAGATCCGGTTAAACCGTTAAATGTAGGCCAGTTAAGAGGGAGTCTACTGTACTAGAAATTTGTATTGTATAAACATTATTTGAATATTCAAACATTTTCTTTCCTATACTGTTCCAAAATTGCCACTGTCTTTTTTTTTTTTTCCCCTCTATCTTCTTGCCCCTTTTATTTGTGTAGGTGTGTTTATTGTATTAGTTGTATATATATACTGTTTATGTTATTCTTTTATTAGTTTGTTTCATGTTTCTCTCCCTCTTTTTTTTTTCCTTTTTATCATTTTATTATTGTTTTTAACATACTATTCTCTTTTTGCAAATTCTTCTCTCTCCTCTTTTCAACTTCTTCTCACCTTGGTTTTCTCATATTTTATTTCTTCCAAGTGGTAACTTATTTTCCTTTGCACTAATTTTTGAAAGCGGGGCACGAAATTTCGACTCGCCATTGCCAAGCAGAATTTTTACTTTGGCAAATGAAAAAGTTGGTCTAATTATGGATGGAACTCTTACATGAAGAAAAAAGTTGATACACCCAGAAGTAGAAAGTACTTAAAGATGCTACGCAGAACAATTCCAGTTTTTGCAGAACATTTCATCCTGGGTGATTCCATGTCAAATCAACACAGCTCACAAACCCGACCCCTCCAATTTTTTTGAAACTTGGCATAGTTGTTGTACACTATGACCTGTAGTCAAATATCAAATTTTAGATTTCTACCTCGTTTTTTTTTTTTCAAAATCTACAAATTTTTAAACTTTTTAAAAAGTGAAAAAAATGAAATACTTTACCTCATAAAACAGCCTATAACTTCTGTTTTAATTGTGCTACTGAAATAAATAAGGACTCATTTTAAAGCTCTTGGTGTGAGCTTTCTAGGGATGTGTAACATGATGCCAAATCTGGAATATAAATAGCTAGGTCACTTGACCTTTGACCTTGAATATCTCAAAACATGTCCCTTTTGTTTTTCTTGATTTTATTATATTTTAATCACCTATTATTGTTTTATAAGATTGCAGGTTTTCAAGCTGCCACTGGCAAAACTTTTTAAGTTATGGATTTTTAAAGAAACAACAACGATAGATGTCTGCAGAGCATTACCATGTACTATAGTTTTTCTTTTCCTCTTCACTTATCAAAACAATCTAACAACAATTCTAATTATAAAAACTGTGCCCAAATTTACATCCTTTACCTTTTATGAGTAAATTTTCATTTTATTATTATTATTGTTGTCTCTTTAAATGAAATTGTGTATTAAAAATTTGTTTATAAAAATGCGAAGTTTGTTTTAATGCTAATTTTCCTGCTAAATGCTAGATTGAAATTTTTTATATTCAATCACAATAAAAAATACTAAATCTAGCATTAAAAATGCTAAATTGTCAGCCAATGAGATCTCCTGGAGATCTCATTGGGGGGGATCTCAATCGGGGGGGGGGTGTCAGGATGTAAAGTGTCATTTTCTGTGTTGATTTGACATGGAATGACCCCCTTAAAAAAAGAAAGAAAGAAAAAAAAAGAAAGAAAAAGAAAAAAACGATATGTTCAGCAGAACAATTAAAGCGAAGTGCCCTTTATGCCCATGCATTCTCTCTTCACATTTCGCGCAACCCAGCAACAGCGGCGATCTGCGGATCTTGATCTGAAATGCTCCTGGGATGTACGTTTTCACTGCTCTACACAACAAAAGCGCCCATCCGCGATGAGGATGGTGAAATAGTGGGTTGTTATAGGCAGAACAGAAGCAGAAATTCCTTGACCACGTAGATCCAGCACATAGAACAACGCTCATTTTAGATACTACCGGTGTAACATACTCCTAAGTTAAGTTTGTTTTCTGGTCATTATTCAAATGTACAACAGTCAACCATTTTCAAGTTTTTTAAGTAAATGCCAGATATTTGTGATTTGAATAATGTAAGCAAGTATGTTGTTGAAAAGAGTAATTCAGAAATAGCCATTTTAAAACACATCAGCATTTCATCTAATCCGAAACATAAATTAGACGGGAAAGACATTTCTGATGTAAAAGTTCCCCCCCTCCAAAAAAAAGGATGTTTAATCCTTTATCGGAAAAAGATTTTGACTGGATGTTATTTGATGAAGTGTCTAACACAGTGAGTTGCCTGGGAATGGTGCAGATCCAAAATGGATCAAAGGATTTGGTTCATCTTTTAAAAAGGAAACTTTTTCATTTCATGATAAAAGAAAAGTTCATAAAGCTGCAGTTGAACAACTAAAGGCAAAATCTGCATCCACAGAGACACCTATGGCTAAATGCATAAAAAAAATGGACGAAGGAATATTTGCTCACATGAAAAAAATTGTTTAATATATCCTATTACATTGCTAAACATGATAAAACTTTTGCAGATTTTGAAGCTCTTTTGTCTTTTGCAACAATATTGGAAGTGAAGATCCTGAGTAAATATGGCGATGAAAAGGAATGCAGAATCTTTGTTCATTCTGTTGCTGAAATGCTCAGAAATCAGTTACAAGTCAAATAAAAAAAAAATTGCACTTCATTAGTATTATGATTAATGGTTCGACAGACAGAACTACTATAGAACATGCGATGGTGTTATCAGGTATATAGAAAATGGAATTGTAATGGAAGACTATAGGTGTTAATGATTTTTTATCAGCCATTTCAAAGGGATATTTCATAGCAATGACTGAGTTGATCAGTAAGTGTATTGGTGCAGAAAACTAAAAAGATAAAATGTACATTGTTGAATTAGGGACAGATGGAGCAGCTAATATGGTTTTACACAAATCTGGACAGAGCTCATTCTACGTAGGAAAAAGGGAAGGGTGCAAAGGTTTTAAAAAAAAGCATTTGTTTCTTAAAAAGGCTGTACATATCCTGATTAAAAGCACTTCTAATTAAAAAAATTACTTTAAAGAATTAAGTAAAACAATACTTTATTTATTAATAAATTTAGTAATAATTATTTCGTAATCTTTATTAATAAAGACAGTCTAATTACTAGTCTTTATTAAAAATTTAACATTAATTAAGTTTATAAAGCTAAGTAATGTAAAAGAGTTAATTACTTTCTAAGTAACTTTGTTAATTAACTTATTAAAATAAATTATAAATTGTTAAGTTAATAAGAATATTAAGCATTTCCCTACAAATTTCCCATTTATTTCTTCCTACTTTGAAGAGGAAATGCGATCAAACATTGCATTCACTAAATAAGCCAGAAAATGAAGCAGGTCTAAGGGAACAGCAGTTTTTGGAAAATGTTTCATTATCAGGAATGCTTAAAGAATACAACTTGCTAACATTAATGAAGAAAAAAGTTATCAAAGCATAAAAAAAAAAAAAATAATCTGAAATTCAAAATCACATTTTCAAAGCAGGCTAAAATCGGTGTTGAATGACTTAATATTATCAATTCATGTATTTGGTAGCTTTCAATGACCCCCTCAGGATACCTATTAAATTATGGATTGCACGAAATAGAAACTTTAGGAAAATACATCCATTCAAATGATTGGCGCAATAAGAGGAATCTTCTCCTTACAGAATGGGCAGAATACAAGCTGACCACCTCTTCTTTAAATTTACAAAAAGCTTTGAAGAGTATTTATGGGAATCCTGATACCTATTCAACTCTGCTTCCAGTAGTGAACTACATTGCCATTTTACTTCTAGCACAGCTGCATGTGAGAGAGGTTTTACTGCTTTCAACTGAATTAAGGCTGCATATAGGAATGCACTAGCAACCAGCACTATGAACAATCTCTTAGCAGTATCTGTAAATGTGCCAGATATTGAAAACTTTCATCCAGATGATGCCATTGACAAGTGGTACTTTAGTTCTGACAGGGAAAAATAAACAAAATTCCTATTGGGTATGTCTTCAAAAACAATTTTTTTTTAATCGGCTCTTCATTTATGCTCATAAATACTGCAATCTTTCTGAAATCTCCAATACATTAAAATGATTTTCAGTTATAAAAAGACCATTTTATTTTGTAAAATAACTTGGCATATTTTAAGCATTTCGTATAATTAGAAAAAATTCCCAAAATACATAAAAAGTAGAATATGGCAACTCAACTTTGTGGCGAGTATATAATTTTTTTGGCGAGTGTATTCTAAGCTGAAATTTTGGGCCCTGTTTGAAAGAACAAAATATAATTATAACTTTTCCAAAACATTTGATAAAAACAAGATAGAACAGCTCAAAGCTTTTGATTCATAATTGCTTCAAAACTGAAGTTTTAAGATTTTGTGTCCACCATTGTGCTTGGGTATCTGACGATTCAGCTAAAGTCCTCGTTAAATAGCACATTTATGTCTAACTGGTTCATTTCTCTTTTTCATTTACAAATTCAGATTTGATTATGCACCATTTAGTATCTGACAGATATCTACATTAAATATTTTCACTTGAAATCTTTATTTGTATGATAGTTCTTTTGCGGAAAAGATTTAGCATATTAACATCTATCAGAGAAATTTTACTGCAGCAATCTGTTCTTAACAAACATTGTATGTTTTGTTGATTCTACTTTCTGTATCCAAATATATTGTGAAAAATCAAACCTTAATGGTAAAAATAAATGATTATTATTGAAGTTAAGGAGAGATGAAATTTAAAATATTATTGTTTTGTTAGATAAAATTAAAAAAGCTATGTACCAGTCAGCAAAGGTCAAGCAATTTTTTACTGCAGCACTATATTTACATACTGACTTATCTAAGTTGAAATCATTTCTTTATAATGTAGTATTAAGCAGCTCTTTTTTTTTTTTTAAAATAAAAATATGAATGACATCACCTTTTGAAATAATGTTTTACTGAATGTTTCTTATCTAGTTTTGAAGATATATCGGTTGTTGTAAGAGATGTAGTTTCAAAATGTACAGAATCTGTCTCACATTCAGTTCGACAGAGGCCTCTAGTAATAGAGTAAGTTATTTTCATTACTATCTGAATCATACTCAGGGTTGCCACTGATGAGGGAGAACAGGGAAAACCTGGAAAAGTCAGGGAATTTCATTTTGGCAAAAAAAGTCAGGGAGAAGTCGGGGAAAATTGCAAATTTATGCCCAAAACCTGGAAATGTTTAACCCTACTTTGAGAAGCTAAAAATATTGAAGAACATATGCAAAGTTGATGCGTAAACATAAAAAATAGCCTGAATTTTGATCATAGGATGGTCTGGAAAAGTCAGGGAATTTTTTTTCAGAAACTGAGTGGCGACCCTGATACTTGTATTGTTCATGACTAAAATACATATTTCCTTGCAAGTTTAAAGAAAATAAGTAATTGATTTTAAAAAATGGAAGGAAAATGTAACTTGTGTGTAGAAAAAAAAAATATATTTAATCTTAAAATTCCAAAAAATTAAATTTTTAAACCATAATTTAATGTTTAAAAATACCAGAATTTCTTTAATAGATTTGTATGAATCTTGTGGTTCCTAAAAACTCGTATTTTTTCAGCATAAATTTGTAGGGGAAATTTGATAGTTTTAATGTATTTCCTATATAAGCTGCCTTATTTTTCTATGCTCTAATGTATTATTTGATGTTAAATAATGCATTCTTACAAAAAAGGATATGTTAATGTAAATACATAAATAGTTCACTTCTTTTTTTTTTTTTTTTTTTTTTGAACATTTTTAGGGTGGATAAGAATTTACAGCAAGAAGCTAAAGACAGTTCTGCAAAATGCCCTCCTCCTCCACCTCCAGTAACATCCTATGTTGCACAGTCTCTGCCACCACTACCTCCACCACAAATGCCCAGTATTATGCCATGTGCAATGTCTGTCGTAACTTCTCCTACTGCAGTGCAAAGACCGCTTGTTTTTGAGTAATGTATATAATTTTAGTAACTAAGCAGGGATGCCACTTTTCTGCCGGTCAAAAAATTTCAGCATTTTTTTTTTTTTTTAAATCATTTCTGCACATTCAGCAGAATTTTAAAAATTCCACCATATATCTCATTTTTTTTCTAGCAGTAATTAAATATAAATTTCCAGCATCTCAATTTCAATCTTTTTCTGCCCCTCTTGAAAATTAATACTTTTCTTTGATCGTTCCAATGCTGTGAAGATAAAAATTAACTCCTATTTCAAATTTAAATTATTTTTTTTCCAAAGAAATCATTAAAGGAAAAACTTCACAGAAAAGGACAGGTTTAGATATGAGAGAAAGTTATGTAAATTAAAAGTAAGAGTTGAAGCAGACTATTTTTTCAAAAAAAAAAAAAAAATAAAATAAAATAAAATAAATTATGAAAGCTAACAAAAAATGGACTTAACATGTTTTTTACTTTTTTCTATAAATTACATTTTTTTGTGTGTTATAATTTCCACTTTTCTTATTTTCTTTATTCATATGGAGTTATTTTTTCTACTATTTTTTTTTTTCTTTTTTAAACTCATGCATCATCTCCTCTTTTCTGCTATTTTATAAGTGGCATCACTGAACAATGGCTTGAAAATATTTGAGCAATATATAGGATACCCTGATGGGTAAACAGTGTTGTGTTTCTGCAAATTGTGTCAGAGATTGAATTTAGTATTTTGACATGTACTATGCTCAGGAAATTGAAAAAAGGAAAACTATACCGATCTATGATTACATACCCTAAAAATTTGAAATTCCACCCTTTCTGAGTGTTAGTGATTTTCCTTTTTTTTTTTTTTTTTTTTTTTTTTTTCAACTTTCGGTTGTAGAAAGCTTTTCCAATATCTAATCAAAGTGCAAAAGTAAAAGGATTTAAGATCATTTTTCTCTCTCCCCAACCCCCTTTATTTCCCCCTTCTTCTTGATATTTCAAATTAGACACCAAATGAGATTTGTCACTCTGATGTTAAGTTCAAAAAAGCCTTAAAAGCTGAATTAAGTTAAAAGTCTTTGATGTAAATAATTCCATAAATTCTTATATTCTAATTTTTTCTATGTGAATCATAAATATACGAATTAACAGATCCTTTTCAAACTATTAAATTGAGCATCTTAATATTTTGTAAAGCCCTAATTCACCTGTAAACTTCAAGTAAGATTACAATTGCCTCATGCCACAGTTTAAAATCTGCCATACTTTTTTCGGTGTGAAAAATGATTTAAGAATAGCTATTCTCTCCACAATTCAATAGTGAAGCTAAACATTTACAAGAAATCAAATGAAGAAAAATTCATGTTTTATTTCCCTTTAGTTGCATGCATCTTTTTAGTTTGCTTGAAATTTGATGAATAAAAAATACTTTTATTTTGAGTCTATGAATTCTAGAAATGACTTCAGTTTTCTTTTGAACAGCATAAGAGCGATAATGGAGTATGTTACTAGGGTAACTATTGTGTTAAAAATGCAAAATGCCATTAGTTATTTATTTTAAGTTGACATAGATTAAATGTAATGTTATTTTCATTAATATAAATAAGGATTATTTTGTTGCTAGAAGATTGGTTTTACTCTGCTAAAACTCAACATAATTGTAAAGTTAATAACAACCTTTGCAGGATGGAAAATATCCCTATCAGAGAAGTGTCCTCTTATGTCAGATTAGGTCAAGATATTTATAAAAATGCAAATGGAAATAATCTCTTAGTAAAATGTTAAAATATAACATAAAATCCTTTAAAAGCACTTTTGGAGGCTTGAGCCACTTCCATCAGTTTCTACGTTGTGCACTTGTCATGTTTCTTTTAAAATTGCACTCCAGCCTTGGTCTGTTTGGGCATGCATCGTGTTGCTAATTGCACCATCTGTTAATACTATTTGTAGAGCCTCCATTTTTAATGCTTAATCACGGTTTCTGTAATCTGCTAATTTCTCTATTTTGTGAAAACACTGGAATAACATATCTGCTGCAGAAAAACTTTTGGTGGCAGAAAAAGGGGGAGACAAGGGGAAGGAATACAAGCAGAATTTGGATCTGTTCTGTGCCTTCTACACAAAAATGAAATTGGCGAGCACCAGATTGGGGAATAATACCGTAAGCGGGTGTCGGTTGAGTTGGCGAATTTTTTTTTTGTCGCCAGCGGCTAACCTTGGCGACTTTTTTTGAGCGCCAAACAAAACATAAACATACGTTGACACATAACTAACAAAATGAACCCCAAACTATAACACACTATCTAAACACATAAAAACATTTTTAGACATATTTCAAATGCAATTATGAACAAAAATCACATAAACAAAGCACTACCTCTGGACTATGGGTACGTCAAAAAATAAATAAACCATAACCTTAATCATATACAAAATGCCAAAATAAGTTTCTGCACATAATTATACAGCAAAATTTCCCTTAAAACGTTAAAATAACAATTTTAAATTAATAGAAAAACATCAAATAAACCAACTACCCCCCCCCCCACACACACACACACAACTCCCCACAAACAACTCAAAAATACATATATTGAATCATATTTAACGTGAATAGTGCACGTGATTTCAAGAAAAATATACTGCAAATATTTTCATAACGTTAAAAACACTCTTTATAAATAACATAAAACTACTATGATAAACCAACTACTTCCTCCCTCACGTGCTTTTTGCAATTTAATACCTTCAAAACACACAACATTTACACTATTAATCACACTAGAATCAAATCTGATCTCAAACAACTCAAAAATCCTTACATATTTATTCATATTAAACCTAGAAATTGTACGGGAATTCTGTAAATCAGGAGCAAATGCATATCACAAATAAAATTAACCATCCCTCTTAAAACCTTAAAAATTTTTACTTTTTCATCCCAATTCACAAAAAAATAACATAACATACTGAAAACCTTACATAATTATGAAAACATAAGACCATAAATATTCTCAACTATACACTGGTGTACCGTAAAGCAAGGAATAAACATTTAAATAAATAAAAGCACCACATACCTTAAATTTTATTCATGAACAACGTGCGTTCATCTCAAAATAAATCCATCAGAAGCATTCAAATAAGCATAACAACTATAGCCTCAACACAGTCGCAACATTTTCAAATGTTTGTCGAAATTGACTTGATAAAGAAATAACAAACAACTCAGCGTATAAACGAACCGATATCATTACAGCTCTACACAAATTACCTACATTTATTGTAAAACCAAGCAAAAATTACACTTTTCAAAAATAACCATTATAAAATACAAAACTTCAGCAGACGACACGACACGACTTCCTTCCCGGCGAATTCAAGTTCAGTTATTTTGCCAGTTAAACTCCTTGAAATTCGTTCAAGCAATCACATAATTCCTTCCAACAGTATAGTTTCTCATGACATCATAAAACAACACAACTCCGCCGGACGGGTGGCCGAATAGCTAATCTCGATTGGCAACGCTGCCAAGACTGTTTACTACAAATAGTAAGCTTTGGCGATGCATCTCCCTTGGCGATGGACACCCGCTTACGGTATTATCCCCCCAGATTGCTAGCAATGGTTGTCTGCAAGAAGGTGAAAATATGTGCCTGGGATGTATGCTTTCACTGCATCACGCTTCCTGTTTGTTGCAAGTTACTGATTTTGTCATTTGCGAAATTCAAAACTGAGGCAAAAGGGATGAATTCTTATTTTAGGTTCTAGGAGTTTCGAAATTCATATGTGATAAAGTTATGCAGTTCGCAAACTACTGTGCAACAATAAATATAGAGACCTTTTGCCACTTTAGAAAAAATCTTCTATGCACATCAGTTGAGCTATTGTTGGTCCCAACACGTTTTTGTTATTTTGTATACTTGATGTATACATATTCATTTTTCCCAGACATATAAGAGCTTCACTGGCCATCATTATGGATTATTTATGTATGTGAGAAAATTGCAGGTGATACTGAATATCAAAAAATGTGGTTTGTAAACAAAATGTTTGTGGTTATTTTTGTATCCAAAAATTTGCATGGTTTTGGAGAATTCATTGCAGGGCTAGCAAATAGTCTCTTTTTTCCCTAAAAGTCTCTTTTTTAGTTAGAGCTCTCTAAAAGTCCCTTTTTCATGTAAATGATTCCTATTTTATCTTTTTCGCCATGGATTTTAGCTATTCCAAAGTTGTGCCGTGGTTAACTCTCAAATGACAAGCACCTCATAACCTAAACCTAATAATAACTAACCTAACTGTTAATTATACCTAAATAACCTAATATATCAATAATAAATAATATTGATAACCAATAAACCTAATTGCAAACTGACTGAGAAACCCATCCAAATAACTGTCAAACACAAGAATCTTTACTGGTTCCTTTTATTTACAATGAAAAATAGAAATTAATTGAAATGTGGATCTTAGAACTATCTAAAAAGATAGGGGAACACAGATGAAAAAATAACATGTGCTTCTTCTTTCCTTTTTTTTTTTTTTTTTTTAAAGCAGTAGGGTACTGTTTTGTTCAGTCCCAGGTTTTGTCTATGCAACTTTGTAGACATGATTTGTTGGCAGGTTTTGTAGACATGAACTGTCACACTGAAGATCTTTTCAAATGCGTTTGTCAGATAACGCAGAGGTGTGTGTGTGTGTGTGTGGGGGGGATCAAAATCTGAAAGTCGCACAAGGTTTGCAATTTTTGTTATTTGATCACTTAAGTTTGTTAAAAAATAACTTCAAAACCGAATCAAGATATGCAATATCTTCCGAATTAGACTAGAAACCAAGAAAGTATAGTTAAAATATGCCTGGCAAAGATTGTAAAACAGTGTAAGTAGGCGATTTCAATTCCAAATATGTGTTTCATGGAACAAGAAAGATACAATAAATGCTCTAAAATTTTTTATAAAAAACCCCAAGAAAATGTGATTATGCATATAAGCATTTAATTATGTATACTAAATTAATTATTACATATTTTTAACCAAGATTACTCATTTGATTAAAGCTTTTCAGTTATTGGGCAACTGAAAAAAAAAAAAAAAGAGCACAAAATCAATTAAGTTATTCACTTCCAAGTTCAACAGCATATTTTTTAAAAATTAAACTTCCATAACAGTATTAAATAGTATTGGTCGATCGGTTATCTATTATAGAATGACACTTTTTTTCATAAAAGACTGTTTTTTATTTACATCTATTTTATTGAAAGAATTAATTTACAATAATTTCTGTATTAAAAAATTTCATTGAAATCTTCATTTTACTTACTACAGCACAACATAATGTGACAAAGCAAAATGTTTAAAATCGGCAGTGAGCTATCCACTTTAGTATAAATAATTACAAATTTTAATGTGTTGGGCAACAGAATCCTTAAAATAGTGCATTTTTGAATGAAAAATAAAAATTTGGAAGATTCCCCTCTCCCTAAGAATAGCATGAAAAATGCCTCCCCCCCCCCCCACACACACAAGCACACACCTACCTATAAAACCCATCACTTATAAATACTTGAATCTGAATTTTTTTAAATGTAACTTATTAAAAAAATTAGTTGTAATTAATTTTTTTCCTTTTAGATTTTGTATAATCATATTCAATATACTTAATTGCTTTATATAGTTAATATATTTTTAATTTGAGCATCTGTTTTATTTTCTGTTGGTTTCTTCCAGAAGAAACCTAACTCTGATAAAGAGCAATGCAGGATGTTTAAAGGAATAATTTGTAACATTAAAAACTGCCAGATTTTGATGTTCCGGCTTGTCTACGTTTGTTTAAAACTTACTGTTTTATTCCTCCCTTTTTCTGATCTTTTTAGGTACAAATTTAAAAATATCAGCTCCACTGGCATCGCGTGTCATGCGTGTAAAAAAAAAAATCAAATATGCTGCAAATGTTATGGGTTGTATTTAGGGAATGCAATCCCCATCCTGCGGGAATGGGATCCTGCACAAATATTTATGGGACTAGTCTCATGGGATCAGGACCGTAATCCTGCAGGGTTGAAATTGAGAAATAAATTATATTTATTACAATTTCAAGCCACCACCCCAAGCATTAATTGACCCAAAATTGTTGCATTTGTATGTATCTTATCTCACAATACATAAAGCAATAATTACTAGTTTTAATTTAAAGTTTTAATTTTTCCAATTATCCTTCAACGGGAGTCTGGATCAAATATTGTATTCTAAATATTTCGCTAACTTTCCAATCTCCAAATGAACAGAAATATTTCATGCTAATTTATCTCTTAGCAAACTAATCAGGAATGAATTATAAAAAGTTTTAATTTTTTTAATTCATGCTTTTAACAATTTTACTAAAAGTAGATCAAGACTAGGAAGACTATTGACTCTTTACATCAACTTCTTTACATTCTTGTTTTTTATTCTTGTTTAGCAAGAATTAAGTATATTATTCAGAATAGCATAACTATAATTTTCATATGTCTGTAAATTTTTGTATTAATTATTATTATTAAACTTCATGGTGCTTAAAATCTTATTTTTTCCTATTTTTGTCTGTTGAAATGAATTCTTGGCTAAATGAAATGCCAGTTCCACGGGATCAATAAGTCTCAAACCTGAAATCCCTCCAGTGCGAGATTGTATTCCCGAATTGTGTTTTACAAGGTCTCTTTTTAGTCTCTTTTTTCTATAATTTGGTCCTTTTCCCTCTAGAGATACCATTAAAAACAGTTGTGAGCACTGTCATTGATAAATCAAAAAATTTATTGAATACAAAACTTAAATTTTTGCTTGTATGAAGCAAACTGACAGTCTTGCACAACTTGTAAAAATGTGCAGCTTTTAGTAATGGACACTAACCGGTATCTGTGTAAATAAAATTAAGACTTTAGTTTGTACATTACTTGGAAATCAAATAATTTGAGATTTCTATAAGCACCTGGGAACTCAGTGCGACAGTCAAAAAACAAGTTTGTCTGCCTGTCGTTTTGTCTGTGATGCTTTTTTCATTTTTGTATCATGTAAACATGACTAAGGTGAATGAAGTGAAATTTGGTAACATGATAGATGGTCACCCAACTTAAATTATGGTTGTCAAATTAAAGAAAAAAAAAAATTAGATTTTGAGAATATTTTTATCAAAATGCATAAATTTTTGTTCTCACAGAATGTAATAACGTGTAAAGCAAATGAAATGAAACTTGGTGACATGATACAACGCATATTTGGAAAGTAAGTACAGTCAGCTCCAGTTATAGTGAACCTCTGGGGACCATCAAATTTTGTCCACTATATCTGAAGTTCACTAAAACCGAAGTGTCCCCATGGTGAACAGAGATACTGTATGTGAATCGGGACTAACCGTTTGCGTTCACTATAGCCGAAGGTTCACTATATCCGGAGTTGACTGTAGTTCCGTTTTGAAAAAAAATTAGTAAAAAATTTTTTTAAATGTCAGTTTTATTGTTACATGAAAGAGCATACCTTAAACTATTTTTCTACATAGTTTCTGCCAATGTTCAAACACTTGTCATAGCAGGTTAACAGCTTTTCTATACCTTCTTCATAGAAACTTCCCGCCAATGACGATAACCACGACTTTAAGAAAACTACAGCGTGCAATTCAAAACAAAAATATGGGAATGCTCAGTGAAGGAATTCTGTTGCTCTATGACAATGCTCTGCCCGAAACAGCTGGTCACACTCAAACAATGATTTGACAGTTTTGTTGGGAGCAGTTTAATTACCCGCCGTACTGTTCAGACTGTCCAACTACCGCTTAGTGCCGCCCGACTACTACTTGTTCCTGCACATGAAGCTTGAGCTAGGTGGCAAGTGCTTTGGATCTGACAATGAGGTACAAAATGTAGTGGAGTTCTGGTTATCATTGTTGCCGGGAAGTTTTTATGAAGAAGGTATAAAATAGCTGGTAACTCGCTACGATTATTGTTTAAACATTGGTGGAAACCATGTAGAAAAATAGTTTAAGGTATGCTCTTTCATGTAAAAATGGCAAGGAAAATTTTTTTCTAATTGTTTATTTATTTATTTATTTTTTTTTTCAAAACAGTACTTACTTTCTGAATGCGCCTTGTATGTTGTCATACAACTTAAACTATAGGCTTTGAATTTTTTGAAAATTTTGATAAGATTCTGAGACTGCAAAAATTTATTTAAAATGCACAAATATTTGTTTACTCATCACAAAATAATGATTTAAGCAAATAAAATGAAATTTAGTGGCATGTGATAGGTGGTGCAACCGTAGCTAAAAAAAAAAAAAAAAAAAAAAAAAAAATTCAGGTATTGATATGCAACATATATGGGGAGGGGTAATTGCTAGATTTGTAGTCTGTAACTGATTTCCAGAGTCATCGCAAGTAAAAAACTACTAATGCATTCAGTAAAAGTGATTTGAATTTCACTTGACTAAAATATCAAGATTAATCTATTACAAATTGCAGATATAACAGGGAGAAGTAGGATCTTCAAAATTGAAAATTAGAGGAGTATCAAAATTATGGCCACTAACAATATCAACATGGCCACTTAAATTTGTGAAGTTACTGGCCGCTGTGTAATTTTTTTTAAATCTGAAGCTTTAGTAATCAGGTTTTTTTGTATCTTCAAATGTTAAATTTATTGTATGTATATCTATATTCTTAAAAATTCTTCTCTGATCAAACTAATTCCAGTTGTGATAGAAAAATGTTTCCTCCCATACAAAAACATACCCAGCCAGTTTGAACATAAAAACATGATTTTCTTTTATCTTTTGCTTCTGTTAAATATAAATAAATAAATAAATAAATCAATATATATATATATATATATATATGTAAAGAATGGGCCTTACGCCATTACTTGTTGGAATGATTGACGCAAATCCATTGGGGTTCTAGGTTAAATAGTTTATTTCAAGGTTCAGACAGAGGGCAGGAGTCGGGCCGGCGACCTTATTCGTTCCGTGGCTATCTTCTTACATCGCAGTCTAAAGGCTCGAAGCTAAGCTTTACGTTCCAAACTCCTAAAAAGCTAAGTGCGAAGTTAAGATGAAGCTCTCGAAATTTCCGTGCTCTTGCTTAAATACTCCTTAGTTACTACACCTGCTGGCAGGGTGCAGCACGATCACGAAGGTGTTACTCTCAAACGTAATTAGTTAACTAGATTGTCAATCAAGACATGAGAAACACCTGCTTACCCAGGAGTTCTAAAAGCACGTAGTAATGAAAACCACAGAAAACCGAGAATACTGCTGAATAAACAATTTTCTCCTTATGGAACTTCAAAAAACGTCTCCGAGCGTAATATTTGTATGGCCAAGCAACAAACTTTACAGTAAGAGTAAAAGATTAAAGAAGGATTTTTCAAATAACATTAAATTAAATTAGGTTAAATTAGCAAAGTTTATTTTATTATTACATATATACATAAATATATAAAGCTAGTCTTTTTCATATAAAGTAAAAATTTACCTTGTAATTTTATTAATGTATGTCTTTTATAATGAAATGCTGTTTTTGCTGTAACATTTGCTTAATGTATATAGTCGTTTATCTAATGGATGTTTGTACTGTTTATTTTAGGGGAATGGCTTCTAAAACTGAATCCAATCCTGCAGGAGAGAAGAATAGTTCACTGAAGCAGACAACTGAAATGTATGCTGTTTTTATATATTCCATTTAGTCTCTTTTTACATTTGTTTCAAAGCCGCCCAATTGGTGTAGTGGCTAAAGAAACATTCTATCATGCCTTTAGGTTTCGGTTCAAATCATGGCTTTGGCATTCCATTTAACTTGTCTGTCCTTACATAGGTGGTGACGCTGGGTGCCCACTGGTTGACCCCATAATAAAATGACCAGTAATTGAGGCCTTAGTCGTGGCAAATGCTTAGTGAGCAAGTGCCCGCCCTTTTAAAAAAAAAGCTGTTTCAGTGATATATTTTAAGCTATTGTGAACAGGGGTGGCAAGTTTTTGACAATTGATAGTTTTGTCCAGTTTTAACCATGATTTTAACCGTCATGGCAAAAACCCTTTTTGACGTAGTTTTTGACGATAATCGTCAAAACCCTAAAATTCTGTCCTAAAATAGTGTAAAACTATTTTTTGCAATAAAATTGCATTTACAAATTTCATAATTTTTTACTTTAGGCACTTGAGTAAACTTTTGGACAATTTTAGGCAGAACAAACTACAGATTTTGTTGGTGATTTTGGTTCAACAAGGCACTTAAAATACTTAATAATAATAAGATACTACTGTAAATATGCAATATATATATATATATATATATATATATATGAATAAACATATATAAAAAAACTAAGTGTCATGAATATTTACTGTGCTTGTTCTGAATAAATGATAAAATTAGCATAATAAAATGAAAAGCATTAGAAAATTTTAAGTGTATTGATAATAACTAATCATTATTTTGATTGCAAATTATAATTAATTTTCTTACCAGAGATATTTATTGTAATAATGGTGTGTACAGAATAGTATTAGTAACTGATTATATTAATACAGAAAAGCAAATATTTTGACTCATCAAAAATGTTTAGGCAACTTATGATCCTGTAATTGAATACTGACTTAGCTTTAGGAAAGCTCTTCCTTTAAAAAAAAAAATCATAGCATTACGGAATTTAAATAATTACTTATATTCATAAGTTTCAAGCAAGCTGATCTAAGGAAGAAAAAATATATAAAAAGTACTTTCAAAAATACATTTACCATTTTCAATATTCAATCTTAGCAAGACAAATAATTTGAATGGTGGTGTGTAATTTTAATTTAATTACATGAATTATGAAATAAAATGTATTGTTTAATTTAATTAGATTTATAATTCGATATTAAAAATAAAATGTTACTAATGACTAATAAAAATAACATGCATAGGTTTTTGACTCTTTTGGACAGTTTTTTGGCACTTTTTGACAATTTTTTGACGTCAAAAACCCAATCCTGATTGTGAAATAATGAGAATTCAAAACTTGGATTTCAATCACTAAATTATGTAGGAGAGCCAAAATTCAAGTTTTTCCTTAGTAATAATAATAATTTCACAAATTTAGAATTAATTGAAATACTTGTTGGGGGAAAATTGCATGAAATTAATTTATTTCTACTACATGGATCGCAAGAGTCCTTAATTTGCTGAAATTCCAAACTTTAAAAAATTTGTCATAAAATGTCTTACTATTTGAAGTACTCTAGAGACTTCTTTCTGTATTTTATAAAGAACCAGACAAATTTTAAAATATCAGACTATTATATGGCAGTATTTCAAAAGTTAGGAATTTTAACAAATCCAGGATATGTACAAACCCTGCTATTAGCTTTGTAAGCATTTATTTATTTATTTATTTACTAGCTGCCTGCCCGTTCTTCGCACGATAGGAAATGAATATTTTCCTAAAATATAATCGTACCTGTGCGAAAGCAAAATCTAATTTTAAAAAAAGTTCATTAATTTCAAGTAGTTACCAAGTAGTCCCTTTGTTGACAAAAACATAGATTTATAGCTTAATTAGTTGTAAGTCGATTGCGAGCATTGAAAGATGATGAGTAGAACACTTTTAATTTTATGAAATATTCATTAACATGTGCTTTAATTTATATTAACCTAACAAATCTACTATTTCTACCTATTAATTATAGTAATATTACCTATCTTCGTTTCCCCTTCTTTAATGCTCAATCTAAAGAAACAGATTAGATATTTTAAATCAATGGTGCTTTTCTACTCTTTGATGATTCTTTAGAATTTATGCATTGCCATTAAACAGCTCTCCATATATTTTGAAGCATAATTCTTGTCAGATTGACGCATTTAGCACCACAAAATATTTCATCTCGACGTGGTGGAAAATATCCAACCTGTCCCAATTTAAATGTTTACCTTCATGGCTGTCTCGTGTAAAACATCAAACTGTATAACCTCACGGAACTATTTAGAATCGCTGAAATTGCGAATAGGATGCTAAATTGTGTTGCAGAGTTTACAAATTTCACACAACTTTTAATTTATGACATCATGTTCTGACCCCGAGTAGTTGAGCCTGCTTATTTCTCGCAGTAGTTTTCAAATGGGGTAATATTGAACCATATGACGTTGAAAAACTTTTATTTTAAAAAATGCAAGCTTCCTTTTGTTATTACGGTGGCAAAAAATCATAGTATTCAAGAATCGCCAAGGGTAGCTCGCACATTAAGCAAAATACTTTGGGTTTTTATAAAAGTAAATTTTTACGTCAAAGCCTTTTAACTAAGGCTGGAATACAGACTCTATTTGTCGTCATAGAAACCAGTTTATTGATCGATTCTAGTTTTATTATTGGTTTGTGAAAACTAGAATCATCAATAAAACTGGTTTATAATGACGGTCAATAGAGGTCTGCATCCCAGCCCTAATAGATTTCTAACTCATTTTTAAACTCATGATGTCAAAATGGCATCATTGTCAGTTGCGATATCAAACATGAATTAGTGAATGAAGAAGAAACAAAAACACTTTGTTTTACTTTTCTGCATCATCTGATAAGGTGGAAGTTTATTATTTTGCCCGTGGTGTAATTTTTGTAAAGCTAGTTAACCTAGTTAGGATTTCTAAGGCATTTTTGCACTCGTGACATCAAAATGATGTCAATCTCACCTGAATTATTGAAGGTAATAAATAAATAAATCTAACTTTGTCAACTATGCTCACTAATGTGCTCAAATCGGATATTTGAGTAGCTTTCCACTCTGAAAATTGCAAAAAATCATAACAAATTTGGGAACAGGTGGATTTCCAGAATTTTAAAGTTGACTATGGACTATTCTATGTTGTTTTACATAGTTGTGCAAAATTTCAAGCCGATTAGTCGGACGGTATGGGTGGAGTTCCCAGACAAACAAACTTTCACATTAAATAATAGATTTTAGACTTTCTTCACACAGACTAGTCTTACTCAGAAATATTTTTACATCTTTTGAGATTAAATAGATTTTCTAGTTTTGTCTCATGCAGGGATGTGCCAGCTGCTCCAATTTCCATATACCTTGAAAATGTTATTAAATCTCCCGAATTTTTACAAAAATCATCACACATTCTAAACATTCTAATTTCAATCTTTCTCTATTAATCTTAAAAATGAATATTTTTTCTTTGGCATCCCTTTGTTTAAACCTCCAATGCCTTAAGAGTAAAAATTGACCTCTGTTTTAAATTTAATTTTAAATTGGTAATTTTTTTGTTACCAAATTTTTTATAAGCTGCTGATGATAGTTAACCCATTTGTGCCCAGATATTTTTGAGACTTTCTTCAATTTTTACTAATACCAGCAATAATAGATAAATTTCTGATGTCAACTTTTTGAGCAAGGGATGATTTTTTTTAAAATCATTATGTATAAAAATTGAAATGTCAACATCCTACTGATCATGTTAAAATATTTTGTGGAGTTAAGGTTCCATACTCCTGAATAAAGGCTAGGAAAAATAAATAACATTTTCAACTGACAGCTAAAATGCCATCCCAAAAAATGGATGCTAGGCATAAATGGGTTAATATAGTTTAGTAAATATTGTAGTTTTGATCTAAAATAAATATTTTGTATAGCAATGTATAAAATAACAATTTTTTATTTATTTCATAAGCTTCTGACCCTCTCCTCCCCCCCCCAAAAAAAAATAATAATTGGCTTTGTTTATAAGCTAAGAGTTTTTAAGAACCTCCTTAATTTTCATTTTTTAAGTTGGCATTCTATAATGACTTTTGCCTTTCCCTCCAAAAATAACTTTTGTATTCCAAAATTGACATTCTTGTTATTGTGAAAGTGACTTTTTCTTGCCCTAGATTGCTCCAAAAATATCTTTTTTCTTGCTCCACAAATTGCTCCAAAATTTTATTTCAGCTGGCATATCCCTGGTCATGCAATATATGTACATATATATATATTAATAATAATTATATATACATAGCTGTTTTTAATTGCTCACAATATTAATCCAGTAAGTGAAAAAAAAAAAAAAACTTTGTTTAATCATAGTAATATCACTATAACTTTCTGATTACATATACAAATATTTTGTTTATATTTCATAATATCTAGAGAAAAAAATAATAAAATAATATTTTTACTTTTGAAAATTTGTGTTTGGATATTATAAATTGCTTTACAACTGTATTTTGTTTACATGCTGCAGGTATATTTTAATTTTAAAGGTAAGGAAAATTGATGTGTTTTATTTGATATACTTTAAAAAACTCTAAAGGTTAGCTTATACTATATTTTATACAGGATATTAGTTTGTTTTTCCATTCCAATATTAAGAAGTTTGTTTTATATAAAATTGTTGCTGTAACTAAACACATGTGCTGCAGTCTGTCTGTTTCTAGTTCCTCCCACCCCAACCTGAAAAAAGGGGGGAGGGCAAAAGAATGTTCTAATTGATTAACTTTTAGTTTATTTTTACTTCATATATTTAAAAGATATGCTATTTCAATAACTTAAGTATAGATGGATAAAGAATGTACTGTAAAATCACTTATTTTTGCAAATATGAAGATATCTGTGATTTTGCAAGTTGAAAATTTTGCGAATAGTATATGAATAGAACTGAAAGTTGAAAAATCCCAAAAGTACCTAAATATAGAATCCCTCCTGCATAAGGCATTTTTAAGAAACTTCCTTTTGTCCGAAAAGTTTGACCCCCCCCCCATTTTGAATAGCTTCAAAGAAGTTATTATAAGTATTGTAAGTGAATGAGCTGCATTCTATTAGTTGCATTATTGTTTTACATCTAAGAAATAGTTGTATAGTATTCAAGAAATAGTTGTAAGAAAGAAAGTTGTCAAGGAAAAGTTTGGAACTGTGCAATAAATCATTAAATTTTGGTAAGTGAAAAATTTCTGATTTTTTATTATTATTTGTGATAGGAAAAATAGCTATCACTTCCCTCGATAAGTTTCCTAACCTCTGAAATCTCATGTGTGTTCTTAAACTGGGTCACTGTTGTTACTGTTCTGACACTCAGTAACTATCATCATTGCTCGTAAACTCAACATGCATTGTTTTTTTATGCAAAGTACCTTTCTCTACGTCAAATGCGTGTTCACTCGAACAAACTGTAGTTGTATTTAAACTGCAAACCTGCAGTAGATCACGATGAGATTACAAGCAGTCTATTTAACCAGCCAGATGTGGAATTGTTTTTTATAAGACATATGTGCATCCTGTGCTTTAATTTATATTAACTATTTTAATAAATTGTTTTAAAGTTATTTTCTGTTCATTATGTTAATCCTCCACACATCCACTGCCAAAATTTAACCTACTAAGTGTCAAATCTGAGAATTTGAAGCAAAAAAAAAAAAGTATTTTGCTATGATTTAATTTTCGCGATTATGAACGGGCTCGTGAAAATTAAATTCTTGCTAAAATAAGTGATTTTACAGTATATTCACCAGTGTAAACTTAATAATTAGCATCTCATGCATAATCCTTTTTTATAAAATTGCTTTTCAGTTTTTTTTTTTAATGCTGAGTAATAATTTTGTCATAAATTTTAAGCTGTCTTTACTTTTTATTTATGTTTATGACTTGAGTTGAAACTGTGAGATTTTTATTACTTATGCAGTGAAATTTTTTGTTCTGTGTTTTTGGTTATTTGACCATTTTTTTCTAATTTTTGGTGTATTTTTTTTTTTTTTTCACAGAAAGGATGAATTCATCTGTGATAAGACTTACAAAGGTATGCAAAGTACACCAGAAATGCTAGTTGAAAGTCCACATGCATCTGAAGAATGTACAACCCCAAAGAAAGAAGGACTTCATGGAGTAAAGAAGTTTTTTGATTCAATAATACATCATGAAACTCAAGATGCTGTGATAAGTTCTGAAAACTCACAATCTCCAAAGGAACCTCCTTTGTCTGATGCCTCCAAAAGTGAAAAAAGCAGCATAAAAAAGTTTTTCCAATCTTCAAAATCAGATTCTGTGAAACCAGAATCCCCTCCCTTGTCAGATTTACAGTGTGAAGTTAAAGAGTCAACATCATTGACAAAAGACGCAAAACATAGCATTAAATCTTTCTTTGATACTTTCAAGCATGAAACAGTTGATTCTACAGATTCTGCTGCAGTTAAAGATGAAATAGATCTATCCAAAAAAGAAGTTGATCACGAGAAAAACCTACAATCTACTGCAACACCAGAAAGTTCAAAAGAAACCAAATCATTTACTAAAGATACAAAACATAGCATTAAATCTTTCTTTGATACTTTCAAGCATGAAACAGTTGATCCTACAGATTCTGCTGCAGTAAAAGATGAAATAGATCTGTCCAAAAAAGAAGTTGATCATGAGAAAAACCTACAATCTACTGTAACACCAGAGAGTTTCAAAAGAAACTAAATCATTTACTAAAGATACAAAACAGAATATTAAGTCATTTTTTGATTCTTTCAAACATGAAACTCCTGAACAAAAACAAACTGGTAAAAAGTCTTTATCTCCAGTTGATGTTAGCCAAGAAAGTGAAAGAAATATTCAGTCTTCCACTCCTGAAAGTCCCAAAGAATCAAAATCATTTGCCAAGGACACCAAACAAAATATTAAATCATTTTTTGATACTTTCAAGCATGAAGCTACTGAACCCAAATCAAAATCTAACATTACTAAAAAATCAGCTTCTCATTCTGATATTGGTTCGACAGTAGATGATCAACAAAATTTTCATTTACCTGTAGCAGAAAGCTCAAAAAAAGATACGGAATCTTCATCCTTTGTAAAGGATACAAAGCAGAATATTAAGTCATTTTTTAAACATGAAAACACTGATAAAAAACATAAAGATATTACTTGTAAGAAGTCAGCTTCTCATTCTGACTTTAGTAAAGTACCTGTTGATATTGATTCAACTGTGCCCAAATCATCAGAAGTTCCTAAACATAAAGAATCTGTTTCTTTTGCAAAGGGTGCAAAACAGAATGTAAAAACATTTTTTGATTCATTTAAACATGAACCAAGTACTACTACAAGGTCTGATGAAGTGCAGAAGATGAATGAAAGTGTTCAATCGTCATCTAAAGAAACAAAACTAAAATCAGAGGAAAATGCCTGCCAGAGTGAAATTTCTAATGAACCTGTTTCTCCCACAAAAAGTGCAAAGCAGGGTGTCAAAATATTTTTTGATTCTTTTAAACATGAACCAAGTACTACTACAAAGTCGGATGAAGTGCAGAAAATGATTGAAAGAGTTCAATCATCAGCTAAAGAAACAAAACTAAAATCAGAGGAAAATGCGTGCCAGAGTGAAATTTCTAATGAACCTGTTTCTCTCACAAAAAGTGCAAAGCAGAGTGTCAAAACATTTTTTGATTCTTTTAAACATGAACCAAGTACTACTACAAAGTCGGATGAAGTGCAGAAAATGAATGAAAGTGTTCAATCATCAGCTAAAGAAACAAAGCTAAAATCAGAGAGAAATGCCTGCCAGAGTGAAATTTCTAATGAACCTGTTTCTCCCACAAAAAGTACAAAGCAGAGTGTCAAAACATTTTTTGATTCTTTTAAACATGAACCAGGTACTACTACAAAGTTGGATGAAGTGCAGAAGATAAATGAAAGTGATCAGTCATCAGCTAAAGAAACAAAAGTAAAATCAGAATTAAATGCCTGTCCAAGTGAAATTTCTAAAGAACCTGTTTCTCTCACAAAAAGTACAAAACAGAGTGTCAAAACTTTTTTTGATTCATTTAAACATGAACCAAGTACTTCAAAGACCGATGAAATGCAGACGAAAATTGAAAGTGGTCCACTGTCTGCTAAAGAAACAAAAGTAAAATCGGAAGGAAGTGCCTGTGAGAGTGACTGTTCTAAGGAACCTATTTCACCCTCAAAAAGTACAAAGCAAAATGTTAAAGCATTTTTTGACAACTTTAAGTTAGGAGATTTAAGTGCAGATACAAGTAATAAAGAGACATTATCTAAAACACCTTCTTCACCCAAACCTGTTGCAGAAGAATCTACAAATGAAACAATGAAAACTTCCAAAGATACAAAACAAAATGTTAAAGCGTTTTTTGAAAGTTTTAAACTTGGAGATATAAATATTGATAAAAATAAAGGATCTACATCTAAAATGCCAACTGCATCAGAACCTGTACTATATAAAGAACCTGCTGAAGAAACTACTCTTTCTCATAAAGAAAGTAAACATTCTGTTAAGAAATTCTTTTCATTCAAGCAGACTGGCATAAGTGGTGAAACTGATGTGTTAGGTAGTTTAGACAGCCAGTTGCCTAAAAAATGTATAAAGGATAAACCTGTTAAAATTACAAAATCAGTTAAACTAGATTTGCACCCAACATATTCAAATGGTTCTGAAAATTTATCTGCTTCATTTAGCCACATGAATGGACATGAAACAGAAATTCCTAATAAATTTAAAGAACGTGCACAGTCAGTACCAAGTGATCCTACTCGAAGTAAAAGCTTTAGTTCTTTATCAGAAATGAAAAAGCCTGAAATTAGTACTACCAGTTTAAATACTGCTGAAGCAAAGCCCATTGAACAAAAAGGAAGTCGTCAAAGTTTAAAAAAGTTCTTTGACTCATTTAAACATGAAAAAATTGAAGCAAGCCAAGAATCATCGCAAACTGCCATTTCTTCAGAAGAAAGTATCAGACAGTTAAATACTGCTGAGTTATCGCCAGTAGATAAAGAATCAAAAGTAACTGAAAAAGCCTCTAAAGAGAAAACAAATAAAAGTATTAAGCGTTCTCTTTCAGATAAAGTTAGCCGCGAGGAAGTAGTACAAAATTTTAAAGGGTTTTTTGATTCTCTTAGTTATAAGTCTTCTAAAAAGTCTGCCAGAGATAGTGAGCATATATATGATGTAGTAGAAGTCAGACCTGAGGTAGTAAGACCAGCAGTACCTACTTTGCATACATCTATTGAACAAACTGAGGTAGCTAAATTTCCTACTGTTAAAGCCGAGTCATCTGGTTTTAAAAAGATTTTAAGTCCATTTCACACTAAAGATTCTTCCAAGTCTGACCCTGATAAAGTAATTACTTCTGAGAGTAAGTTCGAAAAGGAAATTGATGAAAGTACTGCAAAAAAAGTCAAAGTACAAAAGTCATCCGAACTACCAAAAAATCTAACAGAAAGTATTGAAGTTTGTGATCTCTCTCCCACAGTCAGTGAACCGAGCAGTCCCAAGCCTGATAAAAGTATGTTTGATTCAATAGGGGAAAATATATTAGCATTAAAAGAAAAAGTGTTACATCCAAAAGAAAAGAGAAAAAGTGAAGTCATTGAAGATACAGAAAAGGTGCCTAATGTAACACACAAAGCTGAAAAAGAAAATCTCCCAAAAGAAGCTATTATTTCAGCTAGTGATAAAGTGAACAAAGAAAGTATAAATAAAAGCAAACCAGCTCCTCCTAAAAAGCCTACTCTGGTTAAAGAACTACCGAAGCCTAAAACTCCAGCTGTAATATCTAAATGTGATTCTGCTAAAGAAGTTTCCAATGCTAATCCTAATTCATTGTATGAAACATGTTGCATTAGAATTGCAGTTTTATTGCGTGACAAAGCTCTAGATATAGTAGCTGAACATACAAAATCTCCTCCACCCAAACCTCCAAAACCTACTGCTGAAGCAATTGCTAAAGCTCGGGCAGCAGCAGTTTCTCGCCGAATCGAAGCACAAAGATTGAGTCGCAGTGTTGGTGAAAATTTTCCAATTGGTTGTGAAAGCATGAGATTTGCAGATGATGATACTGAGTCATCATGCGATTACAAAGATGTTGAAAATTTTGACTATATAATGGATTATGAGCTTATAAATAAATATAAATTAGACAGTAGTAAATTTGACACTTTTAGTGTTCCAAGTACCTGTAGTGGACTAACTAGTTACTATACAGCTGACAGTATTATGGAAACTGTTAGTTTGAGCAGTGATGTATCTTGTAATTTCAGAGTTTCATCACCAACAAGTAAAAGTGATCTTAAAACATCTTTAAAAGATGATACTAAAACAAATTTTACACCTACTTCAAAATTTTCAAGCACAAAACATCCTACTAATAAAAAATTACCACCTCCTATACCTCCAAAACCTATAATACTTCAAAATATTTCAAAAATCGAAGAAAAACCTGACGATAAAGCTGCGTCTCAATGTGTTAATGGCCTTTCTTTATCACCAAGACTTCAAAATAAGTTTTCTAAAGATCCAGCTGCCACACAGAAACGTCCTTTAATGGTTGCAGATTTAAAAGGAACTCATTTTTCTAGTTTGCAGCACCCCAAAAAACCTCCAAAGCCTGCTAGAAATTTTGATACAGTTCTAAAAAATGAATCTCTCAAAAAAGTTCCATGCATGTCATTGGATATGCCATCAACTTCCAAAAGAACTTTAGTGCAGGATTCATCTAATAAAATTGAAAAAAGAACAAAATCCCCTCCACGACCACCTCTACCAAATATACTTAAAAAACCAGAAAAACCCCCAAAACCAGAAAGACCGCCCCCTCCTGCTAAAATTTTTAAAAATCTTTCTGATGAAATAATTGATAGTAAAACTAATGAGAAGGAAAAATTAGAAAATACTCATCCTATCTGTAAATTGAATGATACTGAGAAACTACCAGGAGAAAATAAACTACCTTTATCTAATCAATTACCCATATCTGAAAGTACAGCAGACAGTCTCCCTCTTTGTGATAAATTCATTGAAATATCATTATCTGATAATGTAGTTGATAATGATAAAATTCAGTTCACTGAAGCTTCACTGGATAGTTCCAGTAAATCTGATTTTAATACTCAACAGGATAATTTAAATAATAATTTTGTTACCGACATTGCTATTGCTGACAGTCTGAACAATAATATAGACCTAAACAGCAATGCTCCTACTGAAGTTCCAAAGGCACCTCCTCGTAATCGAAGAATCAGATCAAGAACTGTAGAAGTTGTCCCTGTTGAAAGACAAGAAGAGAGATTAAAAAGAAGTCAGTCTCTATCAGAAATTGATGTTGAGAAAAGAGTAACATTTCTAGATGCAGAAAAAGCTAAAGTTGACTCTAAATCCTTATATACTACTGTAAATAAAAATGGAAAAAAGTCAAGCATTGAAAAAATATCACTATCTAGTCCTGATTTAGTTTCTAGTCGTCCTTTACCAGCACCTCCTCCACCTCCTCGAAGATTTCGATCTCTTGAACGCAGCAAAAAGACAAAGGAATCTGCAGAGAAATTCACTCATAACGATGCTGAACAAGTGTCCACTGAACCAGAACCAAAAGAGATCAGACCTCCCACAAGGCGAAGAAAAACTGATAAAGAGAGATTTCTTAGCCTTCACACTGATAACGTAAAGGACATTGATGCATTTTCTGAAAATTTAAAAAGAGCAGCAAGTGTTCCATCTAAACCTAATCGTAGATTAAAAAGTTCTCCTATTACTGAATATGATGTTAATGCTAATATATCTAGCCCTGATCAACATCCAGAATTTTATGTCACAGATCAGAACATTCCAAACATTGACAGCATAGACTCTGCCAGAAGTAGCAATCCTAAGAACAAAAAAGAAGTGAATTCACGAAAGAAATCACATTCAAGTTGGTATGATGAGAGTGAAGATCTAGATAGTTCTTGGGAAGTTGTTGATCATGGAGTAACTGATGAATTTAAAGAAAGTCCTAAGGTACCTTTAAGACGTAAATTAGAGACTAAAAGAAAAAGTAGGGAAACATCAACATTTTATGTTAATATGAATGAAGAAACAAATGCAACATCAGCTGATGAAAGAACACCTCTGCCTATCAGTCATAAAGAACCACCATTGCCTTGTGTAGTACCATCACCAGTGCCTCTTGTTGACAAAGAGACATCACCTTTACCTCTTGACTGTTCAGAAAAGTCTGTGCAGACTTCTTTGGAGACACTTTCTCAAGGTATTGTATCTTCTCATGATGACCAGTCTGAAGATACTGATGAGTTGCTTGATTTAGCACAAACATTACAAAAAGAATTAAGCACTATTATTAATCGGCATAAATCTGTAAACAATGATTCAGAGGATACTCCTTCTCCCCCATTGTCTGCTGCAACTTCTGAAAAACATTTAGCTGAAGACTTCAAGGAAGCGAAAAAGATATCAAGTGTTAGGTCTTCTTTGTCTGAAGTTTGGCCTATCACATCATCTGATGAAAGTGATGTTGAAAGAGCAGGAGAAGATTCTTCAAACATAAGTGAAGTATCTGTGAAGCGAAAACAGAAGAAAATGTTTTATATTGCTCGAGAAATTATGACCTCAGAGGAAGCATTTGTGGATGCTTTGAGATTATTAAATGTTGTAAGTTTTTAATTATAATTCCTTGCTGTTCAAATTTTTTACAACTTTTGTTACATGATTTGACCATTTCTTCTGAATTTAAAGATATCTGTGACAATGTAAACAACTATTCGATAGCATTAGCATCTGCAGTGTTTTGAGTAAAAAGAGATCTATTTTAAAATCATTTTTCTGATTTTTGTAAGAGTGTTAAAAGCATAAAATCATTTACATTTGCTTTCTCTATCTGTCATTTTAGTGCATTAAAATATCTATATCTATATATATATATATATATATCTTAGATGCAATTGAAAACTGTGTCTTTGTGTAAGATTTTAATGTATGTAAATAAATGAGAAGGCTGAAAGAGTTTCCTCTGATCCTTAGTAAAGTATTAAAAGAAACTAAATATTAGCTATTAATTTTATAGCTAATATTTATTTAAAGAAATGTAAGACTTTAATTAAAAGCATATTTGTATTGATAAATACATTAGAATCTCAGAATAATCTGTGACTTTCTTCCCGCTCCCCCTAAAAGAGTATGAATTGTAATTCATTTATAATTGCTAGTCAACTGGAGATTTCTCTTAAATTCTATTATTGCCAATACGAAATAATAAAGTATTTTTAATGATATTTCATATATATATATATGTATGTATCTATCTATATATCTACTTTTGTATTATCATACATTTAAGCTAAATCAAATTTTTTATAGGATTTTAAGGCTGCTGTTGAGGCTGCAACCAAGCAGAAGAATATGTCTATTATTCCAGATGAAGTTCTGGCTCAGATTTTGAATCATCTACCTCAGCTTCAGCATTTGAATGAAAATTTGCTTATGGAACTTAAAGATAGAATAGAAAATTGGTATGCTGTCAATACTGGATTAAAGTTATCTCATAAATTAAAAACTTATTTGAATCTCTGCATTTTCTATTATTGTGTGTTTAAATGCAAATATTTCTAGCTTTACCTCGGCAGAAATTCATGAAATGTTAAAATTAAATATTAGACTACTTAAAAAAAATAATAATAATTAAAAAAAACAAATCTAGCAACAATTAAATACAAATTATGAGAACTTTAAGTGATGTACTGAACACTTGGTCTAGCAAAAAGAAGTGCATAAAAAAATTACTGAAGCACTGAAGAAGAATTTTACATTCTTGAAATGAAAACATGCTTCTTAAACATGTTATCATATGTTTTTTAAATTAATAGAATTTCAGTTGAAAATTTAACTATGCATTTCATTTTTAAATGACAATTTTTGCAAAACATATGTAAAACCATAGTATTATTTTTTTTAATGTGAAATTCATATGTGTATAGCATGTAAATGTGTTATTTTAATTAGCTAAAAAGTTTGATTGATATATTTTTTTCCATTATGAATACATAGTTTCTTTTTCTACAAATTATTTCTTTATCAAAAATCCCAGCCGTTACCTACAAGTTAAAAAAATACTTTCTTTTGTGTAAACATGTAGATAGAATTTTTATTTGTGACTTCAAAGAGCCTCCTTCACCCCTTCAATTTTTAAAAATGCAGTCAACTTCAGTTATAGCGAACACCTGGGGACCGGCAAATTTCATTCACTATATCCAAAGTTCACTAAAACCGATGTTCTGATGTCAGACAACAGTAGAAAAATATAAAACAACACAATTAATCTCATTTATGGAAATAATGCACATTCCATTCAGTTGGAAAAAGGTGGTGTCACTTTTAGCTTGTGATATTACGTTGAGAATGGAAATTAAAATCGTCCAAAGTCAAGAGTGAAATTTTAGCTTTTGGTTCGCTTCCAAAAGTACCCAGCTTTTGTTAATGAATGGATGTATTACAGGATTGAAAAAATTATGACCTCCTCCTGACCCTTCCCCCTTGTTTAGTATAAGTAAGCTTAGACATTGGCAATTCACCTCTATTTCGGAACAGGGGCTTGATAATCTTTCTCTCTACTCGAACACAAAAGAGACACTCTTTGTAGGAATTGAACAACATTACCTCTACCATCAGAAAATTTTAAGTTCACTATAACTGAAGTCATGGTTCACTATAACTGAAGTCATGGTTCACTAAAACCAAAAAATGCTATGTACATTTCTAACAGATGTGAATCAGGACTAAGGAAATGTGTTCACTATAGCTGAAAGCTCAAATATCAGGGTTCACTATATCTGGAGTTGACTACTTATTTTATAAATATGTTCAAAATTTGCAGTGGTTTCTTATATTAGTGGGCTACAGGAACTCATAAAATTAACTATTTGGTGTCACTTGCTGAATTTTTGGGACCAATTTTAATTGCATTGAAAAATTATGAAGACACCAGTTAAATTCAGGAGCATAAAAAGTAAGTTCTCAAATATGCCTAATACAGTCAACTCCGGATATAGTGAACCTTCAGCTATAGTGAACGCAAACCATTAGTCCTGATTCACATACAGTATCTCTGTTCACCATGGGACACTTCAGTTTTAGTGTCTCCACTTTGGATATAGTGGACGAAATTGATGGTCCCTAGAGGTTCAGTATAACTGGAGTTGACTGTATTTAACAGAGGTCTTCAAAATATGATGATATTAAATAAAAGCGCTCCTCTGTGAAAAGATTGATAGGATACTAATTATAGCACTATTCCTTATGTGTACTTAAGTTTTTATGAATTACTGAATATGTAATTTATATTTAATTTTTTACAGTTCATTTAGTATAAATTCATTGTTTTCAGTAATGTTTTTAAAATAACCCTTAATAGACTTCTCAATATCATCCAAGCACTGACTATATAATGAATAGTTGATGCCCATTGGGTTCTTCCCAGTCCTTTCTGGCCAGGCACATCACCTAACAAGTTTTACTGACCGCTCAGTAGAAAAATCCACACATTGCAGCTTCATAATGCTGCCCGTCTGATAATGAATTGTGGGGATATCACTGATACATCTCTACTCTTAAAGTTTTGTATTCAAACTACTCACATTACGGGGGTCAGTCCAGATTTTTTCCCTAGGATCCCATCTTTGTGAATTTTTACCTAGTTTCTGTTTTTTTCTTCAACCAAACGAGCAATCTTATGAAACATAATTGAATATTAAAAATTTAAAATAATTAAAAAAATGGATAGACATTAGTAAAAAGTGCAGTAGTTATTTTGGTAAAACTGAATTTTGTGAAGGGTCCGTTTTCCAATATTGAATTTTGTGCAGGGTCCATTTTTGAACCCGATTTTAACCTGGACAGACCCCTATATTATATATTAGATATCCTAATCTCTCTTAATTGTCATGCTGAATGTATGCTAACTATCCTAGTCTTGTGGGATATGAATAGCACCCTCTTTTAACGTGGGATAGGGGAGACACCCATTTATAGCTAAAAGAAGGGGTTTACTCTTATGTGATCATTTGCCCATTTTAACCCTTGTATGTCAATGACCAAACACTCCTTGTACTTTCAATGACCTGGTACTGCGGTACTCACATTGAATGTCTACGCTGCCCATAAGTTTAGAGCCGTTTTTTTTAAAATCAAAACCATACTATTTATTGAGTTAGATATTGAAGTAAGGGGCAATCTCTTAAATTGAAAATGTAATTTAAGAACAAAATGAAAGTATTTCCGTGATTCATGACTGTAATGAAAAGTGAGTAAAGATCAGTATCGTGCTGTTATGTGTCTCCTCCCCTCCTATTTCCATAAAGTTCATCATTTTTTGTTAATGTGATAAAAAATGTATTAAATAAACTTGAGCAACATGTTTATTAGTGTATTATGATTTAAAAATTCTTCATAAAAAATGTTTGTTTCTAGGGACAAACATGAAAAAATTGCTGATATTATTGTGAAGATGGGCCCTTTTCTAAAACTTTACTCTTGGTACATTCATGATTTTGAATCAAATGTTTCTTTATTAGAAGAAAGTAAAAAAAAATATCCTGCATTTTCTCAGGTTGTAAAGGAATTTGAAGTAAGTCTTTTATAAACACATGGCTTTGGAATTGTGCAGAAATCTCTTTGAAATTGTGCAGAATTTAGAAAGTTATGACTACTCTGTCTTTTTATGTAGCTTTTACTTTTTAATAGTCGTGTGTAAATATAATTATTGTTCTTTAGTAAGTAATAAAAGTTATATTGTGCTAATACTTCAAATAAATTACCACTTATCAGTTAAAACTCTTTTGTAATGCAAAGTTTTAAGAAACACATATAATTCTGTTTGTTTTGTAGTTACTGACAAATTTTATTGAACTCAGTTTAAAAATGAGAACTTGCTTCCTAATTGAAGTGTATATTTGCACAATAAAAATATTTAACACAAAACAGGAGGGACCAAAAAAAAATTTTTTTTTTTTAATGTTGAAGGAAGTTTGTTTTAAATAATGCATACAAATAAAAACTCAATTATTTTCTATCAAAATTTATTATTTCCATTTGCTTCTAAAATTTATTGTTTTAGTGCATACATTCAAAATCTATAAACATGCAGACACACATTTTTAAATGTGTTTTTTCAGCACCAACTTGCTCGTTATTTTCATTTATGTTATTACTGGGTTCATATACTCGTTAAAAACTCCTTAAAATTCATTGAACAAAATTTAGGGCCCTTAAAACTCCTTAATAATTTGTGGGACTCCTTAAAAACTCCTTAATTTTGCATACACAGTAACAACCGTGATTAAGTAAATGTGTAACCTCTGTGATCTTTCAGATTGCGGTGAACTTAAAGATGGTGAAAGAAGAAATTACTTTTGCCAATTAAATTTGAAACTTAAGTCAAAATTTTTGTGGCATGATAAAGGGGGGGGGGGGGAAGTATGGAATGGCACAAAAACTTTATCAGGACAGCATTGCTTAGTGTTATTTTTCATGTTAAATGTTTTTACCGGCTTTTGTCTTGATATATTTATATTGCCTCTTAATATAAACATCATTAATGTTAAACATGTTCTATCTCAGTTTGATGATGATTTAACTACTAAGGTTTTAATTGAAAATAATAGAGGATTTTTTCCATGAAAGGAAAAAATAAAAAAAGTTTTACTAAGAAACATAGTTTGTTTTTAAATATAGATTAAAATGAATTTTAAATATGTGGCAAATTATGCATAGCTGCTTAAATTTGCCAAACTGCCGTGTATTTTAATTGCTGTAAAAGCTTTCCTGTTTATTTTCATGAGTTATAACAGGTGTAATTTTACATTAATTTTCTGGTCTTATGATTTACACTATTTTGTGTTAGAACCTCTTAAGAAAATTCCCCCCCCATACACACACACACACATTTACAAAGCACCAATATACACTGTTATACAGAAAAAACACTCAAAATACTGGTGTTAAAAGATAAGAAAAATAAAAACTTTGGTGTGTTTTTTAAACAAAATTAATGACTATGTTATTTTATCTCTCAACACCTTTATTGAAAAATGTGTCCCAAAAATGTGACATAAAAGTATGCGACATAATTTTACATGTATTTAAATACTATTAGTTCTATAATTAAAAACATTAAAAGCCATTAAAATTTCCATAAAATCTAATAAAAAACACGCAATGTTTTAGCACTTTTGGCAGTTAATCCACTGCCGTCTTCAGAACTGAGCCCGTCTGGCTCACTTCCCGCTTCTTCATTAATTCCTGTAAAAATATCCAACCGTGCCCGTAAAATGAACCTCCGTATCCCGATTAAACCCAATTGCAATATCTTTAAAAGAATTCGGTCAGATAAAGACAAAGTAAACCCTCTAGAAACTGCAGGTATTTACAAAATAAATTTTACTTATAGAAAATCCAATCTTCCCAGATACTATATTGGTGTTACAAAAAGAAAAATTAAAGACAGAATTAAAGAACACATAAACGATATAAAATACAATAGACAGAGTACCACCCTTTCCTGTCTAGCCTTAAAAGAAAATATAGATATAGATTTCATAAATGTTAAGAAAATAGCTAATTACAATAACCATAGTTATGGCTTGAAACGGGAAGCATTGGAAATAATGACCCAAGAGGGAGCTGTCCACGACATGGCACATGCGCAAATAAAGGAGTCGTGGCTGGAATTAATGAAGAAGCAGGGAGCGAGCCAGGCGGGCTCAGTTCTGAAGACGGCAGTGGATTAACTGCCGAAAGCGCTAAAATGGTGCGTGTTTTTTAGATTTTACGGAAATTTTAATGGCTTTTAATGTTTTTAATTATATAACTAAGGTATTTCCGTGTTTGAATTTTAACTAAATACTATTAGTTCACAATAGCTTTAATCTGTTGTTACAATATTTCGTAAGCTGTAGAATATGCATCACCTATTTTTCTATAAATAGGTTACACCACAAAAGTACCTCCGTGGGTTACACTCATAAAAATTTCAACATACGGTTACCAGGCAAAATATACAAAAGATGAGTGATAAAATGACAAAGTCAATTAATATCGTTTTAATATGGCAATAATGAAACTAAAAAATTAGGGGGGGTTCAGGGGGATCTCACCCTGACAAGGCTCGAACAGCCAAGTTTTTTTTAATTTATTTTATACACTGTTATAATCTTTAAATTTACTATTTAAAATTAAACACTTTACAGAGCGAATCCATAGTAATATACATTTAAAGATTACGAACATACTTCAACAAAAAACTTTTCAAGTGTTATTGGCACCCATCTTCTGTTATACTGACTGTTCAGTGTGTACGCTTCTGTGTTCCAACTTTACTGTCAAACTTCTGTCCACATATGAGTATGACATCTCATTCACGGCATTCTCTGTTGAGCATATTTCTAGTACTTTTCTATGACATGCATAAAGGCAGTTGTAGTTAGTTTATTATTATTAATTTTTTTTTCTGTAATTTTTAAAAATCTACGACAGCGAGTTAAAGATAAAATCTAAGGGAGTTGTGAAAGTGCTGTACTTGATTTTTTAAATTTGAAGTTGTTTATATGCTCTTTTTTTTTCTTTTCCTTTATTATTTTGTAATTTCTGATGTAGTTGCCTTTTCCTCCAGTGTCATTGAAGGCTAAATTGATTTTGTAGATTTCGGTTCTTTCTTGAGGATTAATGTTGTATTTTCTTGAACAAGTTTTTAAAAATTCTTGGATTTGGTTTGTTATGTGTAATCCCCTTTTTTATAGCAGCACTTGAAATTTTCAAATCAACTCTATGACTATGCGTTATCTCATAGTAGGGAATGCAATCCCGATCCCGCGGGATCCCGCACAAATATTTGCGGGACTAGTCCTGCGGGATTGATACTGAGAAATAATTATTTTTTATTACAATTTCACGCCACTTTCTCAATAAATGAAGGAAAATTTTTGAATATTCATGTCTCCTATCTAACAATAAACGAATCGATAATTACAAATTTTAATTTAAAGTTTTTTTTTTTAAATATTTCTTCCAATAGGAGTGTGTATCAAACATCTAAATCTAAATTTTTCGCAAACTTCCAATCCCAAATGAACTGAAATACTTCATACTAATTTATCTCTAAGCAAACAGTCACGAATTAATTATAAAAAGTTTTAATTTCAGTATTAATTTTTTTTTAATTCACACATTTAATTAGTTTACTTAAATTAAATCTAGACCAGGAAATGATTCATTGGATTTGTTCGATTTTGTACGTTCTTTTTTTCAGCAACTAAGAAAATAACGTAAGTGTGTGAATGTAAGTATTTATAAATTGTATTTTTCTGTAAATTGCTGATTTTTAGCTACTAACATAACTAATACTAATATATTGAGACATAACTTAGTTTATCTTTCTGAAAATCATGATTATAATTTTCATATTTCTGTAAGTTATTGTATAAATTATCTCATAAGATTAATAATTATTATTAAACTTCATAGTGCTTAAAATCTTACTTTTTCTATTTTTCTCTGTTGAAATGAAGTCCTAGCTAAATGAAATGTCAATCTCGCAGGATTAGTAAATCTCAATCTCGAAATCCCGCAAGACGAAAAACAGTGCGGGATTGCTTTCCCTATTTCATAGTGATGGCAAATTTTGTTGATTTTCTATTGTATTTACTTTTGTCAATCTTTCTTTAAAAATGCTTGTAATTATATAATCATGGTAATTGGCAGCTGTGCAGGGTTTAGTAGTAATATCAATTTCTTCTTTAAGAACAGGATGATTGGAGCAAATATAGAGGGCATGAGTTATGTAAGAACGTATATCTATAATTTTTGTATATTGGGGTTATTTCTTTCATAGTTAATGATTTCTTTATTGCTTGTTGGTTTTTCTAGAATTATTAGAATTAAAGTAACACAATAAAAAATCAAATAAAAATAAAATTAACCTACATTAGTGCAATACTGTATAGTTGTAGAGTTGCTTTAAAAATTTCAAATTCCGCATACCGATGGGATGACACCAATAGGGAATGTGCTTATCGATTTCTAAAAGAATTCACTTTAAAAAAGACAATCCTCTAGAAACAGTAGAACCTACAAAATCGATTTAACCTTCATTAAACCAGTAAAAAAGCACGCTACATATGGGTTATGAAAAGAAAAAAAAAGGGAAAGAAAGAACAAATAACATATAAATGGCCTAAAATTTGGAAAAATCAAGCACAACTCTTTTACAACTTGATCAGATTTCATCCATGACAATAGATTTTGAAAAACCAAAGAAAATGATCCTCTACAGCAACAGCCATTATGTGTACAGACAGAAGCACTAGAAATATGCTTAAAAAGCCCCCATCAACGAGATTTCATGATGATTCTAGAACAATATTAAGGAGGAGGGAATATTAAGTGGTCAGTTCAACTGACGACAGGTGCAAATAGCACTTGAAAAGCTTTTAGCAGAGTATATTGGTAATATTTTAATGTGTATAACTAAAAAACATACAGATGGCTAAGATTTCAAATATTTCAGAGTTTAATAGCAAAATTAAATGCTGTAAAAATGTATTTGAATAATATAAAAGAAATTATATACAATTTTTAAGAGTTAAATGTTTTTCCAAGTTTTAGAATTGGACGATAAAAGGGTCATTAAAATATTAAGAAATCAGCCCCCCCCCCAAGTTTTGTTCATTACCTTATTAATGTATGGGGTACATTTTACTCACTGGGAATGTATTTGCTTGGGGGGCCACATAAAATTTAAAATTTTTTATTTATTACATTTAATCTCGTGAGAATTTTATTTGATACCATAAAATTCTGTAACTTTTTATATGCAATGTTGTAATTTATTGCATATGTTTATGATCAATTTCTAAGGAATAAAAACAGAGTTAAGTGTATTGGGGACACCCTGTATTTATATTTATTTGTATTTAAAAAGAACCAATGTTAATGAATAACTTTTTTTAGGGTTTAATTTTGTTAATTTGTTGGTCAAAATTGCATGAAAGCGAAAAATCACTTCTATTGGTTTAAATCACATATGGGCAACTGCCGGCCGGACATGGCCTGCCACGGCTTTTGATCCGGCATGCGGAAGATATCCAAAACCATATAAACAATTCGAAATCCCATAAAAATTACCAATTGTACGGCCCGCGACTTCGCTAACATCTTGAAGTTTGGACTGCGACTTTTCAAAGGTTGCCCATACCTGGTTTAAATTGATTTCATAGTATTTCAGTTGATATATGATTTTCTGACATTTATTAAATTTCTACATTTTTTTCCTTTCTTTTCTGTAATAGATGAGTGCAAGATGCAAAAGATTGGCATTAAATCATTATATGCTCAAACCTATTCAGAGGATACCTCAGTACCGACTACTTCTGCAGGAGTATCTACATCATCTTTCTGAAGATTCAAAAGATTATCAAGATACTGTGACTGCTCTTCAGATTGTCAGTGAAGTAGCCAATCATGCAAATGATAGCATGAAACAAGGGGTAAATAATTTTATTCATTTATCTGTTGCACTCTCTGCTCCTTGTTTTAACTATTAGTTATACTTTTAATGTAATAACCTCATTTTTGTGTTTAAATTTGTGTTTTTATATTGTACTGTTTTAGTTAATTTTGAATTTCATTCTAAGCTCTTAAAGGGTGAAAAGCCACACTATGATTTGTTTAATTTTCTTCAAGTATTAATATTATTTATTCATTATAAAGCATGTACATAGTTCCGGCTAGTATCTGGATGGGGGCTCCCATCCCGATATCTTTGGCCTTGTTATCTGCTTTTTATGTCTTTTCAGTTTGTCTTTTTAGCATTTACGAGTTTGAGCTTTTATCGGTTTTTATCTCTTATTGTTAACTTGTAGGTATTTTTCTGCTGTTATTACACTTTGTCTGGTGCAGCATATCCTTTTTGGATCTTGCACTATTAAACACCAACAAACCAAACAACCATCTAAGCTCTTGATATCAGCAGTATTAATCTGTTTTAATACAGAAAAAAGCATTATTGTGAGGAATATCTGATCCAAACATAATCAGTTAAATAATTTTAGTAAATGTGGTAACTGTGTATATATGTTTATCAGGATCAATCCAGGAATTTTTTCCTGAGTCCCATTTTTTGTGAAAATTGCTTATTTTTGTGAACTTCCAATATTTAATTTTGTGAATTTTCATAAAAATATTTAATAAAAGTCACTTAGTCATTTTTTGTTAAAGTAATTAATAAAACTGTTAGCTATATTAGGTATATTTTCCTGGAATCCCGGTCTTGCCACTGTTTTCCACTCTAAACTTTCTGTTTTAAAGCTAAAATAATCTGAAGAATATTCTAAGGTAATCCTATCTCTAAATCTTAGACTTAACAGTTAAAAACTGAACATTGCTGTATTTTTGCCAATTGGCACTTTCATTTCTAGTTAAAATGAATTTAATTTACTTTAAGATACAATTGGGAACACTTATTCAACGTTCCTGGTATTAGCATAATCTTTCGAATTTAATCACTATTATTATTATTCAATCGCTATTGTATTGTGCAATAACTTGCTTCCCCTGTGGCACGAGCCAATGATGTAATCACTAGGAAAATTTAAATAGCTTACTCTGCGAATTGCGGTATAATTAAATATGAAGCAATGTTTCGTCGATTCAGTAAGTTGCTTAGTTGCTTGCTTTCTTGCTGACTTGGAGATTGCTTGGAGAGCTGTCATTGCCGGAATATGAGTTTGCAGCTGTGTGCTGCTTTATATTTTTAATTATGCTTTAAGCAAGGCAGCTACTGTTTGTTTTTAGAAGTATAAATATTTGCCGGCTGTAAGCCAGTCATGTGTGTATAATATATCAACTTCCTACTATTGTTTTAGTAGTAGAATGTGATTCAACTTGTAGTGCTGATTTCTGTTTAGCTGTAACATGTCTTGATGTTTTTATTAAACCTTTATTTTTAATTGAAAACAACGTTTCATCTTTGACTTAAAGATTCAACATTATCGGCTTTTTTGAGTAAAGACTTTTTCCTCATGAGCATGAATTTTTTTTATTATTATTAGGATTCCACTCCGCCTTTACAATTATCAATTGGCCAAAAGTTTTTTCATATATTTATGTATCTTATCTAACAATACATGAATCAATAATTACAAATTTTATCTTAAAGTTTTAATTTTTTTAAAATTATCTTCCAATTTCAGTCTAGATGAAACATTGTAATCTAAATTCTTTGCCAACTTTTCAGTCTCCAAATGAACTCAAGTATTTCATATTAATTTATCTCTCACAATAGAGAGTTTTCATTTTAGATTTTAATATTTTTTATACACACTTTTAATTATTCGCTAAAATTTAAATCAAGACTATGAAACGATTCATAAAATTTGTTCAATTTTTACGTTCTTTTTCATTAACTAAAGAAACATTAGTAAGTGTGCTAATTTAACCATAAATTTTATATTTTTGTAAATAATTTTCTTTGCATAAAATTAAACGTATGAAAATTGCTTTCTTTTCTTTATTTCTCTCTGTAATCAGTGGTTAAATTAATTAAGCTTAAGGGAAAAACTCATCTGAAGTTTATCAGTTTATGTTCCATTGGATCCAGCTTTACCGCCAGATCAAACAATGTTAATTCCAAAATCCTGCGAAGCCAAAAAAGGTGACGAATTGCATTTTCAAATCTTTGGTGATCTAGAAAAGGGAGGTGATGATGATGAAGAATGAGAACCAGTTATCATGTGTGCCTATGATCACTGAGGGGCCATAGCCCCCCCAGCTAGCTCCTATGTTGTTATTATTTATGTATTGGTATAGTGCAGAAGTGCTTTAACACTAAATATTGAATCTTCCCGCGGCACGGACCTTGACTTGTCATCCCTCCCCCTCCCACACACAAAATTAATCTTGGTTGCTTATAGTGGCGTAGCAAGAAATTTTTCATGAGGTGGGGGGATTACGACTACTGCAACTCACATATACACATATGTATACGTGTGTGTGATAAGGGAGTGAAGAATATACATTTTGTAGGGCAAAACTTCCTCATGGAGGGGGGGGGGGTTGTGATCCCCTATCCCTCCCCCCTTTGCTACGCCCTGGTTGCTTATGCCAGTGATGTTTTAGGTGAACTTCAGTTAACTATGCAAAAATATGTGGCTCCACGGTTTCATACCAAAAAAAAAAAAAAGCCATTTTGTCAAGTGCTTTTGTATTCTCTATCAGAAATACTGTCAGATTCTGATAGATCAAGGTTAGATCAAGGCCAGGAAGATTAGTGTGTTTTTACGTTATCTTTTTTACATTCTTCTGTTTTAGGAACTAAGAAATAGCTTGGTATATTTATTCTAAATATCATTACTATAAATTTCATATGTCTGTCAGTTATTGTATTAATTATCAAATAAGATTAATTATTATTAAGGTTAAACTTTTTAGTGCTGAAAATATCTTACTTTTTAACACTTTTCTCTTTGAAATGAATACTTATCTAAATGAAATGTTGATCCTGCAGGATTACAGGATTGCACCGAATCAATAAATCTCAATCTCAAAATCCCTTCGAAATGAAAAAAAATGTGGGATTGCACTCCCTTGGTAAAATGCCAATGAAGAGCCGTTTTTAATCTATTGTATTTTTGTTAAAGGGCCGTTTTAATTGATTGCAGTTTTGTGAAGAGCCATTTTTTAATCAATTGTAATTTTGCGAAGTGCAGTTATTTTGTAAAGGGGCTGCAAAACAAACCCAATTTTCATCTGAATCAACCCCTGTATATATTCATTTTAATAAATAAATTGACCCACATAAATAATTCATTGGACTTGTATATTCAAGTTCATTCATCTGTCAGAAGTATTCCTTTATAAAAATAAAAGTTAAGGAAAATTATTTATTTGTGTCTTCTAGGGTGGTTTCAAATTTTTTTTTTTTTTTTTAATGTTGAACTCTCACCCCCCACTTTGGTGACATTATGCGAGTTAATGCGCCTGTTAAAATATTAGATCATTTAAAGGTTATTTAGCGGTAGCTCAAAGACTTTGAAGTTTGCTAATTTTAGTGTCAAACTTTGTATTATAACGATAGTCAATACAGTAAATAAATATCAGTAAATCAAAGGTAATAACTAATAGTTTTTAATGAATAGTAGTTTAGTTTTATTATATTTAATCATGAAACATTACCTATAAAAATACAACCAAGCTAATGTCAAGTAATGTTGTCCATCTGTAAAACTAAAAAATTTAACAAATTAAAATGCACATTAGGATGGATTAGAAATTCATTGCTTTGGGTTTAGGAAGTACTGGTATTAGCAGTCTGCATGGTAGCACCCAAATTCATCAGGTTAGTCTTCTCAGAGGTTTTGAATTACTTCCTATGGGTCTCAATCACTTGCAAAAGGTATTGTTTCTGCTCTTGATTTTTGGTTAATTTGTCATTGAACTGAGTAATAAGAGCAACACCTCTTTCAGCACAGTCATTAACTACTTTAATACCTTTCACTATATCTCTGGATTTCTTGTAAGAATCTTATCCCTTCCATTCTGAGGGATCTACTTCTAAGAATGATGTATCAAGTTGCATTGAATTGAAGAGCGTCACTGTCGCATTTCTTCTGTCAACTGAAGAGCGTCACATTTGAGACTTCACTGTCACAAAATCTTCTAAAGATTTTAGGTGAATGTAATTTGTTTTGTCATCAAGTCGTTTCAATTGCTTTTGTGTCATTTCTTTTTTTTTAAACCTTGAACCATGCTCACTTTTGTTTCTGCAGACACATTGTTAGAAAACAAACTGAGCCCATCCAGTTCTTCTCCTAGGTACCAAAGATGTTGTTTTATTGTGGTTGTTGCCTTGCTTGCAATGCTTTTGTTGAATTCTGCGTATTCGTGAAGTTTTACCAAAAACTGCAGATCATGAACAGCAGCTTCTGTTGCAATAGTAGCAGTAAACCAGTGCTTCATATATAAAAGTGCTACAAACAGGTTAAACTCTATCAAAGCATTCTTCTGTCTTGGTGTTAGTTTAAACTGTTGATGAAATAGCCATATCTTCAAAGAGTAAATAATCTTTGCCATCCACCGTGCATGATGGAAGGCACCAGGAGCGCTGAAGCGAATATCTTTGGGAGGAGTTTCGTCCAAAAAGTTCAATAATAATTCAAGAAATTCTCTGTAGTCATCATGGGGTTGCTTCTCATTTCGTAAAGTTGTGGCAAATTCTATAGCATTTTTCTTCAGCTCTTGCAGTTCAGCAGCAGCCATTCTTTGACCAATCTCATTAGTTTTATATGTTTCAAACTAGGCTTTCCCACCCGTTGGCACTCATCGCACGATCTAACATAGGCTTCTACATCTTTGTAGCAGCCCGGCCAGAAAAAATACCTCAAGAGTTTATCTTTTGATTTCGTAACTCCCACATGGTCGGAGGTCCCTTTAGGGCAAAGAGCCATAATCTGCATTCTAAGCTTCTGCAGTATAACAATTAACTTTTTTACCTTCCCGAGGTGGTCCTCTTGTAACTGAAATAAGATTTTGTTTTCTATTTCGTACCCCCTTTTCTCAGCATTCTCATATGGCTTGTTCGCCAGAATAGTAATCTCTTTAAGTGTGGGACATATCTTTTGCATCTCAATAAAATCTGCCCAATTTATCCTGGCCAGAGATAAACCATCCTCACTTTTCTGTATTTCGGGTAACACAATAGCTGTGTCAACTTCCGACTCTAAATTCTCACTTTCCCTTATCTGCACACCCGAAACTTCATCTCGTGAAGAAAGGTTTTCTGTTTGTTCCCCTCCTTTCTCACGTTTACTACGGGCCCTCGTCTGTACTGCATTTACGACCTCTGGTCCTGGGGCTGACAAATGGTTATGATTCTCCATTTTTTTAGCTGTCCGGTTTCCTAAAATGTAATGGCCTTGATCTAGGTCATCGGAAATCACAGCTGCCTTGGTCATTATCTGGCCGAATTCTCCGCTTAACGACACACGAGCCTAAGGCAAACACACGGCTTCAGAGTCAAAGGCTGTTGGACCCAAACAGTTTCGCCCGTAAAGTCATCCGGTGTGACGTATTTTCTAGTCACCAAATCAATGGTGCTACCAGAATCTCTAAGCAATTTGGATGCTATGCCGTTAACAGTCCCATCCGAGATGAAAGGCGATAACCATGACTCTATCTCCCCACCCCCTACAAAGAGATTATTTACGACAGCACTCTCTTTTCGCTCCTTTAATTTCGGACACTGAGCCTTATAGTGCAGACCCCCGCAAGCGAAACAGCTTACAACTCTGCATTTCTCAAACACCTGCTCGGTAAACTTTCCCCCTTTATCATTCAATGCTTTCTTCTTATCGTCGTGTCCTGACTTATTTATTGGCCTTTCCCGGTTAGTTGTAACCAGAGGGGATTTTTTTAGGTTTTTCCGCACTTGTTCGAATTGCTCAATTTTTGTCACAAGGTCTTTGGGGGAAATGATACTGGCCCATTCATCGAAATAATACTCTTTAAATTCTATGGGCATGCATTTTTTTATTTGATCAGAGATCATCAAGTCTTTTAGCTTGTCAAAGCTATCAACCTTTAAACCTTCTAGCCATCCTTCAAAATACGTTTGTAGTTCATAAAAAAAATCATACCAGGTACGCTCTGGAGATTTTTGATGTTTAGCAAATAGTTGCTGAATTTTTTCTGCGCTGACTTTAAATCTCTGTAGTAGTAACTCTTTTACTACTCGATAATCCCTTCCCCTTTCTTCGGGTTCCGGGGCGATAATATGGACAATCTCAGTGGGTAACAATCCAATCAACTGAGTTACCCACTGATCTTCTGCAATTTCCAGAACTTTAGCTTGACGCTCAAAGAGGGACAAAAATAATGTACAAATCATCATCTTTACTGTTAAATTTAGGCATAAACTTTTGAATTTCCCCTTTAAAACAACTTTCCTTGTTAGAATTTCCTGCCCCATTTTGTTTCACAATTTCAAGTTCCGATTTCTTTTTTTCTAATTCAAAATTTTGTTCCTGTTCCTGCTTTAATCGTTCAGTGGTAGCTTTCTCTTGCTCTGCCCTTTCTGACAAAATACTCTCTAGTAAATTCTTGACGAACTCTTTGTCATAATCATCGCTCTCTAAAATTCGAGTTTTGATTTGGACCATTTTCAAATTTTCGTCTACTTTGCAACCTAACTCGTCTGCCAATTTTAGCAGGTCGCATTTTCTTGCCTTTCCCAAAAAAGCCATTATGATTTGTGAGGCAAGTACCAGGAAAATATTCAATTAAATAAAAGCAACAATCTATACTATCTAGGCAATTAAAATGAATAATAATAATTACATTAACATATCTGTGATACACCACAATATTAATCTTTTTACTGCACTTCTCGATACCAAATTTTCTTCACAATAAAAAGTACTCATACAAAAGATTATAAAACACAAACATGCACAATATGTTAAAGGACCATATTTCATATTATTAACTTGTTTCACGGTGAATACTTAAAAATCAGCACTTACAATAAACACACCTGAATATAGAGAATTAAACCATTGCTTTCTTTTGACTCAATAACTTAATTTAACAACAATCATTTCAGGTTCCAAAATACCCAAGTTAATGGAATTTTTATCTTAATCCCCCAAAATTTTTAAATTGGTTTAAATTTAGAATCGAACTTTATAAACATTTAATTAATTGCCCCAATGTATAATCAAGGTACTTACCCCCTTTTTCAGGAGAAATCTTTGTATGATATCCTTTCACACCCGGTGCAGTCTGTAATTTACACTATAAGTTCACAGTTAATAAGTTCGTTTATTGTCCACACAATGATTTCGGAGTCGGGATGACTCTTTCTCAGTTCGGATTCAGTTGTCTAAATCATCGAAAATTATTTTCAGCACAATATTCTTCAGGGTCTGGATGACCAGCATGATCCAGGGACCAGCTGTCCCAACCAGCGAAAATACGGGAGCTTTCAACAGGATCGGGGGCGACCGTCTTCACTTCCTCACGTCATAGGAACACTAAGGCCATGTTGCCTCTTTCAGATCCACAGAGGTCGGGGCGCGACTCTCCGCTTTTCAATAAGGCCAGGGCAGTCTCCGTCACTTCCACTAGGGTCGGGGCGACCCTCCTCTTTTCCAATAAGGCCAGGGTGACCTTCTCCGCTTTTCGGGAACACTCAGGCTGGGTGGCCTCTTCCAGCTCCACTAGAGTCGGGGCGACTCTCCGTTATTCGGGAACACCAAGGCCGGGTGGCCTCTTTCAGCTTCACCAGAGTCGGGGAGACTCTCCGTTTTCCGGGAACACAAAGGCCGGGGCGGCCTCTTCCAGCTCTACTAGAGTTGGGGCGACTCTCCATTTTTCGGGAACACAAAGGCCAGGCGGCCTCTTCCAGCTCCACTAGAGTCAAGGCGACTCTCCGTTTTTCAATAAAGCCAGGGCAGCCTCCGTCATTTTCATTAGGGTCAGGGCGACCTTAATTCTTCTGCTAAGATCGATTTGATCCACATTGCCAGGGGACTCCTTCCAGTGCTGTCACCAGTTCTAGACTGTAGTGCCACAGTGATAGCGTGATTCTCTGAGGCTTACTTAAAATAATAAGTTTTATTTACATTAATATTTACAGCAATATGTACAAGCAGATAGATGAAACATTACGGGAGTACCAAATCCGGAGCAGTTCATACGGAGAACTTGCCTCCTCTCTCGCTAAAAGTCATCTCTCTCCTTCCTTCCTAAACCTCTCACTCCCCAATCATCGGGGGTCAGCTCTCTTGACCACAGGGGGAGAAGGATGCTTTCTCTCAGACGATGTGGGTCGATGACCGCACTACGCTACAGTGGCTACTAAACTGGCTACTTTTTTTTATGCCAGTGAGGCTACTAATGATACTGTTTTAGCCTCCTGACATTGGTAGACACCTTGAAATTGTCTTTAATAGTGAGCAGAGAGAATGTCTGAAATATCTTGCCCTTAAAAACCCAAACTTTTTGAAAGCACTATCTATTAGAGATGAGACGGGCTCAGCCCGAGCCCGAACCGGGCTCGAGCTCTGTAATTCACAATTGCGTTCGTGCTCGGGCTCGTGAAAAATTTCTATTTTACTGAACAAACTCCTTAAAGCAGATTTTTAAAAAGTGATTCATATGGAAAATAAAAGTACTTATAAAAAAAAAATAGCAACACCATGTGCCTAGAAGGCCCGCGAAGCTCTTTGGGTACTTCATAACGGCGGCTTATATTGCTTAGTTAGTCATGAGATCCGACATTCTTTCGTAAACATAGATATAAAGAATTAGAAATTGCATTAAAAATTTGCAGTTATATTTGTCTTTAAATTGCATTAACGGCAAAATTGTATTCTATCAAAGTTGTGGTATATTGTATTCTATCAAAGTTTTAGTATATTGTATTCTATCAAAGAATTACTTCTTTGAATTTTATGAAATTTTACTGAATTTTATTTACCTTTAGCTGAAATTTCGGGCTCGGGTGGGCCCGGGCTCCGACTTAAATAATATTGCTCGGGCTTGGGCTTCAAAAAATGAGCCCGAACTCATCTCTACTATCTATCCCTAGTAAATTTCTATGATGCACAAGTTTTCAAATACTATGTACGTTTGGGGATAGACTATATTTTCATTGTATGTTGTATAATGTTTTTTTTCTTCTCTTGGATTTTATTTATTTAGAAAAGACTTATCCCCCACCATTATGCATAATTTTTTTTTTTTTAAATACATTTTTAGGATAATGCCCAAAAACTGATATCCTTACAAAATAGTATTATGGGGCATAAAGAAATTGTTAAACCTGGACGAGTAAGTAATACCTTATTGTTTTATAAATTCATTATGTTTTACATTTGTAATTGATATTTGATTGTATTTATTGATTAAAATTAATTTATTAGGTATTTGTTAAAGAAGGAGAATTAATGAAACTTTCAAGAAAAGGAATGCAACCAAGATGGTTTGTGCTAGTAAGTGTTGCTAGTTTATAATTTTATGAAAGGACAGAAAAAGCTAGTCCTTTTAATGCTACAAAAGAAAAGATTTTGTAGAATTAGTTATTCTTTTAGAAGATATGCTTTTCTTGCAAAATCAAACATGTGATTTAAGTCTTGCGCATTTAAAGTTAAGAAAAAATTAAATATTTTCTTTGGATGGAAGGAGGTCCTAAATTTTAACGTACATGTTGTTACTTCAGATTCCCTGAATCAGTCTTGTAATCTAAAATACAATTTTCAAAATCATCAAATAAATATTACTATCATACATGTTAAGTTTAATGACAGGTTTATATGATTATTTCAAACTTAAAGCACCTGTTAAAAATATTTCTACTTGTTTTAAAAATATTTCTTCTTGTTTAAAAAATTAACTAGGTACTAGTTACATAGCCCATCATTGCCTGGTATCATTAGGTAACTCGGGTATAACTTTCAGAAAAGTATTGCCCACTTATCTAGTTCCATGATTTATTTCACAACCGTCGATGCATAAATGAATTGCAATTTTCAAAACATTTATCTGCATTTATGTCAGATTCTTCAAACACTGTCTGATGCAACCGAGAAATCATTGGCAGAACCAGGAACCAAAAAAATTGTTTAATCTTTTGATTAAATATAAATAAATAATTAATTAAAAATAATAAATAATAATAGTAAATCCTTTTAGTAAAATAAATAATAAAAATAAAAATATTTTATTCTTTGAAAATTAGTAATTAAATAAATCATAACACAATTTCTGGTCCATAACCATTTAAAAAAGAATCACAAAATAATTTTGTAAAAAGATAAAAAAGCCCGTTGTTACCTGGGTCTATTAAAGGTGTTACAGCATAAATTGCCATTGTCAAAAAATCTGATGTGGACAGCATACGACTTCCTTGCACGTCTATTACATCAAAAATGTTTTTGGCGCACTTCATCTAAACTTATTTTGTTTCGAAGAGTTATACTAAGGTTTAACGATTTCTAGCCAAATATTTCCGATATCACCAAGCTAGGTTCAATTTCAAAGATTTGTTTCTGACACTTAATTTGGCAATATTACTCCAAAAGCGGACAAGCTTGAGATAGTTTGCAAGGTTTCGGAGATACCCAAATTAGTAATTGACCAGACTTTCAATGAATTGAATGTATCCATGCACATTAATGTATTTAAAGTCATTCGGGTGACCCTGTAAATAAATTACCCAGCCAATTGCAGTCAAAAAAGAGTTGCACATTTCAATGTTACAATAGTTCTAAATACAAAATTTCAACATTCTATGGTTAAAAGTTTTAGAGTTATGCTAAATATAAAGTTATTTTTGCTGCCAAATTTGGTGATATTTTGGAAAAACTCGCCACGGTCGATGACAAATGATGAGATTTTCGGCATGGACCAAACAATGACTGACTACAGACGTAATATATTGAAGATGTCCATAGACACTAATGAATTGAAATTCTTTTGGGTGGTCCTGTAAATATACTCTCCAGTAGACTAGAACCAAAAATCGAGATGCACAACTAGATGTTACAATAATCTTATATGAAATTTCAACATTCTACGACTAATAGTTTTCGAGATATGAGAGTTAAATACATACACATGTACACCAAAAGTCACCAAGTTTGACGACTTTTGGTGTAGTTCTTGAGGGTGGTTTGTGACCATGGTCTGACCATTACTTAACTATATGGTACAACGGTATTGTGCTTGAAATGGATGAATGTTCCTAAAATTGCCATTGACAGTAATGTATTGAAATCTTTTGAGTGTTCCTGTAATAGAACTATAAATGATAAAGACACTTCTTTTAATGAAGAAATTCATTTTGTAACTCTTAACAGCATATATCACCTCTGAGTCGTTTGAAATAGCCCAATACCTCTAAAATACGCTTTAATGAATTTCGGCCCATAGAGCATAATGTATTTCGAATCGTTTGGGTGGTCCTGTAGATAAACTATCCAATCGAATGGAACCAAAAGAGGAGCTGCACAAGTAGATGTTACAACAATCCTAAATATAAAGTTTCAACATTCTACGCCTAATAGTTTTTGAAGAATATATAATGACAAAGAATTATAAATGCAAAGACACTTTTTTTCGATGGAGAAATTCATTTTATAACCCTTAACAGAATATATCACGTGTGAGTCGTTTGATATAGCCTAATACCTCTAAAATATGCTTAATGAATTTCTGCCCATAGAGCGTAATGTATTTAGAATCTTTTGATCGGCCCTGTAGATAAATTTTCCAGTTAATTACCTAGTCAATGGCAAAAATAAATTACTCAGTCAATTGCAAGAAGAGATGCACAGTTAGATGATACGATAATTCTAAATAAAAAATTTTAAAATTCTATGGTTAAAAGTTTTAGAGTTACGTGAAATACAAAATAATTTTCGGTGATATTTCAGCAAAACTCGCTAAGGTCGAAGCAAATGGCGAGATTTTGGTCATGCACCAAACAATGACTGACTATTTCCAAATTTGGCGATATTTCGGCAAAATTCGCCAAGGTCAACAACAAATGGCAAGATTTTGGGCATGGACCAAACAATGACTGCCTATAGATGTAATGTATTGAAGATGTCCATATACATTAATGTATTGAAATTCTTTTGTGTGGTCCTGTAAATAAACTCTCCAGTAGATTGGAACCAAAAATCAAGATGCAAAACTAGATGTTACAACAATCTTATATTGTAAATTTCAACATTCTACTACAAATAGTTTTTGAGATTTGTGAGTTAAATGCATAGACACATACTCCGAAAGTCACAAAGCTTGGCGACTTTTGGCTTAATTCTTGAGGGAAGCATGTGACCATGGTCAGACAATTACCTAACTATATGTTAGGACGGTAGTGTGCTTGAATTGGATGAATGTCCTTAAAATTGCCCTTGACCGTAATGCATTTTAAATCTTTTGAGTGTTCCTGTAGCAGAACTATAAATGATAAAGAATTTTTTTTCGATGAAGAAATTAATTTTATAACCCTTAACAGCATATGTCATTTCTGAGTTGTTTGAAATTGCCTAATACCTCTGAAATATGCTTTATTGAATTTCTGCCCATATAGTGTAATGTATTTAGAATCTTTTGGGTGGCCCTGTATATGAATTATCCAGTCAAATGGGACTGAAAGAGGAGGTGCACAACTAGATGTTACAACAATACTAAATATAAAATTTCAACATTCTGTGTCTAATAGTTTTTTAGATATGCGAGTTAAATACATACATACGTACAGACAGCATGGAAAAACTGATGAAAATAAGACTTGTGGTCAGTCTAAATGGGTTGCAGATGCATTTTTATGAATGTGCATGCTAGCGTACAATGATATGCATAAAAAAATTCTTAAAAGTAAATTTAGAGGGAGCCAAAATCGGTTTTGTTGTCAAAATTTGGCCCCCAAAATTTTTCGGGATCACATTACTTCCTTATACTCCATACAAGATAGTAAAAATGTTGGAGTGTGGGAAGAATGCGAAGAACTAAAAGTTTATTTTAAAGTGAAATTTTTATAAAAAGAGGAAAAAAATTAAACTGTTCCATTAAAAAAAGTTAATTTTAATACAGTAAAATTTTCATTCCAGATAACCATCAACTTTTTAAGACAATATGTTGAAAAATAAATTTTTTTGCCATTTAATAAAGATTACATATAATGAAAATCAGAATTTTTCTGCAACTTAAAAAAAAAAAGAAAGAAAAAAAAAAAAGTTTACAAATTTAGGTATAATGCTCTTTTTTTTTTAACAAAATCATTTCGGGAGTAACTACGTAAAATAAGAATTTAATTCTTTTGATGAAATCATAAGGTAATCATTGTACAGGATAGCTTATAAATTCATTAATGTTCATATTACATTAAAAAGTACATTTTAGTACATAAAAAAGATATAAATAAAATCTTTAGTTAAACATTCTTTATTTGTCTTGCTCTAAATTTTTGCCCCATCAATATAAAAAATAAAATAAAATAAAGAAAATAAATCTGAAACACTTTCATATTTTAAATTCATACTGAAGGTGCTATATTTCTTTTGCCAAAATGTTTTTAAAATGTATCTTGATCCAAATGTGTGCCCTATTTATTTTCCTTGTTCTATTCAGTTGGAAAGTGCATCATAATCCAGGAGTGTGCTGTGTTTTTCTTGTTTCATAAAACACTTCTTTGGAATTAAAATCTATATTAAATTCACCTACTAAAACTTTTACAATCTTTGTCAGGCATTATCTAACTATACTTCAGCTTTACAATAAACTATTGGGTGGTTTGGCAATTTCTTGCCATATATAGAAGATATTGTCAGTTCAGCTTTGGGGACTTATTTTTTGGTGCCAAACTGAAAGATAAAAAGCCAAAAATGGCAAATCTTGGCAACTTTTAACCTTGAAATGTGATATGCCATTTCACCGAGTAGACAAAAATCCTTGTCTGTAATTAATAGCACTAGTGATAAATATAATTTATGAAATTTTGGTGAAACTGGAAGAAAAAAAAAATAGAATAATTAACAACCCTTAAAAATGTGTAAGCTATTGTATGAAAGTCACTGTATTAAATACATTTATGAAAATGTTGAGATTTCTTTAGTCAGATATTTGTAATTTGCCTTGAATATATTCTAAATTAATTGAAAAATCTGAATTGAACATAATATAGCATCTGCTATTTATAGTTAAATAGATCAAGAAAGTAAGCTGAATAAATCTGATTGCATGTTTTGAATTTATTATGTACTTTATTCACAAGGTAAATAAAATGTAAATAATTTTTATGATGAAGTAAAATTATTTAACATATTGGAGAATTTTAACAACGTCTCTTTTTCAGTTTAATGATCTGCTTCTGTATCTAACTTCCGTGCAGCAAGGTCTGTACAGAATAAACCATGAATTACCTTTAACAGGTATGAAAGTGGCTATTCCAATACAACAAGACTATCAAAATGAATTCAGTATCATTTCTGTTACTAGGTCTTTCACACTAGCTGCTAAGTAAGTTTTTGCTATATCATTGATAAACTGAATTAATAGTGTAATTTTAAATGTTAGTCCTTCTAATTGTTTATCTTTGTCTTGGTTAAAAATTTTGTTGCATTTAAATATCAACATTATTCAATTTATGAACATCATATTCAACATCAATTTGTGGTGAGTAGCCCACTTTTCTCAGTTGTGCATTAGCATCTCTGTTTGATATCAACAATAATCCTGAAATTTGGAAACACAAGTGTTATCGCTGAATTCATTGACTGAATTATAAAATAGTATTTTACTATCTATGCAAATATCGAATATCAAAAGCAAGATGGGAAATTTGTTTTCATAGTGAAATACATGCATTGCTAAAAGTATCCAATAGTACAAATGGCATGCTTTTGATTGAATCAAAGTGCGTTCCTTGTATGTTTCCAGTCAAAGCAGCTGGATTCTTCAGAGTTTTACACATGTCTGCTGTTCTCTTTTGATGTCAACTACTGTGCTACCCACAAGCTAGCTATCATTTTGAAGAATAAGTTAGGAATTCTGATCGGCATTGTTTCCAGGACCTAATTATGGAGTAACAAGCCTGATGTCTGCTACCATGCCGTACCAACTATGTTACAACTTGCTAATTTTCATCATCTGAAAAGTTTAATTACTTTTAATATGTTGTTCCAGTACTGTTTGTTAAATAAAGTTTTTTTTTAGGAGAAAGAGTGTACACTATTTTCAAGAAACAAGAACACAGGTTAGCCGCTTTGGCTCTGAATTTTGAATAGAGAAGATAAAAAATCAATGAGTGGTTAGATGTGCTGCACTATATGCAAGTACAGTCAACTCTACTTATAGTGAACTCCTGGGGACCAGCAAATTTCATTCACAATATCCAAAGTTCACTAAAACCGATATTTTCCTATGTTGAATAAAACAGTACAAATGGTTATTGAAATATTTTTTAAGTTAAGCAAACATAATTAATCCCATTTACGGAAATAATTACATTCCATGCAGATGGCAAAAGGTACTGTCGCTTTTAACCTGTGATATTGCATTGGAAATGGAAAATGAAATCATCCAAGGTGAAGAGGGAATATTCCGCTTTTGGTTCACTTTCATAAGTAACCTGCTTTTCCTAGAGAATGCTTTTATAGATTGCATTACAGCAAAGGAAAAAATTATGAACCCCCTCCCTCCCATTTTAGCCTAAGTATGTTAGTGTAGACACTGGCAATTCACCTGTATTTTGGAACAGGTGCTTGAATAATCTCTTTCTCTCTATTGGAACACAAAAAAGACACTCTTCGTCGGAATTAAACATCACTTCTGTCGTCCAGACTTTTTTAAGTTCACTATAACCAAAGTCATGGTTCACTAAAACTGGAAAAGGCTATGTACATTTCTAACATATGTGAATCGTGACTAAGGAAATGCATTCACTGTAGCTGAAAGTTGACTATATCTGGAGTTGACTGCTTCTTAAATATGAAATATTATAACATTCAGCCAATTACCAGACTAATTTTAAAATGTTCTAATAATCTGACACAAGGCTATAATAGTGTAAAATGTGAAAAAAAAATTTACAGTTATTTTGCATGAAACTTTTTGATACAATTTCTTTGTGCATGAAAACATGAAAATACTTCACACTTCTCATGCATTTTGATTGCATACATGCATTCATAAAGATGCATTTAACTTTTGGCTTCAAATGGCTTGACACTTCATTATCTTCTCTGCTGGAGATTTTTTGCCATCTGCAGAGCAAAAATAATAATGTTCTGCTTCATGTATCATTAGTAGGACACTAGGTTTTGATGTTAAAATTATTGAAAATGAAGAATAATAATAGAGTAATGCAAAGATGTGTTCTAATATTAGACATCAGGGCCACAGGGGTTAAGAATTAAGTGGAAGGAAGTTTATTCCTTCCACTTAATTAACTAAGTTTAACTTAAGCATAAAACTTGTATTAAACTGTCAGCCGACCATTCGAATTACTGATCATTTTTAATTGTTGATATAAAATATTTTTTTACTGAATATTATGCTTTGTTTCCCTGAAAAATATACAAAATCATGACTAGTACAGATTAGATAAGTTTATTTTCTATACTCTTTTCTTAAAGGTCACAAGAAGAAAGGCAAGAGTGGATAATAGCTCTTACGAAAGCCATAGAAGAAAATGCTTCTAAAAGAAGCACATTTACAAATTCTAGGCTAAACCAAAAAGTAAAAATACTTTTTTTAAAATTTTTAATACAATCATAATTATTATGAAAAATGAATTAAAAGGAAAAAATGTTCCAATAACATCTAATATTGGGCATTTCAGGGCCCTCTACAATAGTTAAATGAATACCAAATTTCATTAACTTGGTTTATCTATAAAAATTAATGATTTTATATGCCCAGAAACAGCTACAAATGTTCTCAAAATCAATCATACACTATTATCATTCTTTATTTGTTCCTTTTATTCATAAGTACATTGATATACATATTTACTTAATAGTATTTGATAACAATGCTCTAGAATTAAATTTATTTTTGTATATTTAATTGAAGTTTTTTTGAGGGGGTGGGTGGTGGGATAATCTTAAATTATATGTAATGTAAATTTTATTCTTTACATTTTGAAAAAAATGCTATACTGCTTTGATTTCTAAAAAAAAGATTCAATTTATGAAACCCTGTATCCAGTGAAGATATTAAATTTCATATTAGTTTTAAAAGTTTTGTATGTCATAATTTTAAATTTGAATAATCTCTCTATTCTAAAAAAAAAGTAATTCCCGCAGCTGCTGCCTCTTCTGTCAAAAGCTCACTAGGCTATCACATCCAAAATCGTGTGGAGTTATTTTGACGAAGGTGTTCACTGATTTGAAAAATTCCAGGGAAGCCATTAAGCTAATTTAAATTTTGAAATTTGAATTATTATAGAAGATATTACAATTTTCAAATACCTTACAATTTTATAAATTCTCTTAGATAACAGGAGTTTAAAAGTATAGATTATTCATTTTTCCAATGCAAAATGAATAATTGTTACTGATAATTTAATCCTGGTGATTATGGCTCAAGAACGATCTGGGAAAAAGCTCTCTCTCTAAGCAAGTTAAATCTAAAATACTTGTGTTCTAAAATGTTAGCACCCAGTATCTTGAAAGTGAAAAATAATTCAAATGCAGATTATAGTAATGTTGGTTTGGTTCAATTTGAGTATTTGTCACCCGCTAACTGAGTAGAAATATTTGGCGGCATTAACTATGCCATTAATGATTGATCTTTGATTCCTACTTTGAAACCCCCCAGTCTCGCAAACCTAAAAAATCGCTGTACATTGCGAGTTCCCAGGTACGCTTCAGTGCTCCCAAAGAAATTAGATGAAAACGAACATGAAAATATTAGCGATAAATGCACCAGTTAAGGATTTTGAAGATAATTATTAAAAATGCACTAATTGACAACCAAAAAATTTATAAATAAAAGTAATGCTGTAATTACATGTTGTTCTAATCCGCCATTTAATTTTTAAATTTAAGTAATATTCTTCTGTTTCATTGCCACATAAATACAAAAAATTGTCATACTAGTTGCACATGAACATTTATTGCCATCTTGACAAGAGTGTGGGTGGGAGAGGATTAAAGTAGGAATGAACTGGAATTTTGGTACAATATAAATATTTGCCACCACGGTGCGATGAACTATTTCGTGGTGCTAAGTACGCCATTTTGTAAAGGATGGTGCATAAAAATATGTGGAGAACTGTTTTAATGGCAACTTTACATGAGAAATGATTATCAGTTATGTGCATGCGTAAATCTTAAAAGTCGCCATTGTTGGAAAGATATCCTAGCTGTTTCATAGTTTTTAGCAAAGGAAACACATGAAGTGCTGTTTTAGTTGCAAACTTAAAGAGAAATGATTATTAACTAATTTGTTTAAGCTGAGATTAAATTTTTATGTTCTAAGGAACATGCAAGAACCAATCAATGTGTAGCTCGGTAATATTCTATCTGATCCAATCTCCAGGATTTGACTGTGAAGATTATGCTCTTAGTAAACCTTATTAAAGGCTGAATACCCCGAAGAAAAAGCGAGCATAGCGAGTCTATGGGACTTGGCTCCTAGTACAGTCGAACCTCGTTATAACGAACTTCAAGGGGTGAAAAGTTTTGTTCCTTATAGCTGGTGTTCGCTTTATCTGAACAGTTAAGAAATACAATACTAAAACAAGGAGACCAAAATTTTTGTTTGTTGTATACCGAGATCACTATAACGGGGTTTGACTGAAGTTATAAACAGGGATGAAAATCTTCCGCTTTTTGGCGGATTTCCGCTTTTTTTTTTTTTCTCGGCAGACCTCCGCTTTTCGAAAATGTTTTAAAATCTTTCCGCTTTTTCCAAAAAAAAAAAATTGATTACGAACCTAAAGCAAAAGATGTCCTAAATCGACGACGTACTTAGCGGGACAAACATAGCAGAGTAATTTTGGTTGAGGTAAAAGGTGGGTGGTGGGGGGGTGGTGCGAACAGGAAACCAATACTAGCCGAAATTTGGATTTGTTTAGCGGCCTCTCCACAGAAATTAATTCACGAGATAGCTATCTTTCGCCGCCAGCAAGAGGACGATAATGCGCGCCTGTGATGTACGTTTTCACTGCATCTCGCACCGTACCTAGCCGCCTAGCCTACAGTCAGCTTGAGTGCAATGTATACTGATTTCCTCAGTTCGTAAATTCAAAACTTAGTTCAGAGGGGCAAATACTTATTTTAGATTCACGAAGTTTCGAAAGGCATATGCTACATAATTATGTACTTGGCGAACTACTAAACAACAATAATTCTCTATCAAGACCTTTCGGCACTGGAAAACCGTTGTCGGTGAGCTATTGTTGCTGGCGACGTGTTTTTATTGCTTGATGAATCTATATATATTTTTTTTTCCATGGTCACATACCAGCTTAACTGACACTTCTATTGTGGATTACTGAGAAAAAGGCAGATGTTAACGAATATATCAGAAAAATGTGGAGTGAAAACGAAATGTTTGTGGCTATTTTCGGATCCAAAAATTTTCTTGGTTTTGGAAAAATCGTCGACGGAACTAGAACTTCTAGACATTTTATGAATGCAAAACTGGGATTTTTGTTTAAATAAAGCAAACTGACGGTCTGCACGACAAATAAAACTTGTTATAAACTTATATAAAAGTGCAGCTTTTAGTAATGGTATTTAAAATATAAGTCTTATATTCTTTTAGGTCTTAAACATGCAAAGGAAGTAAAATAATTTATGGTAGTTTAAATATACGGTACTCGGCGTGCGAATTGACGGGGGGGGGGGGATGCCAGGGATTGTCCCCGGCTGACGAATGTAATATCCCTGTCTAGAAAAATATAAAATGATCCCTGCCAGGGATACTATTTATCCCCTGCTGAAGAAATGTTAAACTGGCAATTGAAGATTTGGGATTTAAGTCAAGAAGTCAAAATGATGGTAGTATGTTATCGTTTTTCGTCCCTTTTCTAAGCTCAAAACCTTCAAGAGTGGCTTCCAATACAGGTACAGTAACAGATGTATCTGTGACTCCATAGAACAAACAATTTATGTCTTGTTTTAATATAGGTCAGTTCCCAGACGTGTCGGCGAATGCATTTTCATGTAATATCATGTGAGTGAAGCATTTACACCTTCCCTCCTTTTTCTTTTCAAGTGTCCCCCCCTGGAGAATGTTTTCTTTCTAATGTCCCCGCTGGGGAAAATGATCAGTTCGCACCCTACTTACGTATTATCCCGGCGGTCCGCCAAGACGAGCGATTTTTTGCCCAGATAAATGTTGGGCACATGAAATTATTAATGGTTTTGAATTCGTTTGGCAACTCATTTGACGAAAAAATAGTTTGACGGGAATGACCGCCGGGATAATAAGTAAGTACTTATACTTAACATACCTATACGTAAATATACTTAATTCTTAAATAAATAAATAATCATTAGTAATAATTAAACAGAATAGTGTATTAGTTCCAATAAATAAATATTTCGATATTTATAGCTATTAAAACGTACACATCTTTATTTTCTGCTGAATAAAAGAATAATGCTTTTTTAAAAATGTGAGTTATTGTTCAGAAATCCAAAAGAAAACGAAAAATTTCCGAGTTTTGGTTATTTCAAGGGCGGATTAAATGGGGGGGGGGAGTAAAAAGAAATTAATGTAAAAGATCCTATTTTACTTCCATAAAATGGATGTATTTGTCAATCTTCTAACTAACCCCCCCCCCCCCCCGACAAACTTTCAATAATCCGCCACTGGGTTATTTTTTGCATTTTCTTTTTTAAACAGTTACGCGGATTTTACTTAAAAATATGTACCGTAACTTCGTGAAAAGTTAACTAATGGTAAGACCACGGACGGATTAAAGGGGTTGGTGGGGAGCGATTACTCCTCCGCTAGAGGAAAAAAAAAAAAAATTCTATTTTACTTCCATAAAATAGACAAATTTCAACTAGCCGCCCATAAAATTGCATTAATCCGTCTCTGGGCAAGGCGTATCGCCCTCTTAAATAAATTAAAAGATTACTTTTACTAATCATTTATGAAAATGTACATAACCAAAGAAAAAAAAAAGAAAAGAAAAAATCATTACTAATTATTATGGGTAAAACCTCATAATACTTAATTTTAAACAACATTCAATTGATACTCTCTGTGGGTTAAAAGTAACGAAATATAAAATTAAAAAATGCTCTTTATTAAAAATTCGAGCGCGCAAAAAAAAAAAAAAAAAAAGAAAGAAAAGAAAAGAATTTGAGGCGACACAAGTCTGGTTTTAACGTCTCAGCAGAATTCGCTCTCGCTTAAATAGCCAGCTTCCCGAGTGAAGACAAAACAATAACAAGCTTCTCGATGACTAGGCGCGGCGTCGGCTCACGGTACCTCGGTTTGTGAAGGTTCGCTTTCCCCCGTATTACATAAATTATTTTTTTTTTTTAAAGCACATTCAAAATTTGGTTCTTCTGTATATCGGACTGAAATATTTCTAAAGTGGTTTCACGAAGTTTGTCCGCACCTGTAACTACGTCGATGTTTTAAACGACATAATGGGGGAAAAATTTTAAATGCTCCCTGCATGTCGACGTGCCGTCACTTGAAGTGCACCTATGTGCTGTATTTTCTACGGAAATAAATTTGTTAGTATCGGCTTCATTGGATCTTGCGCGCTAACTAACGATCAAAAAGCAAGATCAATACACTAATTTTTTTTGAATAAGAAACAAGGGCGGATTAAAGGGGGGGGGCGACCGCCCCCCCGAGAAAAAAGAAATTAATGTAAAAGATCCTAGTTTAGTTCCATAAAATGGAGGTTATTCTATTGTTAAATTAAAATGTAAGGCATTTTAGTAACTCAACTAGTTCAGTTAGTTTAGTAACTCAACTCAGAAAAGTATTAGTTTTCCCATAATATGTTTTTTGATTTCTATATCATTTTCCCTTCAATTTTAAAATCAGGAGAATCGATATTTCGTTTTATTCTCATGTGCAGGTTTTTCTTTGGTAATTATTTTTACAGTTAATTTTAAAAAGCATAATCTTGTGAGTTGGTATTTTGCAGCTAGATATAGGAAGGAGCAGAACATATGTCCCCTGTCATAAGTTACACTTCTGTGTGCTGATGTGCTACAAGACTGAAAAGATTCTAAAATTTTACCTGAGAAAATATTTATACATTTATTAAAGAATTATTCTTTTTCCAAGAAAACTTCACTTTTATTCTATTATTTGAATGCTTATTTTAGAAAATGCCAATGCCATATGTATACTTTTACATTCCATTTCTGATCAAAAATTAAAAAAAAAAGAAAAAAAAAAAGGTAGGTCTTAAAATAATTATTTTTTTTCCAGAATATTTTTTTTTATATCTAAAGAATAGTCTGAAATTTGGATGTGAGACTTATGATTTGTTTTGATCTTGGATGTAGAAGTTGTTTAGTACACCATGTAATTTAGCAGTGGTTGAATTTAAGCTCACACAGTATTTCCCTGTTCCATAGTTTTGCATTATCAACCTTGTTATGTATGCCTGAAAATACGTGCACGTAAATTTTTCAATTTTTGCCGCAAAATACGTCCACGTGTATTTCCTCTTTTTTGCTCTTCAGCTGTTTTCATGCCTGTATAAAGTAAACTAAACTATGCTTAGTGGCACAACTGTCCATATAAGAGCTGAGGCGTATGATGCTCAGTCTTCTTATTCATGAGCTCTAGATTGCAAAAGCATATGCTCATGCCAAATAGTCAGTTTGACACAAAAACCCTTAAGTGTTTAGTTACATAAGCAAACTTGATTCTCGTTTTATCAACCATCCAAGGCATGAAAGGCTAAGTTAACCTTGCCCAACCCCAGGATTGAACTTGGACCTGTGGTATAGCTGTGCAATCTGCTACTTGACATCTCATAGTATTTATGTCATTGCAATGTTTTGAAAATAGCTATTTTTCACATTAAAAACATTAAATCTGTTTTTAAAAATTAAAAATAATCTGAGTTATTTAAAATTAAGCATTCAAAATTTAATATGATGTAAGTATGTAACATTTTGTAATATGCATTTTCAAAGACTGGTTGCAACATTTCTTTTTAATGTTTTCTTTTACTTTTCCCTCTCCCAATGTAAATATTTAGTATCCATTTTCTTATTAATTTATAATCTAGGCCCAGGATAAAACTTCATCTGAAGATGAAGGCGCCTTTGTTTTAGGAAGAAAAGCACCTGTATGGATACCTGATGCAAGAGTGACAATGTGTCAGCTATGCACTAGTGAATTTACAGTCACTTTCAGAAGACATCATTGTCGAGCTTGTGGAAAAGTAATTTACTTGTTTTTATTACTCTGTAACCTCATAAAGCTTGAAAAAGATATTGAAAGATACTTCATGTCAGAAGGGAAAAACATGTAAAAAAGAATACTTTTTGAAGAATTTAATAATTTTGTTTACCTTTATAACTTAAGATTTCTTTAAAATACTAGTTTTATATATATTAATTATATTTAGGTTATGATATCCGATCTGCATACTGTAGCACATGCCTTTAAAGTTATTAGAAACTGTATTCTAAATCTTATTAAAAACTGTATTCTAAGATAGAATTTTCAACACTTTAACTTATTTTTGTCGAAACATTTTGTATTTAATTATTTTAAGATTGACTATTACATTTGGAGGGGGGGGGGGTGTCAATAAGTTGGAAGTAGGGGGAATCAGGTTTTTGGTGTCAGTTTTAGTCATTTTACTTTTATTCAATGTAGTAGTGATATGGTATTTTGAAAATCCAGGAATAAAAGTGACCTCTTGATTGCAAAATTCAAGAATTTATGAAGTTGTATTCAAGAATGTATGAAGACCCCTGGTTTCCCCCCTCTCTCCATTAGTCATATGGGTGCCCATGAACTCATGGGGAAAAAAGGGAATTTCTGCCTGTTTTATACACATAGGAATTAGAACATCCAAAGACATGTAAAGGGAAAAATTGGGATAATTGCTGATTAAAGATTCTTTTGAAAATTTGAAACAGCAATATTGCTGATTGAATATTTTAAGAGTGTGTGCATGTGTGTGTGTGTGTGGAGGAGCATATAGTAGCAGAGCATGACAGAAAGTTGAGAACCTACAAATAGCGTTTTTCAATTTGCAGAAAGTCCCTTAAAATCTCACAAAAAAAAAATTTGCAATATCTCCGGAAATTATCATACAGAATTGGTGAAAATTTATATTAGGGTAATTTGAAGGTTTTCTATAGTTTAATAAAGTCAAAATAGTGTTGCTATTGAGAAAAATGATCTTGATGCAGAATTAAATGCAAAAGACTACCCTTATGCAAATTAAATAAATAGTATATTTAAGTATACGTTATTTGCAAATAAATGGTATATATAACTTTGCTGTACGACGAACGACATCCAAATAAAGAGCAAGTGGGTGGGTTTTTTTCCCCGCAGCTGTACATATTATATTAATAAAATAGCTATACATAATATATTAATAAAATATTTGAACAATTTATTTATAATAAAAGCAAATGGTGAAAGAAAAACTAAATAAATGGTTCAAGAGTATTATTGCATTTTAAAAGTATAAAAGGAAAATATACACTGAACAAATATTTCTTTCCCTATTTCAAAAATACCCCCTTATATATAAGTATTTTGTACAATTAATAAAATATCTTTAATTTATCCTTACTAACATCCAACAGTGTGTGCATGTGTTCTTCCCCACACCACCCCCTCCTTCCTTGGGATTAGCTCTGCTACTAAAGAAAAGTTTAAATCTCTTTAAATAAAATTTCTGTAATTTAAAAATTATTTTGTTAGATTTTAAATTTATAAAATGAAAAAATTAGGTGCTACCTTTAAAAACTCAGATTAATTATATTGTCTTTTTTATGTAGGTCATTTGTTCTATATGCTCTAGTCATCGCATTTCCCTCCCATATTTGGGCAACAGGATAGCCCGTGTTTGTGATGAATGTCATATGCGTTTGGGTCAAGGTAAGTACAGTTATAATATCATATTATTTTATTTTATTCCGATATACTTAGTTTTGAAAATTAGAAAGGAAAATGTTTGCTGAGCATTGTTCTCTTACTCCTACCCCACTTAAATAAATACAGAAATGCCAAGTATATTACATATTATCTATAATCATATTTAAACCGATTATATTAGGTATTTATTATGATAATGCAAAACATGCAATAAACAAGTATGACTTTTAAATTAAAAAAAAGGACTTAATTACTTCACCAGAATGACATCACATTAACTCAAATATCCCAATATCTTAAGATATTTGCCCAAGTAGTCTTTATCCACAAAGAGCATTGAAGAGTTTTGTTATTTTGTCAATCTTAGCCAAGTGTGACCAAATTGATATGGGACTACCCCTCACCTCTTCATTCTTGAAGTGCCATGACTTCACAAAAGCTTAAGTTAAATTCCCAAATTTCCAAAATTAAAGTTTAAGTAAAGAAAAAAAATTATCAAACATTCAAATATCTCTTTCCTAAATCAAATGGCATAGAGGCCGAAATAATCAAATAGTATCTTTAACCATCAATGACCCAGGTTCTGTCTGTGTATGCTGAAAACAAAGGAAATGGTGCAACGACGCCATGTAAGCTAAGTGAAGAAAACCAAGAAATAAACGAGAAATACTCTGATACACATTAAATAATTATTTATTTAAACATATCTAAAACATATTTTTAGATCTTGAATAACAAACCACGCCATTACATAAAAGTTTAACCTCGACTTAACTTATCATTAATAGAGTTCACTAGATGATTTAACCATAATTTAAGTGCACTTTGTATTAGCCGACAAAATAAAAAAAAATTAAATAGAGAAAGCAAAAAGGAAGATTAAAGAAGGAGAAAATGACTTATCGTCACGTAAAGGGTGTTGGGGGCCCCCATATTTATCAGACTTCTCAGGTCTCCAGCTCCATCCGACGTCTCCTCAACATCATCCGTTCGGCGTCAGCCTCAGCAATTCAGGTCAGGAACTCAGGTCAGCCAAAAAGCGAGAGAGAGAGAGAGAGAGAGAGAAAGCCAGTCCACGTTACCCCACGCTCGCTTTTCACTCCTCTCCCTCCTCACTTCAGTATTCATGCGCCAAAAAAGTTCGCTTATGAACTTTATACTTTCATCCCTTAGTACTCATTAAAATGAATTAAAACTTGTTTATTTGGTGAAAAAAAGTCGACTTAAAAGGGAAATTTAACTATTTTGTTGGTTTTTGTTATTTTCGATGTATTTACATTTTTCATACATGTGGGTGCTTTCTGATGTGTTCCTCCGCCGATTTCGATGTCTCCGTATCGAATCTTGATTCAATCGATCGATTTATATAAAAATTGATGCAGAGAAAATGGGAATTAAAAAAAAAAACAGAAAAGGCAGAATAAAAAAAATTAAAGACAGAGAAAAACTTTGTCATAAAAAAGGAACGTCTAAACCAAAACTTAGAATTTAGCAAACACATTACAAACCCAAAATATGATGTTTGTATAAAAAATTTATTTAAGGGAAAAAAAAAAAAATGTCGGCATAAAGAAAAGGAAAAGTCGGCTCGATTTAAAAACCACATATAACTATTTTTAACATTAATTATTTATCAAAAGTTACGATCATACCAATACCACATATCAAATAGAAAAGTTTTGTTCTTCCGATCTGGCAACCTGTTTCGACATTTGCACGCGGAACTAATCAAAACAAACTGCCAGGTCGCAAAATTGTGCCGTGAGAGAAATAATAAATAAACCCAAAATATAAGTAGTACAATTTAAACATTACACAAAATATTAATCTAAAATTTGGTTTTACTACTCATAGATCGCTAGAACAGAAGATTTTTTTTTTTTTTTTTCAAATCATAACAAATCAAAATATTAATCTGAAATTTGGTTTTTCTACTTATAGCTCGCTAGAACAATAAGTTATTTCTTTCAAATCATAACAAATACTCGTATGCCATGACTTCACAAAAGCTTAAGTTAAATTCCCAAATTTCCAAAATTAAAGTTTAAGTAAAGAAAAAAAATCATCAAACATTCAAATATCTCTTTCCTAAATCAAATGGCATAGAGGCCGAAATAATCGAATAGTATCTTTAGCTATCAATGACCCAGGTTCTGTCTGTGTATGCTGAAAACAAAGAAAATGGCGCAACGACGCCATGTAAGCTAAGTGAAGAAAACCAAGAAATAAACGAGAATTCCTCCGCCGATTTTGATGTCTCCCTATCAAATTTTGATTCAATCAATCGATTTATATAAAAATTGATGCAGTGAAAAGGGGAATAAAAAAACAGAAAAGGCAGAATAAAAAAAAATTAAAGACAGAGAAAAACTTTGGCATAAAAAAAGGAACGTCTATACCAGAACTTAGAATTTAGCAAACACATTACAAAGCCAAACTATGATGTTTGTATAAAAAATTTATTTAAGAAAAAAAAAATGTCAGCATAAAGAAAAGGAAAAGTTGGCTCGATTTAAAAACCACATATAACTATTTTTAACATTAATTATTTATCAAAAGTTACGATCATACCAATATCACATACAGTGGCGTTTTCTCAGGGTGTGCAAGTCGTGTGTTAACGCCCAATCAAAAACAGAAAAAAAAAATTCCTGCAATTTACTTGACTTTATTGTGAGAATCCTAATGTTTCCCCAGTTTTCCCTCACACCCCCTCCCATCCCCTCCCAGCTCCCAAATGACCAGACTACGAGCCTTCCTATGTGGCAGTAAAACATGCTTGTCGAGATAGCAAGTCGTTGGAGACGACTCAGCTATATTCCCACCACTACTAATTGGAGCATGCGCTTTACGTCTTCTACCTCTTGCTTAAGCTAACCAAGGCGTTGAAACGAAATCCAACGCTTTCAGCTAGATAGCCAGAGGGGGTCAGAAACACCCTCACTTCAGTAACATTACCCGTCCCCTTTGGGCTTCAGGTTTCACCCCCACGCATTTCCTTTCCTTTTCTCAGTTTTCTCCCTGCAAAAAACATTCTTTTTTGAGAATTCGTACTGACCAGTTCTGTATCTCCTCTCCTGCGTTGATTTTCAGCTTTTAAAGATGGCTTCTAATAGTGTTATCCAAACACTATTAAAAAGTTCTTTTTCGTCACTTAGTTATGTTGAGAAAAAGAAAATAATTGAGAATGGTCGACCATGCCCTAATCTCACAATTTCGACGAATGTGAAAGGCAAAAGTGGTGTTGGATTTCAGAGACACTTTCGAATGAATTTATATGAATTATCAGACTGGCTTTGTGGATGCAGTGAAGAAAATAAATTTTTCTGTTGGACATGCTTACTATTCTCAAACAAGAAAAACGTTTGGAATAATCAAGGCTATGATGATCTAAACCATCTTAATACCGCTGTGAAGAAGCATGGCGAATCTGAAATGCATCTTTCCAGTTTCATGAAATTTAATACTTTTGTATCAACTCCAGCGAGAATAGATGTTCTTTTAGATTCCCAACGAAGAAAGGAAATTGAGTTTCATAATGAGAAAGTAAAAAAAAATCGAGAAATATTGAAGAGGCTTATTAATGCCGTCTGCTATTTAGCAAAGCAGGAGCTACCCTTCCGATCACATGATGAGCATGCAGAATCTTTAAATAAGGGAAACTATATGGAATTTCTTATAGCAAGTGCTGAATTTGATTCCACGTTAAAAGAACACTTACAGACTTCCACAGTTTTCCGCGGCACTTCCGCAACCATTCAAAACGATTTAATTAATTCAGTTGCCGACGTTCTGAGGGATCAAATTTATGAAGAAATCCAGAACACGGATTTTGTTGCTATTATGCTTGATGAAACATCTGACATAAGCAACAAATCTCAGCTGTCAACTGTTTTGCGGTATTTTTCCAAAAACGAGAAAAAAATTGTTGAAAGATTTCTTGGATTTCGCGACATGAGCGCTGATAAAACTGCAACAGCTCTTTTCAACCATGTCTGTGAAATCATCAATATATATAAGTGTGAAAATAAATTAATTGCACAAACATATGATGGATCTTCGGTGATGAGCGGCTATCTCAATGGACTCCAAACCAAAGTGCTGGAAAAATACCCAAAAGCTTTGTTTACGCACTGCTATGCTCATGTAATGAACTTAGTTTTGCAGCAATCATTAGAATGCATTAGAGAACTGAAAACATTTTTTTCCGGATTAAAATCACTAACCGCATTTTTTTCACACTCTCCAAGGAGGCTACACGAACTTTCCGCTTTCATGTCAAGAAAACTGCCGTCATTAGCCAGTACTAGATGGAATTTTACCTTGAGGCTTGTCCACACGGTATGTGAAAATAGAGAAGCTTTAATTGCGTTTTTTGATCACGTAAGTGAAAGTGGAGATTTTGATAATTTAGCTGCAATGACAGCTAGAGGATTCTGCAGTTTCCTTAAAAATCTACAAAATATATTTTTAATAAAGGTTTTATCTAACCTACTTGCTTTCTCAGATGTCTTATTCGACATACTGCAGTGCAAAAATGTCGATATTTTGTACTGCAGTAATAAAATTACGGAATTTCAAAATCAACTCCAAAAGGAAAGAGATAATTTTGAAACAGTGTGGTCTTCTGTTAATGAAGACGAAGAGTCAATTCAAATAAAAAAAAGAAGATTAAATGATGAAACACAAAAGGATTATTGTCGGAGACTCTAGTTCGAAATTATCGACAACATTAAAAACCAAATGTTAATTAGATTTGCAAGTTTTGAAAAATTGCAGTATTTTGAACTTCTAAATCCATCGAAACTGGTGTACTTCAGCAAAAGAGAAAATTTCCCTCATGATATATTGAAAAAGCTGCAACAAGTCTATGGGGATATTTTTAATTTTTCTAAACTGCAGAATGAGCTGCACGTTTGGTACGCTTCCAATGAAGGACGGAACAAAACACCTATTGAAGTGATTAATCATTTGATAGAAATGAATTTAGTGAGTGGATTCACAGAAATCTATAAATTAGCCACATTGATTTCCACAATACCTGCTACAACATCGTCTGTAGAAAGATCATTCTCATCGATGAAGAGGATCCACACATTCTGCCGCGCTACTCAGACTGAACACCGAATGACTAATTTAAGTCTTATTTCTATTGAAAAGGAACTGCTTTCTCAATTACGACGTGAAAATAAATTCAAATTTTATGAAGCAGTTATTCAGAAGTTTCTCCAGAAAGAAAGGCGGCTTGAACTAGAATTCAAATGAATACAAGTAAATATGCATTTGATTTATATGTATTGTCTTATAATTATTTTAATGAAATTATCATTTCTTACATAATAACCTCCCTTCTTTAATTTTTATAATTTTATTCTTAAAATGGCAAATGAGAACTTTTTTGCATTTAGATGTGCGAATTAGCCTGCTGAACAGCTAAGACATAAAACTGCCCACACCGATCTGTAGTTTTCACAACAAAACACCTAGATATATTGTTAAATAAATTGCATGCATCTTAAATTAACTTTCAACTTTAAAATTTTGAAACGAGCATATCGAACTGATTTTCTGTTAAATATAGATGAATATTATACAAATTTGTTTTTCTTATTATGAAAATTCTGTAAAGGGAATCTCCGTAGTATGTTTCTAAAAATGGGAACGGGCAGGTTAACCCTGAGTTCCAATTTCCCCGCAGCTGTTTGAGCACATTTCTGCCCTTTTTAAAACCGGTCACAGGGCTAATACAGTTTCCAATGCCCTAAGTTTAAAGTCACGAGACGCCACTGATCACATATCAAATAGAAAAGTTTTGTTCTTCCGATCTGGCAACCTGTTTCGACATTTGCATGCGGAACTAATCAAAACAAACTGCCAGGTTGCAAAATTGTGCCGTGAGAGAAATAATAAGTAAACCCAAAAAATAAGTAGTACAATTTAAACATTACACAAAATATTAATCTAAAATTTGGTTTTACTACTCATAGATCGCTAGAACAATAAGTTATTTCTTTCAAATCATAACAGAAGTCCACATATGTGGGCCTCTCTTCTTCTTCTTCTTCTTAAACACTACAGCCTGTTATAGGCCAAGGCTGCCTCTTCAAGCTTTTCCCTGACCCTATCCGCCACAACAACTTTCCACCGGTTCACCCCCAACAGTTTAAGGTCTTTTTCTACATTATCTAACCATCTAGTAAAGGTCTTCTCTTTCGGTGTTTTCCCTCTATTCGTGAGAAATTCTCTCTTACTTTCCTCATAAAATCTAAAATATCTAATTTTATGAGATTTTTTACTTTACCTTTAGAATGACTGATTTTAATTTATAAAGAAACCAATATATGACAGCATTGAACTAATGTTATTTACATAATCACTTGTTATCGTGTAACTTCAGAATTATACAAAATTATTAGGGGGACCAGAAAGTAATGTTTTTTTTTTATGTCAATATTTCCTGGCCAGAACTACTGAAACTAATAATATGAAATTCGGCATGTATTCCAATTTTTTAATGTAGGTGCTAGATCACACAGAATTTTCAAAAATTCATAACTTATGGGAGTAGAGATCCAAACGCTCTTTTCTCATGTCTCTTTCTATCTCAAGGAAGAGATATCTATAATTCTTACTGTCAAATACAGCACACAGGAATACCGAAAAATGAGTTTTAAGACATTTTGGAAGTCGTCTTCAAAAATTGAAATCCACCAAAAATGAATTCTATGCATTCTGACCTACAGATGCAAATCGTTTAAAAGTGTGTTCATGCCTAAAAGTGTATTTGAATAAGTTCAAACCTGGTATGTATATTATAGGTCACTGTCACATAACCTGTATAGATTTTGTTGTGTGTAGAGCTTTTAATTTTCGTACAGGGTTACAAAAAGGAAATCTTACATATTGCAGCCTATAGATGTGGATTCTTGAAAGAGCCCTAGTGTCTATATAGTGCATTCAATTGAACTCAAATTATGTACACATATTGTAAGTCAGTGTCTTACATACTGTACAAATTTTGGTGTATGTAAGGCTTGCAGATTTTTAGATTGCTACAAAAAAGTGTTATATATTTCAGCCTATACACTCATATTATTTGAAGTGCACTAGCATCTGAATACAACATCCAGTTAAGTTGAATTAAATTTATTTAACCCTTTCCTGGTTCACTTTATTTCAGGATTATCAATGAAAGTATGTCAAATTTTTTATGCTTATTTTCATACATACATATTTTTTAAAAAGATAATAGCAGCACTCATACAAAATTTCCTAAAAATTGATGTAAAAAAATATATTCATAGTGAACGAGCTACAAACTGGATGACCCAGAATCGTGCATTTCGCCTGCCCTAGCCCAGCTCGGGGAAAAAACGGGAAGGGGTTAAACAGGTGTCTACCATCATGCAAAGGTCACGAAAGTCACGGAAAAGTCAAGAAATAGAAGAAAGGTCACGAAAGTCAAGAAAAGGTCAAGAAATGAGGCACTAGGTCACGATTAACGACTGAACTATGCTTTTTCCATTTCATTCAAATTCTTTGTTTCTAATTTTTTGCATTAAGTTCATTGAGAGAAATTATTCTATGTATCTTTTCTTAACTTCATTAATTCACGTTTTGATTTCATGAATGACTTTTTGTGAGAAAGGAAGTTGATTTGTTTATTCTCGTATCAATGGTGTGTGTGAGGTGCATATGCTGAGTGTCCGCTCTTCTCCCTCCGGACCTGAGGAGTGGGTTGAAACCGCTGTACCTTCAGGTCATGAAATATCTCGAGAAACAATCTGTCTCATGCAGAAGAGTAATCATAACAATAAATTATTTCCTACTGTGAATGGTGCTTTACGGTATTTTATATTAAACAACTTGGTTATTGTTTTTTCTTCAGATTTTCAAAACACATTCATTCAAACTTAAGGCTGGTTCTGGTAAAGTTCAAAACAAGAGCAGTTCCGGAAGTGTGGGGTAACCCCCCCTCCTGCCCATCAATGTACTAAAAAGAATTGGAAAAAAATTGATTCAATGACAGGGTGTCCAGCAGTCGGGAAATGCACCTGATTATTTTGCACAGCGGGGAAGTTGGTTTAATGCTGCTTGAAAATATCGAATTTTAAGGTCAGCATCGGTGCCAAATTGATGACAGCTCTGCTATAGAAAAATGTTAGTCGGAGAATGGGGTTGAAACTGTCAATACAAAATTTGCAGTTTGTATTGACAGTTTTGCAGCCGCTCCACAAAAATGAAATCGCGACGATTGCGAGAATGCAAGTCTTTTGTCGACTGCACGCGCCACTGGGATGTTCATTTTCACTGTACTACGTGCTCAGCAAAAGCCCAATCGGCAAGTCAAAAATGCGCGGTGGCAGAGCCATGACTATTTTGAAGTCTTCGATCGCGAAATAAATTTGTGCAAGATGGTCAAATGCTTCCCGATTCCTGAAGTGTCGGGAATTGTTTATAATTACGTAATTACGAATACTACACAACAATAATTATTAAGACTTCTTGGTCCTTTAGAAAATCCGTTGCCGCTACGCACGATAGGAAATACTATCGCCCACCCCCCCTTTTTTTTTTTACTATGTCGCGCACTTGCAATTTTTTCACCCTCGGGCACGGCTTAGCTAAACTGGCGTTCCTGCCACAGATTATTTCCAAACATTATGCATATACAGCGCTGCAACTAGAGATCACGCCGCCCGGGACAAACCTTTGTTTAGGTGCTCCATTCTCTTCTTCTTTCCATTTCCATTTTGACGTAGTAGCACAGCACTATGCCTGGGACAAGTGTCTCGTTTCCCCTTCTCTACTTGCAGACTAGCATATATATAGAGAGAAATATTGCAGATGATGCCGAATATGATAAAATTTGAATCTAAAGCGGAATATTTTTGGTCATTTTTGGGTCCGAAAATTTTAACGTGATTATGAAAAATTTGTCGGTAAAACTGGATTCCCGTTATTTTACAGGTATGAAATTTAATTATTTATTTATTTATTTATTTATTTACTTATTTTTTCTTGAAATAAAGCATAATGGCTGTCTTACACAACTTTTGTAAAAGTATAGATTTTATTAAGTGAAAAAATTTGGTAGTTTAAAATACGAATCTCACCACACTTTTAAATTAATATAGATTGTGAAGTTTTTTTAAAGAAAATTATGACCCATATTTTGTTTTAAAAACTAATCTCTTAAAATTTACTGTGAATGAAAGCACCGTAAAATTGAACCTGAAAAGGAATTCAAATAAGCCAAGTTGTTTGCTTTTACAAATGTTTTTTTTTCCTTAGTCAAAACATCTACTCCTTCATTTTCATTATTATACTTCCGTTATTTTGCGATTACAAAACTTGATTTTTTTATGTTTTTTGTTGAAATAAAGCATAATGACGGCCTTACACAATTTTAAGTATAAATTGTATTAAGTGAAAAAAATGTGGTATTTTAAGATACAATCCCCCACCATTCTTGGATTTTCCACTCATGAGGAAAGAAGTAAAATCATTAAGACAAGTTGAATATACTTATTCATACTTTACTAACTTTACGTTTATTCACCAATTTTTTATGATTTTACATGAAACTTCAGTTTTTTAATGCTTTTTAATGAATTTTTGGAGTTTTTTAATAAAATATGCCCTGTATTTCGTTTTAAAATTAAAATCTCTTTAAATTTATTATTAATGAGCTTTTCCCACGGAATTCCGCAGTTTTGTTTATTTTAAGATTACTGAATTGCCACCCCCATCTCTTATTTAAATTTGAAATAAGATTGATTCTTATTTCAAATCTAAATTATTTTTTGACCACTTTTTAAAATGTAAAATTGTAAAGAAAAAATGTCATTGAAGAATGCTGATTCAAATATGAACGAAAATTGTACAAAATGATAGTAATGATAATGAAATTGAAACAAAGGCTGTTTTGATTAGGAAAAATAAAATATTTGTAAAAGCAAAGGGCGTGGCATGTTTATGTCTTTTTTTAATTCTTCCTTTTCAGGTGTAATTTTAGAGTACTTTTTATGTATTACGCCATTGATTTTTTTCCTTTCCCTAATGTATTTAAAATAAATAATAATAATTTGTGTCCAGTATGATTTTTTTATTTAAAAAATATATATTAAGTGTGTGTTTTGTAAATGTTAATATTTTATACTATTTAAACTAAGACAAAATAGGCAAATAGTAGGCTAGACTAAGGCAAATAGACAAAACTTAAGCCTTTGTTTATTTCATGGGAAAACATTAAAATACTGTTTGTATGCTAGTTATTAAATTCATTTAAAATGTCATTTACTTGTTATTTAGCAGAAACTATAAAAAAAATGATGTCCGTCTAATAGTTGTATATTGAACTGACAATAGTTCAATATGTCAATTGCATGTTATTTTACAACTTGGGAATTTTCAAAAGTTGGCAAGTATGTATCTTCAAAACTTAAGAAAAGTATATCAGTCATCCACCTTCCCTCCTTAAAAAAAAAAAAAATTTGGATACAAAAGTAATTTTTTTTTCTTTCTCCATTCCTTTTTCTATTCAGTGTTTTGATTATTTTCCACATTTAAAAAAAAAAAAAAATTACCTGGATTCTACTTAAAAATAATAATTATCAATAAAAATATTTTTGCATCCTTTTGTTAAATGAATATTTACCCTTAAGTATCTTTGTATTTATATCACTTAAATCAATTAGCTACACAAATGCATATATTGAATTTTTTAAATTTAAATTTCTTAATTTTTTAATGCATCTGAATGTTTGTATGCAAACTTAAAATCTATCACATCACACTGATTCTATGATTTTGAAAGGATATAGATTTGGATTAGACTGATTTTACATGGCTAAATGGGGAGAAAAAGAAAGAAAATGGCTGATTTTATTTTAAATTCTTCTTCCTTTTTTTTAATGCAATTTTTTTTATTTGACTGTAAATCAAAATAAGACATTTTTTGGGGTAATTCAACTCAAAAGCTCGAGTACTCAAACTGTTACAGTGTGAACATTGCAATTGAAGTAATTTAAAATAAATTTTAATCAAGATGCTTTTTATATAAAACTTTAAAGAAATAAATTTGTTTAAAATATTTGTTAAATTTTACTATTGTCAGAGATTAGTTACTTTTAAAAGTATATTACATATTATCATAATCTTTAGTTAATACTTTACATTGTTTTGCTTTATTGAGTAACTCCCGCAACTTAATGTTATACATAAATATTTAATAATATATATTAATAGTGTTAAATTTAAAAATATAGTTTTCCTTCATTCTATCAGCATAATGCAGGGGTGCAGAAAATGTTTTTACTCTTAACATTTCCTTCAATCCATTTTATAATTTCCCAAAAATTTTATGATATGTTATAGACTTGAATAAGTGCTGTATTACTATAGATGTAAAAAGATTTGCAAAGTACAAACTACAAACGCATTTACAAAATAGCAATTGGTCCAAGTTAACAGAAAGCAAATGGTTGATCATCACAGGTTGAAAAAAAATCTCTTTAAAAATGGGAAGGGGGGGAAGAAAAACTCGAAGAATTTTGTAATTCATTGTTAAAATCAAAATCAGTTGTATATTTTTCTGCAAAATTTTCTCCAGATGGCCAAAATTTCCCCCGATCCTACATTGCCAGATAGGATATATTCTGCATCCCTGGCACGGTGTGTTTTTGATATTAGAGTTTCGAATTTTTTATGGTCAAGAAATCAAGCTTACTTTATCTGGTAGACACCCTGTTAAATGCTTAGTAAAGATCAAATGTCTTGAAAATCGAGTAGAGTCACTCCAGATTTTTTTCTTTTATTTCAAATGTCCTGTGATATAAACTCAATCATAAAAAGAACACTAAAATTAATTCAACAAAACGTATATACCATATTTTTGCACAGTAGAAACTATGTGCTTGTGCTTGATACATCATACTTATTTATGATGCTTTTGTAAGCACACTGATATGTTTTTATTTCTAGGTTCCAGCGCATGTACAGAATCAGGAGAAACAGATAGTGATAATCAACAAATTGCTGTAAAATCTCATTTAAGAACAGATAACAGACATTTAAAAAAAACAAAAAGATCATTACCAAGTGTTTTGAAAGAGGTTTGTAATGAAGTGTATTTAATACCATAAAAGATTAATTTTTTTTTACCTGCCATAGTGCAGTTGTTTGAATTCTTAAAAATTGTTTAATACATGTAGCTAGGTCATAAGGTGTGTGTTAAATAATAAATTATTTAATGCATGTCAGTGATAGTTGGTTCCCCATTTGTTGGACTAGTATTAACAAAGAAGTAGGACAAATAGCTTCAGCTTTAAATAATGGTTCAATCCAAAGCATGGTAGAGGACCTGAAATCTGAAGTGCTTGGGACTGTGTTCATTCCAGAATACTTGCATCAAACTCTGGAAATTTTCTGACTTTTGAAAAATTGATCTGTTTTTTATGCAACACAACTTTCTCCGTGGGAAAAGGTTTTTTTTAAAATGTAACTAGCCAAGAATGAATGAATGAATATTCAACTCTTGAAGTGACAAAGCAGATGACACCCTTTCCTTCCTATTAAAAGCTGGCTATTCTATAATTGCATAATTTTTTTTTTCTCTAGGAAACAGGAAACTGCTGCACAAAATCTAAAACAGCATAATTATTGCAATATTAAATACATTGTCTCTCAAAATGGCATGCTTTGAATGTTGTTTGTACCAGGAGTCACAATGTCTAGTGAGTAGGGAGGTTGGGGAATAGTCAGTTTCATGTTTAGCCAAGTAAATTCTCCCTATTCACCAGATAGATGTATAAGAAATAATGCAGAACGTGGCTGTGAAGGAGATGTTCATTCTACATAAAAACTTTAAGAAGTGTTTACAGCAGTGGAGGGACTAGCTCTCCTAAGTGTGTGGAGGCACAAGGATTAAAGCTACAGATTAAAAAAATCCCATAGAAGTCAGGGGCTCCACCAAGTTCAGTGGCCACTTTGTTAGTGGCCATGATTTTTTAAACTCCTCAAATTTTTGACGCTCCTACTCCTCCCTACTATATCTGCAATTTGTTATATAATCTTTTTGTTATATTAAATAGGGGTAAGTAGGATAAAAGTCTAGAGAAAACAAGACAGCAATGTAAAATGCATTGGTTTGTTGACATGCTGATTCTTATTAATTTACACCATAAACAATATTACTAAACTAATTTAATTGATTTGGCGATGTTTTTAGTATATATTGTCACTACTTAAGAGTTCCATGTTAGGCACTCTGTGGAACATAAAAATTTACTTTGCTGCATCATCTTAGTGTTTCAAAGCTGTAGAAATTTTGATGATACAAAGGCTACATCATTCTCAAGGAATATATTTCTGCATCAAGTTAAGTTATATTAATTTTTTAGAGAAGTTTAATTAAAGTGGTGTAAAATGAACATAGTGTTATACTGATAAAGTATTTGTATTCTAAATATTTTTATCATTTGGATGTTCTTTTTTTATATATCTGTAATACATTTTATAAGAAATTGAATAGCAATAGCTTGAATAAATAATAAGTTTCATCATTCTATTTTTCATTTTTGCTCCAAAATACTTTTGATAAACAAATTAAAATTCTGTGTGAAACTAATTAGTTAAGTATGTGTACTTTATTTTAAAGTTGATCTTATTCATATAATATTTTATCTCGCACTATAGGATAAAATGATCATAATAATAAGCCTGAAAAAAAAAAAAAAAAATGATGATGAAACAGTTGTTTTAATGTTTATAAAAGAACCAAACAAAAATTTTTAGCAACTCTTAAACAGTCCAATATAAAATATTTGTCCAAAAAGTTTAAATTTGTTGCATCACTTTATATCTGTATCTTAGTAAATTTAAAAATAGGTAAATTTATAGCCACCTGGCCCTTCTACGATATTTAATAGAAACATATTAAAGTTTTTAACCAGTTAAAAACAGGATATATGTTAAAAAATTAAACTACTTGCAATGCTAGTTTCAGTATTTTGTTCACAGTTAGGCAGTAGTTTTGCTATATTTAGAGAAGACAGAGATTTCTCACAGATTTTTGGCAAAATTTTATCTTGGTTGCTTCAGTGGTTGATGTAATAGAGAAAAAATATCTACATATTTTGGATCAATTTTTTAAAAATAAAAATTTGACCCAAGTTAAATTTTGTGACCACCTACCATGTCACCAAATTTAATTTCATTCCCTTTACCCATTATTACATGATTTGTGAACAAAAATGCATATGCTTTGAAAACATTTCTGCAAAATCTCAAAATCGAATAATAAAAAAAAAAAAAAAAAAAAAAAAAAAAAGTCGATAATTCCAAGTTGAGTGAGTCCCTATCATGTCACTGAGTTTCAATTCATTTGTTACAGTCATTATTACATAATGCACAAACAAAAATTTGTGCATTTTGAAGTAATTTTTGCAAAATCTAATCAAAATTAAAAAAGAAAAAAAATCGTCACCTATAGTTTATGTTTGTGACTACTTATCACTTTACCATATTTCATTTAATTCACTTTAATCATTATTACATGATACGTGAACAACAACAAAAAAAAAAAATCTCAGACGGAATAACAAAATTGTCTTTTGAGGGTCGTATTATGTTCTCAGTTGTTTCAAATGCACAGAATTTTTTTTATTTCCAAGTAATTTGCAGACAGAAGTAATTTTATTTAAATAGATACGAACCAGTTGCAACACTTCTATACGAGTGGTGAAGACTGCCAGTTTGCTTTATTAAACAAAAATTTAAGTTTAACATTCAGAAAATGTCACATTTCTTGATTTACTGACAAATTTTTCAAAACCATGCAAATTTTCAAATTGAAAAATGACCACAAACATTTCGTTTTCGATCCACATCTTTTAATATTCAGTATCATCAGCAATTTTCTCAAAATGTATGCATAATATTTAGAAATAATCCGTAATTGGAGGGTCACTTAAGCTGGAATCTATCCACGGGAAAAGAATGTATACATGAAGAACCCAAAATACCAATAAAACAAATAGGGGAACAACAGTAGCTCGCATAATGCATGCTGATGATGTGTTTTCCATTGACAAAAGGTCTTGAAAATTATTGTTTAGTGATAGTGTGCCAGTACATATTTATGCCACAAATGACTTTCGAAATTTCGTGAATCTAAAATAAGAATTTGCCCCTCTTGACTAAGCTTTGAATTTACCAACTAACAAAATCAGTCTAATGCACACCAGGCAAGTGTGTGATGCAGTGAAAACGTACCTCCCAGGCAGGCATTTTCACCCTCTTGCTGAGGATGAACGATAGCAATCTCGCAACCGCCAAATTCATTTTTGTGGAAAGGATCCAAAACAGATCCAAATTTCATTTACTTTGCTTCCCCATTCGCCCCCCTCGTTTCTTCATCCACACAAAATTGTTCTGCGTTGATCTGGACATGTTCTACTTTATGTTCATTATCCATCCTCAGTATTTCACTCTAACTTACAATAAAGCCAACTTGGCTGGTAGGTTGCCAATTTTGGCAATAGACAGACTGTTTTATAGTCATTCCACAGTCACAGATCTCGTGATCGCTAATCTAAAGCTTTAGCAATGATTCTAATTTTTAGAGGATTAAGGTACTGATTCCATCACAAAATATATTTTTCCTGGACAAATGTCAGATACTTTTTTGAGTTAGGCCTCATATGATGTAAAATAAATTCAGTCCAAAAATATTTCCCAGTGAAATAATTTTTGCACTAACAAGAATATTATTAATGAAATTTTCATGCACTTTATTTTAGGTTTGTGCAAATGATCAAGGCTCAACTATTAGTGGCTATTTACATAAAAAAGTTGGAAAGAGTTGGAAGAGAGATTGGTTTGTGGTAAAAGACAAAGTTCTATATGAGTATAGAGCTAGTGAAGTAAGCGAACAAATGTCTTTACAATATGAATAGGATACATTCTGTTTTCTGTGCATTATATACTACAGTAATACCTCAAATTACTCAAACCCGGAGTTATGAGATTTTCAAATCTTTGAGCCATCAGACGATTTTGTTATACACTGATGTGCAAAACTTAAGCAACGGGTGTTCTTTTTTGCCATGACCCCACAAGAAATCATGTGAAAGACACTGAATTTAGACATGAAAGACAGCATTTTGTATTTAAATGCTTATGTAAGCATAGTTGCAAAAATGAATACAATGCATATAGTATGTAATCAAACAAAAAAAGTCTTTATTAAACTCATAGTATCATTACACATGATTGTGTCTCTACAAGCGGAAGAACAAGAAGCAAATGTTCCTTAGTATGGGATATACGATGCCTTTACTGCAGTGGTTGCTTTGCACCATCTCTCCATACTTTGCACCAGATTGTCCAACAGTTCATGAGATGAAAGTGCCCATTCCTCAATCAGCATCTGTTTCAGTTGTTCGGTGTTCCCCGGAGGATGTAATTGCAACACAAGGTATCTCCCCAAAGCATCCCACACATGTTCTATGGGAATTAAATTAGGGGCAAAGCCTGTTTAAGGCAGGGGCGCCACAATGAAAAGGGCTCCAAATCAAGAAATAACACTGTGTATGTGGATACCTTTGCTTACATCAGTATGAAAGGGCCCCCCAAGAGTCGCGTGTGCCCGGGGCCTCACATTGGCTTAGTCAGGCTCTGATTAGGGCAGTATGCTGGCCTAACTCTGAGTAATATCTTCTTTCCAGTAGCTCCTGAACAGGAAGAGTCCATTGTAGCTGTGCATTGTCATTCATAAAAACAAAAAAGTAATTAAAAAACTTTGTAAAAAAAACGCACATAAGAAGTAATAGGTAAGAGGAATCTTCTTATGTGTTTTTTTACAAAGTTGTTTAATTACTTTATCGTTTAACACCAGTATTTTGAGTGATTTTTCAGACATAAAAACAAAGTCTGCTCCAATGGCACTCCGTAACAGAAACACGTGAGGGAAGGATCACCTCCTGACAATAGGGGTTTCTGGTTACAAAACCTCTCTTGAAAATGTGGAGCTCAGTCTACCCGTTCAACATAATGCCTCCCCAGACAAGATCTCCAGGACCACCGTAATGGTCTCTTTCCATGATGTTACTGGGATGAAACTGTCTCCCAACCTCTCTCCAAATTAACTGACTTTGAGAATTGCTTGTGGCACTGAAATGACTCTCATCAAAGAGAACATGACTCCATTGATGTGATGTCCAGTTTTTGTTTTTCTTGCAACACTGTAAATGATGGTGCTGATGGCCAACTTTCAAAGGGATGCAGTGTTCAGGACAGCGGACGAATAGACCACCTTTGTGAAGGCGTCTGGACTCAGTAAACCGTGACATTTGTCACCTAGTTGTTGTACACAGTAGCTGAGTAATGGTTCTTTTTGCCTGCAGGACAATATATTGGTCATCCACTGCAGTTGTTTTCCTAGGGTGGCCACCACCAACCTTTCTAACTGCTGTGGTTTGGAAGGCTTTCCAAGCATGAAAAATGACACTTGTTGATTCCGACCTCTTCAGCTACACTGGTCACACTATGCTTCTCCTCCAGCTGATCATTATTCCATGTGTGAAGTAGTTTCAGGTGATTTCTTCTAGCCATATTTCACAAAAGAACTGACTTGCGTGTACTGATCACACGCGTTTTGTGTATGCTCACATTGCCTGTGACGTTTTATTCGTGACATTTGCATATGCATGACATTTCTACTGAATTGCGTCTTCATTGTACTGATCGCAGAAACCCTCTTTTCTGCTATTTCATGCCTATCTGATTAAAATTTACATTGTTGCTTAAGTTTTGCACACCAGTGTATTTTATGAAGCCTATATATGAAAATAAATTCAGTTTGGATTTTAATAATATGGTTCATTATACATATATATTATCAAAGATTTTATCAAACATGTTTTCTAAATAACTTTTCTAGTCTCCAGCTTCAGTTAAAAGCAATTTGTATGCACATATGTATTTATACTCTGATTTGCATAAATTCAGCTTATGCGGTTGTTGCTTGGTCCCACCTATTGCATAAGTCTGGGGTATTACTGTATCATATTAAATATTATAAATAACATTGTTTTGTATGTTATTGACTGATATATAAAAGTACTGTATTTACTCAAATCTGATTTTCTGTCAAAATTTTAGGCATAAAATGGAGGGTGAGTCTTGGAACCTCATACAAATCCTTTTCAATAATGGGGTTGACTGAACTAAAGTGTGTGTCGCTACTCATTTTCTGGAACATTTTTCGCCATGCCATAGCAGACAAAAATGTTCATTTTGAACAATAAACACATATGATTTAATTTGTTCTGCCTAATTCTGAGTTGCCTCATTCGAGAATGCATCTTAGAACAGGGTGCATAGCAGCTTGAAAAGTGATTAAAACTTATTTTTAAAAATTTTTCAAGCATCCTGAAAGTGCTTATAAATTCTCTAAAAGTGCTTATTTTTTTCTAAACTCCCATCAGAATTGTTTCGAAACATTTCGTGACAAATGGAAATCAGTATGTGAGAAATTGACTGATAATTTTTTAGTTTCATACGTATTGAGGAAGTTGGTCGAAGGAAAAGCAAAATCACTGATATAATCTTGGATTCTTCTCTGGCAAAATTCCGTTTTAGCAGTAGCTCGGCTCGTATGCGGCGGCTCTTGGAGACAACTGACTTGATGTTAGCGGACTTGGGGCATTCGATTATAGTACATGATAACAGTCAACACTCATTTTTAGGAATCTTTATTTTATGAATGCTTGCTATTTAATGAAATAGCAAGTAGTCCTGAGTACACAAGCAAGATTATTTATGACTTGGTTTTTACGAACTATTTTAACGGTCCCTAAACAAACACAACGCAGTCGGCGTCAAAACAAACGCCGACTGCATGGTGGGTGTTTACAAACTTGCGATATCCTTCAATATAACCAATAAAAAATGTAATTGGATTAATTTTCTTTAAATTAATGCAATTATTTACTGTAGGGAGAGCAAGATTTACCCACCCAGATGCCATCTTGGATATTTTTTTCACTGCTGCATAGTGCCGCAATAACTATTAGATAACTGTAACAATTTATGACTGAAAACAATAGGTGAATTGACTGTAATTATTTTTGCTGTAATGGAAGAATTAAACGAAGATTATTGTATTAGGGTGGGAAAAAACTGATTAGTAAAACATCCGGATTTGGGGAAATTCTGAATTTAAGACTTCTGGATCTGTACGGTAATTAAAAACATTATTTGATTAAAATTTATTTTACTAATTAAATATAAACAAATTTAATAAAATAAAACAGTTATTCATAGCTGCCAACCATTCTGATTTAATCATATTTATTCCGATTTTTCATAGCTGCCAACTTAATTTCAATCTCTTTCAATGGAATTTTTAAAGGCAATATAATAATTCAATTGCATATTTAACTTAACCCTTTGTATCACAGTGTTGCAGATCTGCAACATTCTAATTAAAGTTATATAAGTTAATCATAGTGTATTAATAATTATTTTAATGACTGCTTTTTTCTAGAATAACGTGAGAATTATTATTATTATTTTTTTTCAATATGAAAAGTTTGATATTCAATTAATATTGTAACACGAAACTAAATTTTGTCCTTCAGCAGACACACTATTCTTTATCGCTGCACTTAGTGTTTTTTTTTCTGTAGGTCAACAATACAAAACTTTTAATTTTTCAAAAATGTTCTCAGCTTAAACTGTTCACAAGAACTTCAGTAACACATTGATGTACTACATATATATTTTCAAATAATACAAAACTAAAAATAATTGTTTTATTGAACTGTACAACAAACACACTTTAGTCAATAGCTTTTACATGAATCACAAAACTGGAAAATAAAAACTTTCAGTAATGTTCATAATCTGTTTTTGCACATTACAGTAAAAATAAATAAATAAATAAAGTTGTTCAGAGGTATAAAGGGTTAAGGTATTATAATAATTGCATATTCAACTTAAAAATATGACATATGTTTAAAAATATAAAACATAATTATTTAATTTGAAGTCTTTTTGTCCCATGACCCCCCCCCCCCCCAAAAAAAAAAAAAAAAAAAAAAAATCATTGTTTATTGTACAATGCAGCAGTCAACATAAAAAAATATATATATATAAACATAAAGGCTTTTTTTAAATATAACTTCAATTTTTGGTAACTTGAATTTGTAATCTATTACAGGATGTAGCTGCTTTAAAAAGTATTCCTTTATTGGGTTATCAAATTGAATCTTTTAGTGAAGTAAGTATTATACAGATGATTTATATTCATCTCTTTCTGATGTGCATAATAAAATTGTGTTCACCCACTCACACTTATCTTTTAGGCATATGAAGGTGTTGATGCATCATTGTTATTTCAACTAACCCATCCTGGACAAGCACCAATTGTATTTTATGCAGACACTGTAGGATCAACAGAGAGGTAAGTTTTCAGAGCTTCATTTGATGCTATGATGTTTGCTCTTAAGGATTGTAAACCAGTGTTTTTTACATCAGGTGATAAGATAATTCATATTGCCACCCTAAGTTAAATTGCAGCCTCATCAAAAAAGAAAACAAAATATTTTGTTTTTCAGGGTTTGCACTGGCTGCTTAAAAATCATGGGTGCATTCAGACTGCCATTTTCGAGTAAAACACGAGCTACAACTGTTTTACTCTGGGAGGTTGACATCCTAGACACGTATATGGTAGTTAATAGGAGAAAAACATGGCTGCACGTATTTGTTTACCAGCAGAACCAATGGGAACAAATGAAAACATGTAATGGTCACATGATCTATCTCTCCAACTTCCCAAGGAAAATCTTTGAGAAGTTGGGGAAAACTCCAGTTACTCAGCTTGGCAGCATGGACACCTTGTTTGACACCTCAAGTAGCTCAAGTTGGACAACATCAACTGCTTGAGTTTTTCCCCGAGTAACCCGAGTTACTCAAAAGTGGCAGTCTGACCACATCCTAAATATATGAGGTCTCTTGCTGAATTTTGGGGATCTTTTTTTGATAATATTATGCAGAAAATAATAAAAACTAGCTGCGTACCCGTTCTCCGCACGGTGGGGAACGCATATTTTCCTTAAACATATATAATTCGAATTAAACCCAGTAATTCGGAATCTCAAAACGTGAAAAAATACTTGAATCGTGACTAAAAGTTGACGTCATCAGTGGAAATTTTAGACGATTGCAAGATGACACAAAAACTACGTCAAGTGACTGGCGATCAAAAAAGAAAGAACTTTATGGTATGCATACAAAACTTTTCTCTTTCGAAAAATGCCCGATTTCTACATCATATAATTCTCTTTGTGAGGTTTAATTTATAGCATTAATATATAGTATATACCACATAAATAACATTACATGATGTTGACAATAATTTTATCTTGCATTTTTCAAAGCTTGGACAATGCATTAGGGCAGTTATGTTACACACGACTTTATTAAATTTTACCTAAATTAAAAAACCTACATGAAACAATGGATGCATCATTTACGTTTAAAAGCCAAAAATGTACCTTGCTCCGGTGAAAATCATGTCGCTTTTGTAAATGAAAACATTCGTGATGTAACTTCTGAGAAAAAGCTTATTACCCTTACTGAACTCTTAATGCAGTATCACACTTGTTACATAAAAGTGACGTTTATCTCACTGTCAATTCGCCCTAAATAAATAACTAATTTCATTTTTCATTTTTTATAGATTACAGTTGACCCCTTTATAACATGGGTCTACAACACGAATTCTTAGAACACGACGAAAACATTACGATCGTTTTCGTGTAACACGTTAAAAGAGACTCGTACAGCACGATGAAATGAGACATATGTTCTGATATTATGACGCCTTAGCTCCTGTAATTAACATTCCTTTTGAATGGCAACACCAACCATCATTGCATTTTTACGGAGCGCAAAAAAAGTTTTGCTGCAATTATACCGCGCAGTCCGCACTCCAGGTGGAGTATAACGCAGGACCCGTACAACACGGATTCTTATAACACGGAACGTATCTACCGTGTTATAGAGAATTTACTGTAGTCGCATTGTGTCAAATTCAATAGTTAAGAAAATTCTGGGTTGCCGTATTTAGTAACATTTCATCTTACCTTGGTGGCCGAAATGCATTAAAACCAAATATTCGAACTGTATCAAAAGTAAAATTTACTAAAAGCAAAATTTTTAATTTTGTATAACCCTCAGAACAACTTCGGAGTTTGCCATCTACGACGGTTTTTATGACGTGACAACTGATGCTTGCGTACAGTGGCGTAGCCAAGGAGGAGATAAGGGGTCACAACCCCCATGTGGAGTTTTTTGCCATACAAAATGTATATTCTTCACTCCCGTAACATTCCCATGAAAAATTTTTGGCTACTCCTGCTTGCATATTGATCTTTATTTTTTCATTTATCAGTGATCAATATACTTCAGGATCGGAATCTCCACGGTAAAAAATGGTCTAAAAAATCTGATTAACACAGTGGGATTACACATATACGCGCCGGACATACGCTCTTGCTTATGTCCGGAGGAGCAAATACATTAGAGGTTATTTGCTGCTCCGGATAATCTGCCAGCAAAACAGCAAAAATTACGTAAAAAATGACATCCACACGCGAAGGAAATAAAATTAAAGATATGTAGAATTGCTTGAAAACTTCGATTATTTTTAAAGTGCAAGTCTGTTACTGTTAGTTCTATTTATTTCACGTTTGATGCGCTTTCACTTTTTCGAGTCTTAAAAGCTGTAGAAATGAGTGGTTTCACTTAATTGTTAAATTTAACAACTTAAGTGGCAACAATGGATTCCGTTGCTACGGAAATTATAGCAATGTTAAAAATAGAACATGAAATGAGTTATTCATGTTTACTTTGCTAGAACTGCCATACTGGCGAAATTAACGCCGCCAGTCGATGACCAATAGCTCAAACCACAAATTAAACTTCACACTAAATTTAGTACGCAATACTTTGTTTGGTGGAATTAAAAAAAAATATCTATGCATACGCTAGTGACATCGGCTCATCTCAATTGTGGAATGGAATTATAAATAAGTACAGAGCTGCACTACATTTGAATATTTTTCGCCAACTTTGCTAAGAAATGTACTAAAGTAGGAATCAACATACATTTCAATTCGTAAAACAAAAAATATATTAGACAGTATTAATTACGCTTTTCTAACAGCTTTTAGTAAAAGAAACTTCCGTAGCGCTGCTTTAACAAATAAGAATCAATTATTTATTACACAGTATTTCGATCGCCAAATGCCAACATGCAAGATTTTGCCAGATTTTTTTGTTTTCAGGGAATCATTCGAAGCATTGATTTAACATCAATCAAAATGGGAAATAGTTATCCATCATTTATATGGTTCCATCGCCAAAATTTAATGCAGGCATATTATTGATAAGTAGCAGTTATTTAAATTATTATTAACTATAACGGGTTTTAATCACCGTTAACTACGATGTACAAAATGCGAGAATTTCAATTTTCTGAAATTTGGCGGAATCCCTCTAACTTAAAATCAGTTTACTTAATTTCGTGAAAATTCTATAGATTGTTTAAAATTGCCTTAATAACTGCATTATTTCTATATGAAAAATCGAAGTATAGCGTCGTAAAACTTATACTTGTTATTAAAAATACTATTTCGTTACGCTCTCAGTAATTTGCGCCAAGCCCAAAACTGTACAAATCGGTAGAAACAACTACTTTCTCAAAATCGCCAAATGAGCCATTTTTTTTTCGGCCAAACTAAAAAATATACATATTAGTCTCGGAAATCTCTCAATCCCTTATTCTTTTACACATAAAAAACATTGAATTCCAGCTCTGATTTAACATGAACGCAATATTTTAATTAAAAAATAACTTTGGAAATAATCTAAACAGAAAAAAAAATCATATTCTTTTATTTTTACTGCAGGAGTCTAAATAATTTAATAAAATAGCCAAACATGTCAACCTCGATGCTTATTTCTCACTTTTTTGACTACAGGGGTTACAATCACGGAATTGCGGAGAGCAAAAATTAGCGTTTATGATGGGTTTTTTTTATCAATATCTCCTAAACTAATTCGAAATTTAAATTAGCGGAGGTTCTTTCTCGAAATTTTCCAAATTCGTGGATACCTCATTCGAAACTCAACTCCCAGCCGTTTAGGAGGAGATGATGCTACACACACACAGACAGACAGACACGCACAGATTTTAATAGTATAGATAATAATCTGTATAAAACAAGATGTAAAATGTGTGTTTGTCCATCGCATAGTATCAAGACAAATGGTCCTAGGCTTACCAAATTTAATAAGAGACTAGCTGCGTACCCGTTCTCCGCACGGTGGGAAACGCATATTTTCCTTACACATATATAATTCGAATTAAGCCCAGTAATGAGGAATCTCAAAACGTGAAAAAATACATGAATCGTGACTAAAAGTTGACGTCATGAGTGCAAATTTTAGACGATTGCAACATGACACAAAAACTACGTCAATGTGACTGACGATAAAAAAAGAAAGAACTTTATGGTATGCAGACAAAACTTTTCTCTTTTGAAAAATGCCCGATTTCTACATCAAATAATTCGTTTTGTGAGGTTTAGTATATACCACATTGAGGTTTAGTATATATAGTATATACCAAATAAATAACATTACATGATGTTGACAATTTTATCTGGCATTTCTCAAAGCGTGGACAATGCATTAGAGCAGTTATGTTACACACGACTTTATTAAATTTTACTTAAATTAAAAAACCTACGTGAAACAATGGATGCATCATTTACGTTTAAAAGCCAAAAATATACCCTGCTCCGGTGAAAATCATGTCACTTTTGTAAATGAAACCGTTCGTGATGTAACTTCTGATAAAAAGCTTATTACCCTTATTGAACTCTTAATGCAGTATCACACTTGTTACATAAAAGTGACGTTTATCTCACTGTCAATTCGACTAAATAAATAACTAATTTCATTTTCCATTTTTTACAGATTACAGTTGACCCCTTTATAACATGGGTCTACAACACGAATTCTTAGAACACGACGAAAACATTACGATCGTTTTCGTGTAACACGTTAAAAGAGACTCGTACAGCACGATGAAATGAGACATATGTTCTGATATTATGACGCCTTAGCTCCTGTAATTAACATTCCTTTTGAATGGACATGCACCAAACATCATTGCATTTTTACGGAGCGCAAATAAGTTTTGCCGCGATTTTACCGCGCAGTCCACACTCCAGGTGGAGTATAGCGCAGGACCCGTACAACACGGATTCCTATAACACGGAACGTATCTACCATATATAGGGAATCTACTGTAGTTGCATAGTGTCAAATTCAATAGTTAAGAAAATTCTGGGTTGCCGTATTTAGTAACATTTCATCTTACCTTGGTGGCTGAAATGTATTAAAACCAAATGTTCGAACTGTATCAAAAGTAAAATTTACTAAAAGCAAAATTTTTAATTTTGTATAACCCTTAGAACAACTTCGGAGTTTGCCATCTACGACGGTTTTTCATGACGTGACAACTGATGCTTGCGTACAGTGGCGTAGCCAAAGAGGAGATTGGGGGTCACAACCCCCCATGTAGAGTTTTTTGCCATAGAAAATGTATATTCTTCACTCCCGTAACATTCCCATGAAAAATTTTTGGCTACTCCTGCTTGCATATAATTGATCTTTTTTTTTTTTCATTTACCAGTGATCAATATACTTCAGGATCGGAATCTCCGCGGTAAAAAATGGTCTAAAAAATCTGATTAACACAGTGGGATTACACAAATAAGCGCCGGACATACGCTCTTGCTTATGTCAGGAGGAGCAAATGCATTAGAGGTTATGTGCTGCTCCGGATAATCTGCCAGGAAAACAGCAAAAATGACGTAAAAAATGACATCCACACGCGAAGGAAATAAAATTAAAGATATGTAGAATTGCATGAAAACTTCGATTATTTTTAAAGTGCAAGTCTGTTACAGTTAGTTCTATTTATTTCACGTTTGATGCACTTTCACTTTTTCGAGTCTTAAAACCTGTAGAAATGAGTGGTTTCACTTAATTGTTAAATTTAACAACTTAAGTGGCAACAATGGATTCCGTTGCTACGGAAATTATAGCAATGTTAAAAATAGAACATGAAATGAGTTATTCATGTTTACTTTGCTAGAACTGCCATACTGGCGAAATTAACGCCACCAGTCGATGGCCAATAGCTCAAACCACAAATTAAACTTGACACTAAAATCAATACGCAATACTTTGTTTGGCGGAATTTAAAAAAAAATATCTATGCATACGCTAGTGACATCGGCTCATCTCAATTGTGGAATGGAATTATAAATAAGTACAGAGCTGCACTACATTTGAATATTTTTCGCCAACTTTGCTAAGAAATGTACTAAAGTAGGAATCAACATACATTTCAATTCGTAAAATAAAAAATATATTAGACAGTATTAATTACGCCTTTCTAACAGCTTTTAGTAAAAGAAACTTCCGTAGTGCTGCTTTAACAAATAAGAATCAATTATTTATTACACAGTACTTCGATCGCCAAATGCCAACATACACCATTTTGCAAGATTTTTTTGTTTTCAGGGAATCATTCGAAGCATTGATTTAACAGCAATCAAAATGGGAAATAGTTATCTATCATTTATATGGTTCCATCGCCAAAATTTAATTCAGGAATATTATTGATAAGTAGCAGTTATTTAAATTATTATTAACTATAACGGGTTTTAATCACCGTTAACTACCATGTACAAAATGCGAGAATTTCAATTTTCTGAAATTTGGCGGAATTCCTCTAACTTAAATCAGTTACTTAATTTTTGGTGAAAATTCTATAGATCGTTTAAAATCGCCTTAATAACTGCATTATTTCTATATGAAAAATCGAAGTATAGCGCCGTAAAACTTATACTTGTTTCGTTACGCTCTCAGTAATTTGCACCAAGCCCAAAACTGTACAAATCGACAGAACGTACTACTTTCTCAAAATCGCCAAATGAGCCATTTTTTTTTCGGCCAAACTAAAAAATATACATATTAGTCTCGGAAATCTCTCAATCCCTTATTCTTTTACACATAAGAAACATTGAATTCCAGCTCTGATTTAATATGAACGCAATATTTTAATTAAAAAATAACTTTGTAAATAATCTAAACAGAAAAAAACTCATTATTCTTTTATTTTTACTGCAGGAGTCTAAATAATTTAATAAAATAGCCAAACATGGCAACCTCGATGCTTATTTCTCACTTTTTTGACTACAGGGGTTACAATAACGGAATTGCGGAGAGCAAAAATTAGCGTTTTTGATGGGGTTTTTTATTAATATCTCCTAAACTAATTCGAATTTCGAAATTTAAATTAGTGGAGGTTCTTTCTCGAAATTTTCCGAATTCGTGGATACCTCGTTCGAAACTCAGCTCCCAGCCGTTTAGGAGGATATGATGCTACACACAGACAGACGCGCACAGATTTTAATAGTATAGATTCACTGGGATAGATCCTGGTGCAATTCATTCATTCATTTATTATTATTATTTTTAAAATTAAAAAAAGCCAAATAAAATTTTAAAAAATTAATAAACCATTAAAGAACTTTTTTTTTCAGTACTGAATACTGGCAGGAATTACATTTGCTGTAAAATAATTGCATCCTTGGATAGAAGAAAAAGTTTCCTTTTAAAAACTGTTCAGAATCATACTTTTCGTATAGTGATACTTAGTAGGTAAAATTATCACATGTTGGATGCAAAAACTTTGGCTGGGATGCTCTGGGGAGGGCAATTGCAACTGTCAACCCCCTCAGGAACTATCCAGGGAATGAAAACGTCTTTGCTGAACGAGTGGGACCAATTGCCACAGGAAATGATAAACTGCCTTATTTCAAGTTTGAAATCACGCTGCGTAACCTGTATATCTGTAAGAGAGAGCCATACCCGCTATTAACCCATTTGTTTGCTTATTCTGCAACCGCTGTTTTATACCATCTGATTTCAACATGTGTTATGCATGATTATGCATGTGTATTTCAATTATTGAATGGTTATTTATTTTGAATTGTATCAATTTATGTACATATCAAATTTCATTAAAATCGGTCCAGTAGTTCTAGAGATAATCTACCAAGTCTGCAAATTCTCTTAATTTCTTGCACCAGTGTTTATTGGAAATGCCAAAAATATATCCGGTTATTGGCTTAGTTACTGTTTGGCATTTAAACAGAATAAATACATAGATAGATACATGCTCTTGTGTGCATGAAAAAGTAATTGTTTCTGTCAAAAAGTAAATCTAATCTAAATATATAAACCCTTTTTCTCTTTTGCATTTATAATAGTAAATACGCACATTTATGTTGGATAATTTTCTTTACAGATGGGTGTCATCACTGAAAACAGCCACAGTTCTTGAGTGATCTAGTTAAATTATAAATTATGTATAAAATTAGAAGCCAGACTGAAATTGTGCAGCTGTAATCATCCGTAAATTTTCATTTTTATTCCATTTTGTTGATAGTACATATTGTAATGAAATAATTTATTTTGAAGGACTGTTGCAATTTTTCTTGCATGCATGCATAGTGCTTATTTTGTTAATGCATATGAACGACCAGTTATACCACTCATGGCAACCAATTTTTCATGTTAACTGGGACAGGTGCCTGTTTTGCCAATGGTGGTGTACTTTCAATCTTAATTTTTTTTGTAATACTGTCTGATTTGATCTTAATAAGATTTTGATTTGTTATTTAAAATAGCCTTAATACAAATTTTCCATTTACTTATGCATTTAATGATGAAATTTAGAACACATGCTTTTGCAAGAAAATGTAAACAATAATTTATGTGGTATATTTTTTATAAAGTAGATGTTTGAGGGTTGATCAAAAGTAAATATCTTGAGGAACAAAATAGTTGTATGAAATGGAGTATAATATGTTAATAAATAACTTTTTAAAATTTTATAAATGTTGTACAGCAGTACAACATTGCTCTGGATCATAGGCATAACATCCTAGAGTCTAGGGGCGAATTGAAACCCCCCCCATTCCAAAAAAAAAAAAAAAAAAAAAAAAAAAAATAATAAATCAGATCACTATTTAAAAATATTTTCTACAGTGGGGGACATTTTGCTCCCCTCTGTATTACATGCTTATGATCAGAAATAATTATTTTTAAACATCTCCATCCTATTGCAGCTTATCAGTAATATTCAGAATTTTAAATTGCAAAAAATATTATTCGTATATGCTTATAAAAGAAGATATTTTTAGAAGTTCATTTTAATAAAGTCTTTTTGTGTATTTTCCTACACTTATTAATAGATTTATCCAAGTGTGCTAACATTGAATTGTTTATTTTAAAGTACTATCAAATGATGTTAGCAGATGCATTTTTGCTTCAGACAACATATTTTCTTCATAAAGATATATATTTCTGCCACAGATATTTGAGAATTTTTTCAGTTCACATTATTTATTAACATGGCAGTTCTGAAGCCCTAGAAAGTATATAATCCCTGTTGAGAAATATTTGTTTTCTTGATTGACCCTCATAATTTCAAATTATTCTGAATCTCTGTTCTTTGGTGTCTAGGCTATATATCTAGATAATTTGGAACTTTGAATACCTTTTTGTTATTACTTTTGAAGTTCCTAGTATATTTTTTAAAAACTTGGCAATCTAAACTGTATTCTTTCTTAGACAGCTAACAGTAGACTTCATCAATGTTGAGTTGTTTGTTAAGAATGTTCATTGAATCTTAATTATGTTTTAGCATCTCTGTGTGAGAGTTTGAAGTACTTTCATATTTATTTATTGTATTATTTTTGTTTAACGTATGTAATGTGCAATATATTTTCTGTGGAATTTGTTAAGGCATTTCACTGTTGGGTGTTTCATGTATTCATAGTAGACAATAAGTTATTTAACTTGGAAAAATATATTTGAATAGTAAACTAATGAAATTCTTATTTTATAAAAGTAATGTGATACTTTTACATAACTTTTTTAGATAAAAACTGTTGATAATATTCACATATAATAAAATAAATAAAATGTTTAACAAATTTCCAAAATCAAAATGGAAATATAAATAACAAAAAATTAGTAGATGTGTGTAACATAACTATTATAATGTATTATTTATTAAAAATATTTATACTTAATGATTATTGTCTAGTTTCTTTAATATGGAAGTTTTTTTTTATTAATCAAATAAAGCACTTTAAGTCAAGATTATATTTCAAAAAATTAATTAATCAACCAATTTAATGAAATAAGTAAAAATATTGTATGATGTTGTGTTTGCAGCTGCCAGTCCAACTTTTTTTCCTCTAAAAGATTTTTCATGAAAATATTTTGTTTAAATTGAGCAAAAATTTAAATGCAATTTTCTCAATATTCAAGTGTTAGCATCAATTACTGTGGCATCTTAACTTGAGATCCTCTAAAATGCATTAACATTTGATAAAAATGTATGATGTCAACAGCTGAGCCTCTCATTATTAGTTGCATGCGGAAGTAACACTGCAAGATTTTTTTAACCAATCTCCATTATTAAAAATGAAAAAAAAAATATTTTAGCATATCTGATTTAAAATTTGTATATAAAAAGCAGTTGAGTGAATTTTTGTTTATAACAATTTCTTTTTCAAGTCCTTTTTTTAAAAAAATATTATACTGTAATCAAATGCATCAATGGCATAAAAGAAAGAGTCTAAGAATTTGTAAACTACAAACATCCCAGAAACTTTAAAATATTTATGCAAAAATCAATATAATTGAAATTAATTTGCGAAGGAAGGCTGTATAGCCAAATTTTCTGTAAATTGATCTTTGATTTGTATCAATTGTATATAATATTCATGAAAGTAATATCAGTGTTGTTAGTATGACTATTTTTTTATTATTTTAAGTACAATGCTTTGTAATTTTATTGATTTTAACAGAATATTTATAATGAAGGAAATTTATTGTATAAAAATGTAAATTATTTGTAATTTTGAATACCAGAATGCAATAAGAAGTATTAAATATTGAATTATTTAAATTAATTTAAAAAATAAGTGATTAAGAAGTTTTTAAAACCAAAGAATCTTTCTTATGTCTGGCCCTAAATATTTTATATTGTGGAGAAGCAGAATGTGATATGTCAATATTTAATTCAAATGTAGTGTTAATATTTGTGTGTGTGTGTGTTAGTGCATATATGTTTTTAAAATTTCAATATTCTGTGGTTAAGAGTATTGATAAATGTATTTACATCTAAAAAGACTATAATTGTTGACTTTGTTAGAATAAATAATTTTATGATTGTTTTGATGTGTCATGGTTTTATTGCGTCTTTAAATAATCTTTAATAAGCTATCAAAAGATATTGCTAGAGTATATATTTCTTTCAAGAAAGTTGCAGTCAAAAATTTCTCAACAACAAATTTCTAGTGCACAAAGAATATGATTAATAGTATTGTTCTTGAATTCTTAGAATGTGTATTCCTAATATCCTGTAGGGGTGGTGGGGGATATGACAGACTCATTTTGTCCTTCTGCCTTAGAGGAAAATTATTTTAGTTAAATAATTAATGGACATAATTTATTATGTTCATTAAATATTTAACTAATGAACATAATTTATTATGTTCATTTAGTATGTAACAAGTTACCCATTAATTTAGTATGTAACAAAAAAACCAGTGCCACCTGCTCAATTTATTTTAACTTTAATTCTAATTACTCACTGTACAAGAACTGGTTTATTCTAACCAAGAAGATTAGATATAGAGGAGGTAGTGCTATTTGGTGAGAAGCATCTTCAGTTCCAGTAACCCTAGTAATCTTGAATTTTTCTGAATTAATCAAACACACATTTTTACATTATATACCATAAAATCCCGACTGTAAGCCCCCCTTCTGCAAGTAAGGGGAGAGGACTTTATAATTGATCTCCCTCTTCCACTCCTCCCGGCAATGATGTCACAAGTGTCGTTCATGACGACATCACAATTCGTAGCAGTTGCCGTCACTGGAATGCACACATTTTGTCCTTTTTCCAAACAACTGATTTGTGGATAGGGGGGCTTATAGTAGAGATTTTACTGTATTATATTTTCTTAGTGCATTCGCTTAATATTTTGGAAATTTAATCTTAATTTTATTTAAATACAGTCAGACCCCGATTTAACGAACCCCTATTTAACGAATTTCGCGATTTAATGAATTTTTTATTATCCCCAAGTAAAATGAAAGCAAAAACCTCTATTTAACGAATAATAAACCCCGATTTTAGGAATTTTTTTCAACAGACAAAAAAAAAAATTTTTTTTTCGTTAGTTTGGATTAGAAAACTATTGGATTCCTTTTCCGAAACAGAAAGACATTTTGCGCGCCAGTTTCGTTTTTAATCAGCAATTCTCGACGCCAAAGGATCAGGTGCAGATGAATCATGAGTCTTGTCAGATGTGTTTCACGTGGGTCGTTTTCTTTTTTGAGAGAAGTGCGACCAAGAGAAGGCCCATGCATTTGTGGGTCAACCTTGAATAGGGGGCGAGTCCATTTTACTTTTCTGTATGTTCTACCTCCCCTAACTCCGAATAACCCACACAAAGGTCACTTTGCAAAGTCGGTGCTCAGTTTTTTGAACCTTTGTGAAGCATGGCGAATTGTAAGAAACGAAAACGTTTTTCATTGAGTGAAAAGCTTAACATTTTACACGCTTAAACCAAACGAGCAAAATTCAATCAGTCGGAGTGGAAAGTGAGCCAGTTTTCAAAAGTGAGCTTATCCTTTAGGAGCGTTTTTCGATCACAAGAGCGGAGCGGAATATAACAATGAGAGGGGAGGAGAAATTCTCGGAAAAGATACGAAGCGAGGAGATGATTCTCAGAAAAAGGACTATATAAAGAGCCCTTTCGCGGAAAAACCAGTCGGTTCCCTATTAAACCGATCGCTCCGCAGTGTATCGTTTTTTTTTCGCTCTTTGGGTTTAAGCATGATGTGAAGTTAAGAAAGACGTAGGGCCACAAAACGTTTCAGCAGAACGTCTTAAAATACCTACATCGTCATTAGCTACAATTGTTAAACAACGAGCAGAAATTGAAAAGGCATCAATAGAATGCGGCAAAAAATCGTCGAAAATAAGTCATTGAAAGCCACTCCTCTTTCTGTTCTTGAATCTGACCTAGTAGAATGGTTCAACGTGGTTCTTGCAAAGAAAATGGCCATTAGTGGACCTCTGATCAAAGAGAAAACTCTTGAGCTTGCCAAAAAACATAATGTAAAAGATTTTTCTGCATCCAATGGTTGAATCGACAGTTTTAAGAAAAAGTATGATGTAGACCAAAAAAAAGTGTGCGGAGAAAAGGCGGATGTAAATGAAAATGTTGTTAAAAGATTGGAAAGAAAAGTTGCTCAGCTTGATTGAAGGGTATTCACCATCCAACATTTACAAAGCAGATGAAACAGGATTGTTTATGACTTACAACCCAACAAAACTCTTTGCTACAGAAATGAAAAATGCTTCGGCGGGAAGAAAAGCAAAATGAGGATTATGGTTTTACTTGCGGTTAATGCCGATGGAACTGATAAGTTGAAGCCATTAGTGATAGGAAGGGCGGTAAAACCATGGTGCTCAGGGTGCGATTTGACGGGGTGGATGCCGGGGATCGTCCCCGGCTGAAGAATGTAATATCCCTGGCTAGAGAAATATTAATGGATCCCTGCCAGGGATACTATTTATCCCCCGCTGGAGAAATGTTACATTAATCTTTGTCCCTACAAGTTCAACAGTACCTAACGATTTTACTTATTAAGAATAGAAATTTTTCTTTTGATTACTAGACAAAGGATCAAGTTACAAGCATGGCTTTGAAATAGATATGCACATATGCCTGATGCCACTTCTCATTCTGTAACTGGGGTCCAGTTTCAAAGGAAGACTGCGAAATGAATGATCAAGCATTGCTCTGCCACCGAATGGGCGCCGGCAGTATAGGGCAAGGGAGGCAATGCCCCCCCCCCTGGATTTTTGTATGCAGTGTTTTCCCTTGCTTTTTTGCTCTTTCCAACATGGTAATCATACGTTGGAGTAGTCTTTGCCCCTCCCCCTGGGAAATATTCTGCCGGCGTCCATGGCCACCAGCCGAATTTCCTCAATAGACAGAGAATCGACACAGGCAGGAATATGTGTACAGAAAATCGGGAATCGACTTATGTTTGAATTTAAGTTACTTTTCAGACATGCTGGTGACTGCATTTGCCATGTAATACCTGATATATTATGTGAGTATTTACACCCTCCCTCCTTTTCTTTCTTTCTTTTCTTATTCCTCAAATGTCCCCTGCTGGAGAATGTTCAATTCGCACCCTGATGGTGCTTTAAAAACGTAAAGACCTTACCCACGAAATATGCAGCCAACAAAAAATCCTGGATGACTTCTTCCTTATTTACAGACTTTTTCATGTCTTTAGACAAATCTATGAGAATACAAAACAGAAAAATTCTTTTGTTTGTAGATCAATGTTCCACCCATCTCCCCGATATAGCGAATAACCCCGATTTAACGAATAAAATTTTTGGTCCCGATGAATTCGTTAAATCGGGGTCCTACTGTATGACTATTTGTTGCATCGTGGGGTGTTCTACAAGATTTGAACAGTGAAAGTAATCTGAAATCATGTTACATCAGTCAGTAGTTAAAATTTTTTTATCTCCGAGACTATTTTTGAGTGCCTAATTTTAAACTTATGTTTTCTTCAGTGATGTTTTTTATTTTATTTTAACTAAGTGGGAAAGTGGCCTGAAAATGTTGACTAGTGATCCTCAAAAATGTACAATATAAAAATATAAAGAAATATATGGTAATTTCCCCCATGAGCCGGTATGGCCACCATGTAAACACGGCAACAGTCACTGGAGATTAGTGATTGATTGCCAAACCACAGCAACTATTGCTAACCATGTATGACAAGAAAATACACTCAACTAATTTGAACAGTCAAATTAAAACTGCACATAAATTACACTAACAAAAACAAATAAAAAACATCACTAATTTCCAAATAACTCAAAAACTACTAATTCTTAACTACTGGTCCATTATTAACCTAAAAAAACTTCAGCAACTTGCTGAGCAGCTAATTTAATATAAGCAAAACTTTTAACCTAAAAAAACTATGGTGGATTAAGCGACCTAGTTACAAACTGTTAAATACTGGCCTGTTTATTGCTCAAAAAAACCTCTGTGGATTTAGCAACCTAGCTATATACCTAATCTAAACTCAGCAGAAGAACTTTTTTTCATGTTTCTGTTAGTGCTATTTAGAATAGCACATAAATAGCACTAACAAAAACATACAATATCACTTAAAAGAGATTTTAAAAAAACCTTAAAGAATTTAAAGATTCATTAGATAAAAGTACTTACTTTTTTTAATTTCAGTTATTTACTTCACCGTTTAGAAATGCATCTTGTATGATCTTTGCGCTTCTTTATTATCTCAATCCCCCCCTCTTCCCCTTCATGCACCGGCTTAATGTATTGGTATAACTCAATCTTTCCTCCTTCACCAACAACTAGCATGCTTTCTTTTATTTAGCTTCAGATTCACACCACATTTCTTAACACACACACTTAATTTTCAAACACCAGAATTTCAAATTCCAAACATCTATTCTACCTACGAAATTCCAAGAGACTAACTAACTGATGATAAAGAGTGCTGTTATAATTATGGGGGGATTTTGTTACGTTTTTATTTAAAAGGGGAGCCAATGATCATTATAATAGTTAGTACAAATTTTGTGCTGTGCATATGAGAGAAATATTAAAATCTTACCTGAAAGGTATTCCCACATAGACACTACTAACTCCTAAAATTTTGTTTACTCAAATAATAATTATATTTTTTCCAAACATGTCTTTATTTATTTGTATACTAGCTGCGTGCCCGTTCTTCGCACGGTAGGAAACGAAAAATTTCCTCACATGTGTAATTCGAATTAATTCCAGTGATGTGGAATCTAGAAAAAGCAAAATTATTTCACTCTTGACTTAAAATTTGCGTCATATATGTAATAAACTGAGATCATTGCAATATAATGACACACACACACACACACACACACACACACAAAAAAAAAAAAAAAACTATGCCAGCATCATTCGGTATCAAAAAAGTGAAAATGGACCGTTTGCAGTGAACTTCTCACTTTCAAAATGTCTTATTTCCTCATACATGCTGTTTTTTAGGTTCACGTTTTAGCGTTAAATACCTCAGACACTACATGAAATGGACATTTTTTTTTTTATTTTAAAAATACGTCACCCTCTCTTGCAACCCTTTACAGAAAGAAAAGAGATAAGACTGCGCTATTTATAAAGGCTTTAAAATTGTTTTTCTAGATTGTGCAATTTAATTTTTCTTCTCAAATAAATCCAGTATTTATAAAAGGAAATCGAGCCAAGCAAAGAAATCGTCTGCTTGGACATAAGAATAGCCATGTACACAAAACGAAATCTTTGGAATGAGAAACTTTTTTCACGTTTTCAGAAGAGCGCTCGTTGAAATTGCTTCAGAACGGGCTTTGACTTTTAGTTGTACAATAACAGTAGTATTTGGCGCATTAAGGCAATAAACAACAGATGTTTTAATTCGAATTTCGCAAAAAATCGCTTCGAGATATGGCGCGGGACCCGTTATTATTTTTTTTTTTCAACTGGCAATTTTAATCATTGTTACTGTATCCATGACAACCAAACCGTAAGATATCAAACCGAAACTCATAAGCATGTGCTACTGAAATGAAAATCCTTCTTTACTTAAAAATTCTGCTAATTTATATTTTTCCTCCGTTCTTCTTTTAAAAGTGGGCGAATTGTGTGCTCCGTCTTTTGCCCAAATATAAAAAAGTTACGACAGATAGAATTCAAGATGCAGCAGTTTTAAAAATATTTTACGAAAGTCAGCGTCAAATTCAATTTTATTTAAAAAATTCTCAAAAACCTGCAAATTATGTTACACAGTCCGAACAAACAGTTTTTAAAAGAAAATTTTTTCCTCTATACGATGATGTAACTATCGTTTTCTTGCGAGTGCAATTACCGGCGTTATTATGTATTACGCAAGAAAAATCGCTAAAAATCGGACAAAACATAAAATAAAACATTTCCTAATTCGAATTTCAAAAAAATCGCTTCGAGGTGTGTCGAGACCCGTCTTGGAGAATTTCCGTACAAAATTTGGTAGGTCTACGATCACCCGTTTCAGAGCTACGTGAGACACAGACAGACAAACGGACAGTTTACACACTGTTTTATTTATATAGATTATATTCATTGCACATACAGTTTATAATCAACACATTCTAAGTAACATTTTACGACTAATGATTTCAGATAATTATATTCAAAATAGGGTACCCTAACAATTTGCATATTAACCTTAAATTTATTTAAACCATAGAAAAATTATTCCAATAAATTAAATCCTATCTTTACAAATATATAATCTCAATATTAATCAAACCATTATAATACGCAGCAAATACAAGTAATGTAGGATGAATTTTTATCAAGCAGTGCCTTCTCTCATCAACTGTGAGACATTTGCAAAATCTTAAATAATAAAATACATATCAATAAGAGTTCATCCTGCATTAATTCAAAAATATTGAAATATACTTAATACAAACAAAAATAGTAAAGTCAAATTGATCACACATTAATTTTGTGCCAAGACCGAACCAAGGACGCTTCATAAAAACTAAAATATCAAATGAAGTCAAATTAATCATACCATGTTGGGGCAGGTGAAATACCTCTCCAGTTCATAACTTTCTGTAGCTGACATAGTCCGAGCATAGGGTTAGAACATCTGTTGGGAGCACTATCATTATTGTGGATAGTTCTTTTCCTCAAACAGGATATTCCTTGCACTTAATTAGAATCGTGATGCACTTTATATGGATACTGTCATTAATCAAGAATTCATAGTCTCTCTCCTCAGATTTAATGCACCAATCAAATGAAACAATGTAGATCGCACAAAGAGCTGGGAAGAATGAACAGTCAAGCAATAGTAGTCGGTAATTTTTCTTTGAAATATTTTGTAAATTTCATCTTCAACCAGGGATTTAAAAAGTGAGTCGCATTTCAGGAGAATGACTTTCGATAAGCGCCAACCGGTGCAGCTCGATCTCCGAAAAATAATTTTTTAAATGAACGAAATTCAAGTATATGAAATAATGTAGATTGCATAATTAGCTAGGAAGAATGAATAGTCGAGCAACAGCAGTCGGTAATTTTTCTTTGAAATATTTAGTAACTTTCAATATTAGGCAGAGATAGAAGTGGCAGGCATTAAGAATCTCAGGGAATTTTTAATAATCAATTTTTATTTTCTTCAAACAACAACGAAAAAGACATCCAGCCGAAGGCATTGGTCGATTTCAGGAGAATGAGACTGGGGTCTCAAACCCTTCAATCTTCTGAGAGGCCTGGCTTGCGTTTTTGAAATTTCATATCCAACTGACAAAACCGTTACTGAAGTTCTGTAGCTTGACTTAGCCAATTTGGCTAATTCTTATGTTTTTGGCTCAATGCCACAGTATCCACTGCATATTTTTAATTGTAGCCAATGGAGATAAAAATCATACGGGGCTTCCCCTTTCCTTGTAAACCTGAAAATTTATGAGTTTTTTGCCTGTGTTTGGCAAAACGATTCCTTGCATCGCAGTTTTGTTGTTTACAGAAATATGATATCGCCCAGTGTGGTCTTGAGATTCTTTCTCTGAAAATTCGAAGTCTGGGCAGTCCCCGTGTGAATGAACTCTGGGAACTTTGAGGGAAAAAAAACTGTATTTTATACTTGCAGTAATCTTAAAAACTTCGCATATACTTGTGAGGTATTAAACTTCGCCTGTTCCAGAACATGATTGAAAAATGTTATGCCTTCGCATAACAAGTGCCTAAAATGAAATCCATGCACGTGTCTTTATGGTTACCAGAAAATCAAAACATGCATCAAAAGCATTCTTCACTGGCGCCATCCATCCTCCGAGGATTATGCCAAAGAAAGCCAGAGATAAACAAATGAAAATGTAAACAAACAACAATGTACTATACTGGCTTCTCAGATTAGACCAAATATTTCACTACTTGGTAACCAATTTAATTTATAAATAGAGTATGTCTTCTGAAATTTTCAGATTTATTTTACATAATAGGGGAAGTTGGGGTACAATGAAACAAAATTTACTTTTTTTTTTTTCTGGTCACAAATTTGCACATATTTTGTTTTGAAAAGGGATGCTAAATATTCGATGATCGGTATCATCAGGGTTGAGCAAAAAGTAGTTTAATGTAGGGTGCCTCTTTTCCTTCTATAGCAGATCAGCAAAGATCTTGCTATAGAAGGATACAATGGGGATACGCCGATACAATGGGGATTGTTCATGCTTCCACTAACAGCATCTTGATACTCAGAAATATATCTGTACATATTGAGGAACTTCAAATTCAGCATCAAGAATTTGAGTTGGTTGAACTGTAAAATGAATGAGTTTATAAAAATATTCATCGAGTTTGTTATGCATTGTATCTGTAAACACCTGGAATGTTAATAGTTTCAGCTGTCATATACTGTGAATAAAGCCATTGCAAAGCATTCATTCAAGTTTGAATTCTTTTGGAATATGGATGGCATTGAAGGAACAACCACACCAATTCATTAGGAAATTCAGGATGTCCTACATCAATCTTACCCTGCAAACAAGGCTCCAAAATAATTTCTGGTAATCATATTTTTTTTACTCTTTCTTCAGGAAAATACAAAGCTCCACCCTGAACGCAAGACCTGTTAAAAGGTTGTAAACTGTAATAGGAAGTATTCGCATTTGTGGCGACTTTGAAAATAGTTAAGACTGTTTACCAGAAGTGCCTGTCGACGTCTAGCTATTCTTCATCGTTCTCCTTCCAAATGCTGATTATCTGTTTCATCTGCTCATGTTTGAGCTGCATGTTCATGTATTTGAGCCAAGTGCTGCTGCCAGCAATCATATGTTTCCACAACTCGTTTTTGAGCAACACGTTCATGCATTTATGTTCTTGACGCTCCTACGCAGGTTCATCCTTTTTTTCGCTTTTCTTTGAGATCGTTAATATCCTGAGAGTTGGAATTCTGGATGTCCCTCCTGAGAATAGCTAACTTATTGAAAGAGGATGTCTTTCCTGTCTGACTTGGTCTAACCAGTCGGAATTTTCTTCTTCATTGGGTGCAAAGTCTCTTGAGGTAACTCGGAACGGAATCATTAGCTGAGCGACTTTATTTAGTGTCTTGTTCAGTCTCCTTCTGGTGTTCCCTTCCGACTGCTTCTGGGAATGCCTGCTAAAGTTGAAAGAACATTTTTTTTCTAGGACTTATTCAGAACTTAATAGTGAAATAGATTTCATTGATAGTAAAATGCTTTCATTTAAAATGCATTTCATTTTAAATGCAAATTTAAATTAAAATGAATTTTAAATATATTCCTAAATTTCCCATTTGGAACTGCAAAACTAAGAAATTTAATAACGAAAGTAAACTTTCTGTTTAGTCTAATTATTGTGTCTATTCAAAAACTGTCAATAAGTTTAGGACTGTTAATAATGAGTTATTAGGTATGAATAATATTGTGTATATATATTAGGGTGATGCTTATGTGAGGGGAAATTTTTTTTTCAATATTTGTACGGGGCACCCTTTTATTTCGTTCTACTTCTTAAAATAAGTCTTTAGTAATTTTTTGGTAATTTTTATCAGAATTTTAGGGGTCGCTACAAAGATTTAAAGTTGAAAACTTTTTGAAAAAAATCTAAAAAATCAGAGTTTGAAAGGGAAAAAGTTTTTGACTGTTTTAAAGCAAACTTATCTCAAAACAAACTTGAAAATAAAAATAATGAGCTGGACTATTTATTTATTATTTTTTTTTTTTTTTTGTAGACAAAAATGTGTAACCTTAAATAGGGTTTTGTAAGGAAGACACTTATTCTTATATATAACACAATTTTATTCAGTAACAGTTCCATCTTTATTCACATACATGACACATATCATATCGTTTCATTATTTAAAAATTTAAAGTTTTAATATTAAAACTAAATAATAGTATGATTTAAAAAATGTGGAAAGGAAAAGTAACACTTAGAACATTTTGAGTAGTGTTTCTTTTTTGCGATCGGGAAACCTTTTTCTGAATTCTTTAACCACTTGAATCAAGAATTGCTTCTGCTCCTCATTCATGGTAATCAGTTTGTTAAATTCTTCTATAAGGGCTACTCCTCGTTCGGCTATGTCATTTACAACTCTAATTGACTTTACAACTTCCATGTTCTGTCTGTAGCTTTCCTTCTGATCCCTGTTTTCTACATTATTGTTGATGAATTCCATTCCTAGACCAAGTGTTCTGAAGAATTTCATTGTGTTGTTTGAAACAAAATTTTCTAGACTTCTCAAAGGAATGACTTCTAGATCAACTGTTGTCTTCAGTGGTTGATGATCAGAACCGTAATTTTGTAGAGCTGTCACCATTTTCCTTTTTGTCTCATTAGTAACACGTTTGTCAAAAAAGGATAGAGCTACAAGGGTTTCAGAGAGGTACCAGATATGGTGTTTGATTTTATTCAAAGCCTTCTCAGCTAAGATTTCATTTATAGCTTTGAAATCTATCAAGTCTTTTAAAAGTTGCAGGTAATTCAACGGAGCATACACAGCTGAAGCAGCTTGAAACCAGTTCTTGGTGTAGATGGCTGCAGAAAAAATACAAATGTTTCGGATCCCAGTGTCTTCCCTTTTTGTTAGCTCAAACTGACTGCGGAAGAGATAAATTTTCAATGAATAAATGGCCTTAGCCATCCACCTCGCTCTATGAACACCGGCAGGTGCTTTGAATGACAGTTGTTTTTCTAGTGTTCCTCCAAGGAAAATGATGCTCAGCTCTAGCAGTTCTTTATAATCATCTCTAGGTTGGAATTTCTGTAACTGATCTTTGGAAAATACAACTATTTCTTGGGCAAAATCTGTTACAATGTCACGAGCTAGAGGGTCAGTAGTGGCAGGCTCAAATTCCTGTGAATTTATCTGTGGCCAGAATTTCTTGAACCGCTTAAACAATAAGATGTCTGGCCCTGTCGATGGACCAACTTCTTGAACAATTACAGCTTCTAACATAATTTCTAATATGTGGGGAGCAGCATGGAAGCCACAACATTTCTTTTTGCATTTTTTGCTCTAATAAATTACAAGCTCCATTACGAAGCCCTGTATTAACCGCAGTTGTGTTAAAATACATACATTTAACCTTGTCTGAGATTCCCCATGAGGAAATTTCTTCATAAACAGCCATAGCTCTCAGTTCTCCTGAGCTTGACTCAAGCTTTGGAACCGCTAAGAGTTGATCAATATTTTGCCCAGATACAAGGATAGGAAGGTGATCCACAATCTCGTGTCCACTTACATCTTTAAGCATTTTCCCATCCCAATGAACAGTAAGAAGAACATCCGGAAGAGAAATCGGATTTCAATTTTTTTGCTAAGGACTCTCGCCTCTTAATCCTCTGTCGACGTATTGACAAGTAATTTACATTATAATGAGATGAATCACACCCTGCTTGTTTAAGGGTAGATGTTATTAACACTAGGGAAGCATTTCTGTCACTCAATTTCGAAACTTCAAGGCAAACAGCAAGATTGTCATCAATTATTTCCTTTCTTCCCCTCTTTCTAGTACCTAGCTCTGTCACTGAAATATCTTCATATGAATCGCTTTTACAATCACTATCACTAGTATCTGAATCTTCAGGTATAGATACTTTTTCTGTTGCTTGCTTTAGGTCCTGTGTCTCTTTCTCTTTTAGTTTTCCAGCCGTGCCTTTTTGCTTTCTAATTAATACTCCTTTTTTTACAAGTTTCTTATCAATACTGGCCATTTTACAGGGACGGCCCTTTTGGCATAGAGCTAATAGGAATTGCTTGTTTTCTTCTATTTTAATCATTTGTAAAGCATCAGCATGTGCAATGTCGAATAACTCATCATGTGACCAGTTAGACTCCCGCTCTTTTAAACTGGCTGACCTTTTAGCTTTATTTTCCTTATTTTTTTTAGGTTTTGCCATTCCTCAAACATATTTTCTAGCTTTTCTGCAACATGTTTTTTTTTTAAATCTAGTGGGTATTCTTGCCTTGTTCCAGATGTCTAAGATATCTTTCGAAGTTGAGTGTGCAGATTCTCGTACAGTTTTTTTTTTTTTTTTAGTTAAAATCAAGCACGGAGAGACCTTAGTTATATAGTTAAAATCATTAAAAGCCAATTAAAATCTCCATAAAAGTTTATAAACACGAACCATTTTAGCGCTTTCGGCAGCTAAGCCACTGCCATCTTCGGAACTGAGCCCGCTCCCCACCCCCTCACAAACTCCAGCCACGACTCCTCTATCTGCGCATGCATCATGCCATTGACGGCTCCCTCCCTGGAGAATCCAACCTTCCCGGATATTACATCAGTGTTACAAAAAGAAAAATTAAAAACAGAATTAAAGAGCACGTAAACGATATAAAATATAATAGACAAAGTACTGCCCTCTCCCGCCTAGCCTTAAAAGAAAATATAGATATAGATTTCATAAATGTTAAGAAAACAGCTAATTACAATAACCACAGTTATAGTTTGAAATGGGAAGCATTGGAAATAATGACACAAGAGGGAGCTGTCAACGACATGGCGCATGCGCAAATAAAGGAGTCATGGCTGGAATTAATGAAGAAGCAGGGAGTGAGCCAGACGGGCTCAGTTCTGAAGACAGCAGTGGATTAACTGCCGAAAGCACTAAAATGGTGCGTGCTTTTTAGATTTTATGGAAATTTTAATGGCTTTTAATGATTTTAACTATATAATAGTTTGTTTTTATTCCTCTTTATAATAAAAATATACTGAAAGTGCCTCTTTCACGGAAGTTTTGTCTGGCTACAGAGACGGCCCGAGGGGCGTGCGGGGCCCCAGGCGAAGCGCAAAAGCGGGGCCTCTTCTCTATCATGTCTTATGAGATAGCAATAAAATAGCCTAGGAGCGGGGCCTTAGGCGATCGCCTACATTCGCACCCCCCTTGGGCCGGCCCTGCTGGCTAAAGGTAGACGAAGTCTGACATACCAACCAAATATCAGTCTTTTTCCTAATCACTATTGTAGCAGAGCTACTGCATTTAGCCATATTTTAGGCTTTTAAAAATAAATGTAGACAAACGTGAAACGAACTAAATATTTACAATAAATCAAAACAGGACTAAATATTTACAATAAATCAAAACTAAACTAAATATTTACAATAAATCAAAACAGGACTAAATATTTACAATAAATCAAACCAAAACTAAATAGTTACAATAAATGAAACTCACAGCAATCCATCTTCAAACAATGAATAAATAATCGGCATCACTAGTCAAAGTATTGTACAATATACACTACACAATACAAGACACATGCACAAGTGAACACTACAAACTCAACTGAGAGACTAGCAGTAACAGTGCAGTTGGTAGTAGGTGTGGGGAGTGGGAGGCAGCATCCCAGCAAACACACAACTGCCTGCAAAATGACGGCTGGGTACCTGTCGTGCTGGCAAAGTGCCGTATACCGGGAGCAAGGTAGATTGCCATTGTCTGGAAGTCACTGGATTACCAGTGTCTGAAAAGTGCATATGCGCCAGTACATAAATAGTAACGGCGAACTGCCATGTATCTATGACATGCACAAAAAAGTTAACGGCATGGTACTGTTTAAAATGTACCGGACCAGCACTATTTGGCGGCAATGGGCCTGTATATATTTCGTAGTGTTAGCATAAAATTTCGTTATTTTAATTAAATAATATTGTTTTACTTTCATACTGTGTAGAAGTGTTTTCCGTACACCCAAAGGCAGGGTCACAGTTAAGATTTCTTTTTGGAGGGGGGAGGGGGTGTAAGGGGAAGAGTTCATATTGTGCTTTCAAATATTTTAGTACTAAAAACTAAAATAAAACTAATGAGTTCAGTATGCTATAAAAATATTCGCTACATCCACAGTGAAACCCCCACCCTGTATATGAGTTCCTATGTACAGAATATGAATTTTATCTTCTTATAAAATTCATATTCTGTATTCATTATTTTTATTATTCATATTAATTTTTCACAATTTTGCTAAAATTTTCCTGAAAAAAAATACTTCAAGATTTTTTCTACGTTAAGCTCCTTTTAAAATCTACCGTCATGTAATAGTCAAAAATAGAAAGCAATGAGTGCACTTAGGAATTATATTTTCTTTACGCTGCGCTGTTTCGTTGCTCTTGAATTAAATGTTTTGATTTACCTCGGGGCCTCACATGGAAAACTAGATACGCAGACAAGACGGCTAGCCCAACAAATTCTTGTGTGCTCAGCTAACTTCTCCCGCATCGAGTTTACAAGCTTCGATTTGTTATCGCGGATTTGGCTACATTAATTCAGATTATTTATACGTAGTACAGATGAATTTTTTTTATGCGTTTGAAGACAGAAAATAAAAAATTGCTTGTCTATTTTAATAAGAGGTATGTATAAGTGTCATTATATATGTTTCTTTTCAAAGGATCTTTTAATAGTTTATTGAAAATTTCAGGGGCTGCCCGATACGATAAAGTAAGCATCACATCAAAGCACTGTCTTCGAAGGGGCGCAATATCGAGCTCAAAACGTGGAAAATGTATAAAAGGAGAGCCTTTTTTACGTTTGCAGGGGGGCACCACGTACCTTAGGGTCGCTCCTGGAAAATTTTACAAAATTGCTGCTACCTCGTACTCCAAGGGGCATAAAATAGATCTAATAAACTTTTAAGTTGTGAGTTGCCCTCTTTTCAGTGGAAAAATAGATAATATGGTATAGCATAATAATACACAGAAAAGCGCAGAGAAAAAATTCGAAATAACTAAAAATTCCAAACAATATATATTCTCGCAGAAAAAAGTGATAAATAAAAAAATTCTAGGAATCGACAAAAAATTCGCATTATCCAAATTTCACGGAAGAATAGTACGCATGTTTCGGTGGTACAAAGGGTCCACCCTTCTTTTCAGGAGCGTGGTGAAGGAGGGTCGACCTTTTGTATCATCCGAAACGTGCATACTGTTTATATGATTTTTGTTTAAGTGAGTTTATAATAACATTCTATATGCATATAAGCAATTAACAGCGTTTCCATGCTTAACCTTTTCACTCTCATTATTGAAAAGATGCAGTGGAGAATACTATCCTGGGACCTTAGTCGGAAGACTTTTTAAGGGGTTCTAATGGGCATTCACGTTACATCTGGAGAAAACCAACCAAAACTCGAGACTATTAGATCGACAGCTCCGCGAATTGATCCGAAACCGGGACCTTCACACTTCAGTATTCATTATACAATATGCAGACTCTTTTGTTTACATATATTTGATAAATTTGCTGACCCTTATTATCGCATGGTCAAATCGGGACTTTACCCAGGGTCCCTGGTTCGAAAGTGCCCCCAGTTTCAAATGTTGCTCTGAAATATTCTTTTATATGTCAAAATTTTATGAAAAAGAAAACAAATTTTATAGATGGGGACCCCCAAATTCATAAATGCCCGGGGCCCCTGTTGATCATAATCTGGCCCTGTAAATTTTTATAAGCTACGTTCGGGCTAAATGAACAGTGTGTAATTATATTCAAATTCCTTATAAACATAAAATAAGAAGCACTTCACTTTCCAGAACAATTGAGAAAAACAAAAATCACAGCAAAAGGAAAACAATTTTAATATAGTAAAATTTAATATAACAGCTATTAAGACAAATTTTAAGCTGAATAATTACAATATATATGTATATATATATATATACATATACATGTATATATATATATACATATATATATATATAATGCACATAAAATACAAAACACGAAGTTAATATGGTGCGGGTGGGGGGAGGGGGACTGCTCTAGTTATGCTTTTAAAATTGGCGAGTTTGGCGCATTTTTGTGCAGCAACCATTCTCTTTTTTTTTTTTGGCCTTTAATTTCGGTCGCAGACGTTGAGCAACGAGAGAGTTATAATTGATGAATTATGAATCAAGTACATTTTTTAGGATACAATTTTTCCGATTTCTCATTGAACTTTCGAAAAGTTTAATTGCTTTGGTTAATTGTTAAGCTGTTCAAGACAACTAATTTGGTTTCGTCATTTGGAGCAATATAAGAATAGCATTTGCTTCAATGTTGAAACCCTGTTAGTTTTGATAGAACATTGATTCTACAAATTACTGGGATAACACTATTACAGGTAAATTTTTACTTTCACTGTTTTTAATATACATAATCTCATAGCGTATTTTAATGTATAAAATTATTTTCTTCCATAAAATTTGAGTTATGTAGTTATGCAACAGGTATAGATGTAGAAATCTCTATTTAGAATAGCTAACATAAGAAAAATCATTTGATCTAAACAACCTGTACAATACATAGTTAGGTGTGTGTGCGTAACCATAGTACAGCTTTTTTATTATTTATTGATTAAAAAAATGGCTTGAATATAAATTGATTGGATAGAAACTAATGAAAGCTTATTTTACCTAAACGAAACGTGCAGTAAATCCAAATGTTACCCTTAAGCAATGTCTTTTTTTGGGGGGAGGAGAGGGGGTTGATGAATAAGCCCCCTATCCCCTCCCCTGGATACGATACTGGCTCGTATTTTAATTACAGCAGCATTGCTGTGAATAGGCACTAAGCCGGTACCGTGCCATTATATTGCAGTCACTGTTAAGATGCCAGGCCAGTGCCTTTATTTTTAATAATAGCCGGCGCCCGGCCGTTTCATTTTGGGCATTATAAACTTAATGGGCCAGTGCCTTTATTGTGAGTAATGGCCGGCACATGCAGTATGCCAGCAGAGTGCCGTTGCCTTCCCGGGCTTCTGGCAAGGTACTTCTCGGGTGACCACTTTTGGTACGATTCAGTTACTTTTTGCAGTGCCGGGCCGGTGCTGGACGTAAAGGCAGAAAGGCACTCCGCCAACAGGTGTGTGTTTGCTGGGATGCTGCGACATGAACTGTACAGGCAGTGACAAGCTTCTTCTCTCTACTCCCCCTCACTGCCCTTCCCGTTCACTGCTTTCTTACAGCATTTATTGTCTTGCTCTCTGTTATTTGATTAATTATAATATACGTTACGCAAGCATCTAAGTATTTATTAAAAAAAACTTAAGAATTTCTTAAGTTTTTTTTTTTTAAATAACATATTTTATAAATTTTTACCCTGGGTAGCGACCCCTAAAAGTGGGTTAAAAATTCTGAAATTTTGGTGGAACGCTTATTTTATGTCATAGAACAAAATGACAGGGTGCCCCAATATAAAATCTTAAGTTGATTTTTAAGCATCATCCTAATTTATATATATATACACACACACACACACACTATTCTATATTTTAAATAGAATGAAAAGAAACTGGAAGATAATTAAAAAAAAATATTTTAAGTAGTTAAAGTACAAAAAATAGTATTGAGTTAAAAATAAAAAACTCGGTTGATTCAGCCTTGTCAGGGGTAGACCACCTGAACCCCCCTAATTTTTTTGTTTCATTATTGCCACATTAAAACGATATTAATTGACTATGTCATTTTATCTCTCATCTTTCGTGTATTTCACCTGGTAACCCTATATTGAAATTTTTATGATTGTAACCTATTTATAGAAAAATACATGTGATGCATATTCTATAGCTTATGAAATATTGTAACAATAGATTAAAGCTGTTGTGAACTAATAGTATTTAAATATATGTAAAATTATGTCACATACTTTTATGTCGCTTTTTTATGTTGCATTTTTGGGACATATTTTCCGGACAATTTTCAATAAAGGGGGTGAGAGATATAATGACATAGTCAATAATTCCACTTTATACTGAAAATGGGTATGCTCTAAGCTTCTGTCCTAGGTTTTTTATTAATGTTTAGCCTTTTCATCGGCGACTATAAAATACAGGCCATATTCATAATATAGTTATAAATATTTTTTAGTTGAAAACAAAAGATTAAATTAATCATCATTTGTTTTTTTGAAGTTTTTAATTAATTGTGATTGACATTCAAGTTCAAAATTTGTCTATGAATTTAAACCCACTATCATCCGACCGAGCTGAATCTTTGCATGCATGTGAAATTTTGGTGACACTAAATACTGCTTTCTTTAATTTTTCAATACCTTGTTTTAACTATCAAATATTCCCCAACCCCCCCAAAAAGTGTTATCGTGCATGTATCAGCTCATATTGCCTTAATTATTGGCTGGCAATTTTTTATCATTACATACCCGGAAATTTCTTTCAATTCTAAAAAAAGATAAAATCGGTTATCCCTAGCTTAAATTTTTAATTTTCAGTGATTTTTTAAAAGAAGATAAATTATTGTTTCCAATTTCTTTGCATCGGAACAACCAAAAAAAAAAAATTATACATTTTAGGTATATTTGAAAATTTCGCTGAATACAGAGTGTCCTTTCCTAAATCATTTAAATGAAGAACGGTTGAAAAAAATATAAAATATTTAATTTTTGAATCTGAAGCTGTAGGATAAAGTGGTTCAGGCTTTATCTCTTTTGAAATAGAGGAATTTTCGGGAATTTTTATTCTTGTGTACTGTGAAAATTGTAAAAAAATGTCTATTTTTAAATTTTTACATTTGAAAAATAAATATTATATCAAAAAATCAGTAAAACTTTCAGTAATAAGCAGTATTTTTTCAAACTGATAGATACAACAGTTTAGTCAAAAAAATACTAAACATGATGTTCCAAAATAGGAACATAGGCATGTAAAAGGTTAAATAAACAGGGTAGGCTATGTAAAATTATTCAAAATTTGGTATATTAAAACACAATTTTCTCATCACAAAATATTAATTTGATAACTGCTTTTTATTTTATGCAAAGTAACTTCAAATAGAAGAACATGAAGCAATTTTTATGATTGAGGTTTAAAATAAATTTTTTCTCTCTACAGCTATATGCATAAAACCAGCTATAAAAAAAGTCTAGGTGTAACAATTCAAGGTTGTACCATTCCAAGACAACTTATACTGACATTACTCCAAAAAGATTAAAAGGTTATGCCCCCAAAACTTCATAAAATCTGCACCGTTAACGCAATTGGCTTGAAATTTTACACAATTGGGGGAAAAAAAAAATGTTAAAACTGTCATATCCACGTCACAGTTTAATTTTCAAACATACTGTTTCACAATTTTCGCAAATTCAGCGCATTTGAAAAATCAAGTTAACATCCACATTTCCATTTGCATGTCATCTTGATTCTAAAATTAATTTAATGGTACAGCTTAGAAATTTGTCACCATGGTCAGATGAAATATTTATCAGTGCTAAATAAGCTTAAAAATGGATAGAGAACTGTTTTATGGCAACCTTAATGGAAAATGATTATCGGTGATGCACTTGCATAAATCCCTAAAGAATTACCAAAGAATAGAAAAATCATCGTGGGTGGCAAAAGATATAGTGGTGGGCATAAGTGGACAGAAAATGTGTTGAATGTAGAGCATTACAACATTGTTTTTGTTAAATATTTTTTTCTAACACCCATTGTAATTGCCTCCACAACAGGCATCCAGGTTTAAATAATGTATCAATAAAATACAAGTGCAGTTTATTAATATTTTTATTTAACTTAATTAAAACTTTAAAATAAACAAAAGATCACAATATCTTGAGAAGTTAAAATAGAAAATATATTGAAACGTATTTACATCATTTTTTTTCAGGTGGCTGTATGGGTTTAATGTCCTCTACTACAGCCTTACAAAAGAAACATTCTTTATGACTTAATAAATGGAGAGAGATACATGACCTGAAAAAATAAAACTTATGAGTTATCAGATTTTACAGAAAGGTTATTAAGATAATAAAAAACATTAATGTTTTCATTAACAATAAATTTCTAGATATTTTATCAAAATTTGTTAGATTCCAGTGTTTATAAATACATTTAATGTCCTACAAAGCAAATGAAATAATTACTAACAATAAATAAAAATGCAACATTATAAAAAAAAATTAATAGCAAGGTTTGGAAAAACTGAAATTTTCAACATGCTTGCAGTGGAGCAGAGAGGGAGAAGGAGCAGGGGGGAAATCCCCAGGGCCTCAGCTTGTGAAGGAGCCCCGCTTTTGCTGTTTATATGACACTTAATTGTCACAATGTGTGTTGACAATTTAAACATTGTGTGTTGACAATTTAAAAAAAACAAAAAGTCCAAATTCAAGTTATGTCCCCGGATGTTTCAAATAAATTTTTGAATGAAATTACAAAAAGCCAGCTAGAGCATAAACCACCAACTTGACAAAAACGAGGAGTGTTTCTGATTGATTCTGCAAGAAATAGGGATGCACCGAATATTCGGTTGGTATTCGGTATACTGCCTATTCGGCAGACAAACTGAATATTCGGTTCGGCCAAATACTTTAATATTCGTCAACAGAATAGTAAACAAATTTTAATATTCAACAATTGGTAAACAGAGACTTTTTTTTTTTTTTAATATACCATGAATGAAAGTTATTGTAGAGTACCATAGTACAAAATTAATTCAAATTGTACTTGCTAATGTCACATTGAAAGTAATTTTTATGTAAGAGAAAACACTCAGATATTAAATTTAAATATTGTTGTTTTGCAATTTTCTTAAATTTTATGACACATTACATTAATCTTACTATTACTAGTAATTTAAATATGAAACAGTAACCAGAAAAAAAAGAAACTCATTATTAAGTGTTCATGAATATGGATGGTCAATTAACTGCTAATTTTTAAAATGAAATATGCAGGTTTAAAAGAATGATCATAATTTCACAAATATTTAAAAAGGTAGCTAATAATACAGGGTGTGTCACAATTCCCTCCCCGGTCTGGAAGCCTTATTAAAAAAATCCATTACCAATACAGCAACAAAGTTGACTTTATTGGATGTTGTTACAAGTTTTGTTTCATAAATGTTCAATATGCGAACGTTCCGTGATGTGGCAGATATCAAGTCTAAAGTTAAATTCTTCCCTCCCTACACTCGCTTAAATATGTCGCGATCAACAGAAATGAATGCAGCTGTGATCCTTTGACATAAATCATTCATGAATTTTACTGAATGTATAAGGGGGCGCTAATACATAATCTTTTATGTAACCCCATTTTAAAAAATCGCATGGAGTTAGGTCAGGAGAGCAAGGTGACCACGGAAGAAAGCGATTGTCAGCATCAGAACCTCAGCCAATCGAACAATGAGGAAGCTTGTAATTTGTGAAACAAAACTTGTAATGTTTCTTTTTCCAGTAAAGTTAACTTTGTTGCTGTATTGGTAATATATTATTTTTTATAAGCCTTCCAAACCAGGAGGGCATCGCAACACACCCTGTATATTATTAAAAAAAGCATTTGGATATTTAACTTTGCAGTACTTTAATTTCTGAAGAGTTTCAAACTATATGAAATATTAAATATAGTTTAAAAACAAGCTAATTAAATTAATTGGAGCACAACCAAAGTTTAATAAATTTTAACCAAATATTCGGTATTTGGACGAATATTCAGTTAGAATTTCAAACAAATATTCGGTATTCGTTATTCGGTAAAATATGGTATTCGGTGCATCTTTAGCAAGAAAAGTAGACATTGACAGTGTTATTCAACGATTTGCCGTGACTAAAAGTAGAAAAGATTTATTTAACAAGAAATCATTTTTTTTTTCCCCGAGACCCATTGTTAAATAGTGGAAGAAAGGGTATAGCCAGAAGAGAGACTATGGGCCCATCCAACTTTCGAAATTTTGGATTTTCCATTTCTATGAGAAATTTTGAAATTTCCACTTTTTTGGCTACCTGCTTGCATGGAAGTATGAATAAAAATATTAATTTTTTCAATACTGAGGAAATATGCCATGTAAAAATGTCAACGTTTCAAATACAGTTTCTCTATTGAGGTGGCGAAACCTTCAAAACAAAATTTTGGTATTTTTTAGAGCATGGATGTTTATTAAAGTATAATACTCTTTTAAATTAATAATTTTAATTCTATTACCTAATTATTTTCATTACTATTAATTTAAAGTTTCTTTAAATGATTAATAATTTTAATAAGGAATAAATGATTGATCTAATACGACATCAAAAGGATTTCTAGATAGAAAATGGACCCCAAAGATTTTATTCCCGGGGCCCCGACTTGGCTCTCTGCGCCTCTGCATGCTTGGCTAGTATGTAGCTCAAAAAATTTATGCTCTGACAAAAAAAGAGACCTATTTTCCTACAAATTAGTAAGTCTCACTTTAAGAACTTAGACCAACTTTTATTATATCCTTCGGTTAAATTTGTAATTTAACCAAATATACAAATAACTTTCTGATTTCATAACTTTCTGACATTATTGGAAAAGAGCATAATAAGATACCCCAAATATACAGGGTGTCTCAAAATGGTAGTAACGGGCTTTAATTCTTTATTAAAGATAAGTGGTTGGTGTAAATTGAAAAGATGTTCAAAATAAGGTTGCAAATAAGATACCATTAAGAAAAAATTCCTCTCGTTGATTTTCAAAAAGTTACACCCAAGTAGTAAAATGTGCCCCATACACTAACGAGGTGATGTACCAAATTTGAGCTTTCTATCATACACTGTAACACAGATATCTTTAAAGAAAGATGATAAGGGACTATACATGATTTTGAATATAAAGATTCATTGCTAGAGTAGTAAAAATATTTTCTTTCGTAATTTCTGTACGACCCCTGAAATGCGATCTTTCGATGTGATTTTCCCTTTGAGAGCCATTGGAAAAGTGGTTTAAATCAGCTTTATATTTATCTTTGTATTGCTAACACTTTTTAAGCTATAGATCTCAAATTTGTGTGTCTCCTCATTAGTATATGGGGAGCAAATTTTGATAATTGGGAATTGTTTTGTTTGGGGTTCGTATACAAGTTAAAAAAGTGTAACTTTTTGAAAATTAATGAGAGGAATGTTTTTCTTAACGGAGACTTATTTCCAAATTTATTTTGAACATTTTTCCCAATTTACACTGCCCACTTATCTCTAACAGATAAAAAATTAAAGCCCATTACTACCTTTTTGGGACACCCTGTATAATCAGCATCCTTGGGATGCAAAAGTTTTGAGAAGAGAGTGTACTCCATATAGCAAGATTAAAGATCATAGGTTGCCTTTCCACAAAAATTTCTGTCTGTGGGTGTTTTGAGTCTCAATAGTTCTATCTCTATAACAGTTTGTTATAGTGCTAGTAAAAAATTATAACTACTTCACGTACCTTAAAATCCTGAATCATTTATTTTCAGCAGTTTTTTAAGAGTGTCTCAACTTTAATAGATTAAGAAAGTGGGCACAATAGACATTTTATATATATCCCACAATCCTATAAAATTTGAATGCATGAAAGAACACAATCACTGGGAAAATTATTTTGATAACACCAGATTATTTTAGTGTTACAAAAGGTAAATAAACACATCAAATATCAGATAATTTAGTACCATTCATGATGCTTTTTCTCCCCAAATTACATGTGTGTAAATGAATGCAATGTATACCTATTATATGTTTATATGTATATATATATGTTACAGTGAAAACCCGAAATCAGTCAAAACCCGAATTAACTAGGGAAAACGCGTTCTAACTGAAAGCGTTAGGCAAAACCCAAATTAACTAGGGAAAACCTGTTTTATTGGAGTAGCGGTAGCATGTTTTTGAGGGACCCCTGCAGCGGTGGCATATTTTCCAAGGGGGCCCCCTAAAGCGATTTTCGGACACACTGATGTTTTTTGGGGTTTCGCAAAAGGCCAGCGTTAGCATATTTTCGAGGGGGGCCCTAAAGCGATGACCAGACCCACTGATGTTTTTTGGGTCTTGCAAAGAGCCAGCGTTGGCATACTTTCAAGGGGGCCCCCTACAGTGGTAGCCGGACCCACTGATGTTTTTTAAGTCTTGAACTGGGCCAGCGTTAGCATATTTTCGAGGGGCTCCCTAAAGCGATGGCAGGACCCACTGAGGTTTTTTGGGTCTCGCAAATTGACAGCGTTAGCATATTTTCGAGGGGCCCCCTACAGTGGTAGTCGGGCCCACTGATGTTTTTTTGGGTCTCGCAAAGGGTCAGTGTTAGCATATTTTCGAGGGGGCTCCTAAAGCGATGGCCGGACCCATTGATGTTTTTTTAAGTCTCGCAAGGGCCCAGCGTTAGCATATTTTCGAGAGTCCCCCTAAAGCTATGACCGGACGCAGTGATGTTTTTTTTGGGTCTCGCAAGGACCAGCGTTAGCATATATTCGAAAGCCCCCCCCCCCCCCTGGAGCGATGTCCGGATCCACTCACGTTTTTTTGGGTCTCGCAGAGGGCCAGCGTTAGCATATTTTCGAGGGGGCCCTCTACAGCGGTGGCCGGAGGCAGTGATGTTTTTTTTGGGTCTCGCAGAGGGCCAGCGTTAGCATATTTTTGAGGGGGCCCTCTACAGCGGTGGCCGGAGGCAGTGATGTTTCTTTCGGTCTCTCAAAGTGCCAGCGTTTGCATATTTTCAAGGCGGGGCAAGATCCAATTTTTAGTGCATAAAGCATTAACACTTCGGAATTCAGTTGGGAAAACGGGTTTTGCCTAGCACTGTCAGTCAGAATGCGTTTTGCCTAGTTGATTCAGGTTTTGCCTAGCGCTGTCAGTCAGAACGAGTTTTGCCTAGTTAATTCGGGTTTTGCCTAACGCTTTCAGTTAGAATGCGTTTTCCCTAATTAATTCGGGTTTTCACTGTAACATATATATATATATATATAGATAGATAGGTAGGTAAATAGATATAGATATATATGTGACATTCTAGGCAACGGGGAGTCTTCGCCGCTCAGGCAGGTGGTGATATCCTTGGGCAGGCTATGGCTGTCGATGAAAATGACTCGAAGTCACAAATGCAGTTACATTATTTTATTGGACAATTTAATACATGTTCCCTTGGTAGTTCCGTCCACCGGAGAAGTTTTAATTCTGGGCTGCGTCAGTCAACCCTTTTACTAACTTTTGAGTTTGTGTCACATGACCAGATTGACTGGGAGCAGGGACCGTTTATAAAATTCCAAAGGAATTGCAAGGGATTGTGTAGTAGTTACAGTTTTTGAAAGTGAATTTCCTTTGTTCCCAACTACGCAGAGAAGAGGCCAAGCACGCTCCTTGGGCCGGCTCTGATTAGATAGTTCTGAAATACAAAGCTAATTTATATCCTTCTAAAATATCATTAAATGTAGCCATTGTTTCTGTTAGAAAACTTCCCTTTTTTCATAAAATTTAGCAATTATTATAGCATACTTTTTGGAATAAAAAACATTACCTGCAAGACTGATGTTGACATGGGTGAAAGCAGGCAGATTTTGGATTAGCATAACAAATGGTACAAACTAATTCATCATCGATTTCTTCCAGCCCTCTATTCTGCTGGGCAATATCAAACTTCATGTGCAAAAGTTGAATGAGATTCTCAACTTTTTCAATTTCTTCTTTGCTAACTTCTTTATCTAAAGTATTTTAATAATGTATATTCCATTAGAGAAGAAAAATATATTTGGCTACATTTTAATAAAATTTCGAAACATCATTCTTTTAAGACATAAATTATTTCATTTTTAAAGTAAAAAAAGTTTCCCTGTTTAAAAAACACCCTTTTATTCCTTTAAATTACACTGTAATCTTAGTTGAATGCAAGATTATTAAGATACTTTTATTAAATAAAATTACAAAAATGCAATAACTATTGTCACAGCAGCATTTACTTTGAGATCAAATATGAAAATGTCTGATGAATTTAGGAATATAAATTATCATCAGGTGTAAAAATTTTATATATGAGTCTTGACTGAAAAATATCCTACCTTGGTTTGGAAAAAATATATTATGTGAAGGGACTGGAACCTCAATTCCTAACAAATTATCTCTTCTCTACTCTGAAAAGCAGGGAGGAAATTTTTGGTGAAACATGAAATTTCAATCCTTCCCATATCTCCCTTTCCTTCTGTCAAGGCTGTCATAGATGTTAAAGATTAACAGTGACTGTTGCAGCATCATACATTCTGACAAAATTTAGATATTCAAATAATCCAATAAAAACTAACATTGCATCTCTCACTATTTCTCATTAGACTAGAGAACATTTCATATTCTTAGAAAATTTTGAGTTTTGTCATTTCAACTCTCATATAATGAAGCAAATACTTCTTCACTAGTTAGCAAATCACATTTCAACTGCTTAGTTTATATAGGCTTAGTTTTCAACTGCTTACTGGCCTCAAGCCTGCTACAACCACAGAGTTTCAAATTTTTGATAAGACAAAATCTATTGCTCTTTAATATTAATTATTAAAATCTGCGATGCTTTTGAAATCACTGATTTCATCTCTATAAGTCTGTCAAGCATTACTAATATTTTGATTGTAGTTCCTGGGAATACAAAACATATGAAAATCTTACAATTTCTCAGTAATCCAGAAAAGAAAATTTTTAAGAAGTTCTTACTTCATCAACCATACACTGGAAGAAAAAGATATGAAATAGTATTTTTTAAAAGAGAGATTTGGGTTAATGGATACTTGTTTGCACAAGAGAATCCCCCTTACCCAAAACAATTTCTTCAAATTGTTGCTTTTAATGTTTTTATAAATATTGTCTTGGGTCAGTGTATTTCACTTAATATTAAATCATACTAATTGAGCATACTTAGACTTTTTAAATTGAAAATGCATGATAACTAATCACTTTAATAGTCATTAAAATATAACTGCCATGTAAATACATTATTCGTATTAATATACTTACAAAGATAAATTTATAACAATATTATATCGAAACTTCATCATCTATATTTTATAAAACACGCTCTTCTATCATCCACAAACAGCCCATTATTGCCTTTAGTTAAAAAGACTCAATTTTTTGTTTTATATATTGATTCATTAACTGTAAAAATATGTAACAAGATTTTTATAAATCAACAATTCTTACAATCTCTCAGTGAAAACGGTTTACAGTTAGGAGTGTCTGCTGTTGAACCACCAAGCAAAAAATCTAACGATGAGGGCTGGAAACTGGGTTCTGACAACAATGCATTGATAGCTTTCTTTTGACTGAAATACAAGAAAGAGAAAATGAAAAAGAATATAATTGAAAAAAAAAAGGGGGGGGAAATGCAGAAAATAGAAGAAAAATCACCAAACATGTAAATATGTATTAAAATCATAATAATAATAAAAACTTTTCTGGGGGGTGAGTTTTTTAAGGTAAAATACTGACACTATAATAATTACGCTCAAGACACCCCTCTTTATTCCCCCCAAAGCATGATGTGAATATCATTAAATATTGCTAAGAACAATCCTGATTAAATCAACTTTCAAACAGAACAAATTGCTTACGATCAATTTATCCATTTCAGAGGTACACTGCCACAAATAGAGGCTTTGAACTTCACATATTATGGTTTTTAATCTTATGTTAATTAAACAGCTGAACAGATTTTCATCAATTATAGGTAAGAACCACCCTGATTAAACTGGCTTTCTAATTAAAAAACACCTCATTGAAACTGGTCCATCTGCGTATGGAAGTTACAGTGGCACAAACAGATACACACAGATAAAGAAAAATCTTCAAACTTGAAGCACCCCTTGTTTTGCATTAAGTTTGTAGGGGGGGGGGGATTTTTTTTTTTTTTTTTTTTTTTTTTTTTTTTGAGGTGGTGAAGCTTTTGTACCTCACAAAATAAGCACATTGTAGTACTTTTTATTTATGTGTGCCATTTTACAAAGCTTTTCAGTAATTTTTCTGATAAACATAATCATTTTTTTTTAGTGTTCCTATTAATCATTATTTAGTCAAAATAAGTATTTATTACTACAATGTAATATATATACAAAGTGTATTCAGAAAGTAAGTTCAGTTTTGAAAAAAAAGTAGTAAAATTTTTTTTTCAAGCCAATTTTATTTATTTTTTAATGAAAGATCATGCCTTAAACTATTTTTCTACACAGTTTCTGCAATGTTCAAACACTTGTCGTAGCAGGTTACCAGCTTTTGTATACCTCCTTCACAGAAACTTCCTGCCATTGATAGTAACCACAGCTATGGCGAAGAAAACTACGGTGTGCATTCAAAACAAATGAAGAGGAGTGCTCAGTAAAGAAATTGTGTTGCTCCATGACAATGCTCAACCTCATACTACTGGTGACACTCGAAAGATGATTCATCAGTTTCATTGGGAGCAGTTCGATCACCCACCATACAGCATAGGCTTGGTGCTGTCCAACTACCAGTAGCTCCTGGACATGAAGCGAGCTAGGCAGCAAGCTCTTTGAATCCGATGATGAAATAAAAAATGCTTTGGAGTAGTGGTTATTGTCATTGGCGGGAAGTTTCTATGGAGAAGGTATAAAAATGCTGGTAACCCACTACGACAAGTGTTTGAACATTGGTGAAAACTATGTAGAAAAATAGTTTAAGGTATGCTGTTTCATGTAAAAATGAAATTGGCTTGAAAAAAAATTTTTTACTAATTTTTTTTTAATAAATATATATATATATATTGTATTATAAACATATAAAGGGTTTTCCATTAGGAGTGATACAATTTAAAATTAGAAAAAACACATAAATTATTCAGTGAGACACATTTTTTTTTTTTTAAATTTGAAAGCTTAAATTATGCCATTAAGAATGAAAAAAAAATATTGTTCATGTGAGCACCACAATTTCCCTGTACATACTGCATTCTGTGAACCCAATTTTCCATCACTCTTTCACATAAATTTGATGTTATTTCATGAATAACACGTTAAATGCTGGTTTTTAATTGCTCTATTGTTATTGGATTATCAGTATAAACTTATGACTTAAAATATTCCCAAAGAAAGAAATCACAAGATCTGGGTGGATAATTTAACTGGACCATTTCTTGACAATTCTCAAATTTCTCTCAGTATTCAGATATGAACACCAATTTAATAATTTTGAAACATTGTTCACGCGTGTATCTTTCCGTGATTAAATGGCATAGCATATTAAACACAAATGACACAAGAAATATCAAAAAAGAATACACAGTGTTGCCATTTTAACCATATAAAATTTTATCATCCCTATTGGAAAACCTTTTATAATGCAATATATACATATATATATATATATATCCACTCTTTCATTGCCTTAAAAGGCTATATTTAAACACTTATCCGGTATAAGCTCGTTAATTGGCACCATGTGCTATCTACTTTTTTATTTTTTTATATTTTTTTCTCTTTATCAATGGATTATCTTGGGATTTCACTTTACGTAAGTAAGCTATTATATATTATATATATATATATATATATTCAATTTAGAGGAAACCTAAGGTAAAAAGATCATCAACAGATTTACCACACACATAATTTTGATTAAAAGCAAGGGAACAGCGGGGGGGACACAAAAACTGTTTTTTAATGAAAAGTAATTTTAAAATATTGATTTACAGTAAAATATTTGTACCTTTTTGGTAAACCATCAATTATTAGTGAAATAAGAATGCCCGTTACAGCTGTTAAAATAGGAAAATGATCAATTGTTTCTAGACCTGGAATTTCCATGCTTGCAACGAGGCAGAAACAGCCAGACTTAGAGGTCACACGGTTCAAAACTTGACAAACAAGCTGAAATTTTAAAAAGCAGAATTAATTACATGCAATTGTTGTTTATCATCAAATGATTTAACAGCATAGTTATTCATTAAAGTAAGCTAATAAAATATAATGATTGAATCTAAAAATCATGTCAACCTGTATGCTCATGGTTAAGATATTTTCATCTTTATTATCCTCAACAGTCACAATAACTGAAATGGGATGACAAAACTATAGATGTAAAATTTTACATGGGCTTCAAACTCATGTAGTCAATGTTATGCAGAAAAGTGCTTATTTGAAAAAAAGTGAAATATGATTTATTAATTCAATTGTGAAAAAATCCATTAACAATTGTTTGAAAGCTTTATACAAAGTATTTATTTTCTCAATAATCTTACTTGACAAAGTCTTGTAAGAAATATTTCAGAAGATGGTCTTGAAGGATCTGTAAACAATTGAGGAACTAAGTGAACACACATTTCCAGAACTCGAAGAAGCCCCAATGCAAGATCAAAACAAGTAGCACAAATTTTTAGCTGTCTAGAATCAATAAATACACGTTCTGGTCTATTAGAGGCATTCTGAATCTGGAAAGAAATGAATATCATCACTTTTGAGAAAAAAACAATTTTATATGTGTTATGCCAAGGCATAACAACTCTAGCTTTTTTCCATCCCACTATAAAAAAGGTGCATTATGATACCTCACAAGTATATGCAGAACTCTCAACATCAGTGAAAGTATTAAAACTTACACAATACAATTTTTTTTTTTTCAAAGCTCATGATTTCTTGGGGCATTGACACAAAACTGCAGAGAGGCTTGGTATGTTCAGAAAAAATATACCACACATGTTTTCTCCATGTGGGAACACACTGAAAGTAGAGGGTTATTTTGTTACAGTAAACAACACGTGTGAAGATCTCAATACCAGGCACAGTCAAAGATCTTATAAATCCCAAGGTTTGGAGGGACGAGGGGCATCACATATATTTTTTTAGTACCAATGGCCAGAAATACAAGTGCGCAGTGAATACTATTAGAGTGAGCCAAGAATAAAAGAATTAGTCAAACTGGCAAATTTAATATACATAACTTCTATAACAGATTTGGCAGTTGGATTTAAAATTTTGAAAACTGAACGTGATCGTCTTTTCTGAAATTTAAACATTCAATGCTAATTCACTGTGTGATTTACATTATTTCAATTGCTTAAAGACTCATATTGTGTGGTCCTCCTGCTAAAATTTAAACACTCTTCTCTATCTCATTGTGTAATACTCCAACATTTTGGATTTTAAGAAGAGATAAACTATGAGAAGAACATGTGATCATCCTGCTCAGTGTGCTCTGGGGAAATTCCTGATGTTTAAGAAAATGGACTTAACTGTGATGCGTTCTCAGCTTTTCATTTAACGATTCCAACTGATGTTATATGCAAACTCTATGCTCGGACTATTTCAATTACTGTTATGAACTTGAGAGATATTTCATCTGATTCAACATGGTATGATTCATTTGCTATTTGTGTTTGTACTGGGCATATTTCGATATTTTTGAATTTATGCAGGATGAATTCTTATTGATATGTATTTTATTTAAGATTTTGCAAATGTCTCGCAGTTGATGAGAGAGGGTACTGCTAGATAAAAATTTTAGCAATAAAAAATTCACCCTGCATTACTTGTATTTGCTGCATATTGTATTGGTTTGGTTAATGTTGTAAAGATGGGATTTAATTATTTTTGAAAATTTTTTATTAAATTTTAATGCATAAATTTTTTTTAAACAAATTGAATGTTGCTATGCAAAATTGAAGGGTACCTGGTTTTTTAATAGAATTATCTGAAATCATTAGTCATTAAGTGTTGTTTATTATTGAATGATATATTTAGAATGTGTTGATTATAAACTGTATGTGCAATGAATATAATATAGATAATTATAAATAAAGACATATCTAGAAAAAGTTTAGTTATTATTTGAGTAACAAAATTTTAAGATTTAGAGGTACATGTATAGAGGCAAATTTCGGGTAAGATTTTAATATTTCTTTGAAATTTCACAACGTAAAATTTGTGATAACTCTATAGAGATCATGAACCTTATCTATTAAAATACTTAAAGCATCTATCCAACCATATTTAGCAATATGGTTATAAAAACACTCAAAAATACACATTGTAAAATAACACATAGATAAAAAAAATACCAAAGAATGATTGTTTTGGGTGATACAAAGATTTCACCCTTCCTCAGCAGTAAAAAGTTCCACAACCCACTCAGACTGAAAAGTAAGAAGTTAGGTTAGAGTTCTAACTCTGCCTGTGTTGATAGTTCAGGAAGGGTGGACCTTTTGTACTACTCAAAATGATCATCCTAGGATTTTTTTTTTTAAATTTATATTTATTTTGTAAAGTTCTAAATTAATTATATATTTTTTATGATATTAAAAGTCTTTCAGTTCTAATCTAGGTTAGAAAATACAGATCAAAGTAAACTTAATATAATTTATCCAAAAGCTAATTTATTTCTCTCGAAAGAGAGCATCATTTTCTCATTTATAGCAACACAACTGCAACAGAACAGTACTTTTAGAGAGCTAATATAAGGAATGCATTAAAATTTAAAAAGAATGTAAATAAAGTAGAAATAATTTTAATTAGTTATTTGCACTCTTGTATGATGAATTAGAGTTATAATTATTACCGGCAAGGTTTGAAATCTGGCATTCTATAGAATGCCTAGGTATTGTGAGCAATGCCCAAGGAAAGCATGTAACAATTCACATATTTTATACTTTGCCTAAAAATGTCAAACATCCGGCATTATAGACAATGCCTAGGCATTCTATAGAATAACGGTGTGGTAATATATAAAAATATACATTATACACACACACACACACAATATCCAGAGAACAGAAAAACTTTTAATATCAAATGAGATTCTGCCATTAACTTCTTAAAAGTTCAGTCACTAATTTCTTTTACCTCTTGCAGCATCCCTATGAACTCCGAGAAGGCCCAATTGAGTTGGTTCAAGACACTGCTCATAAATGCTGCTGCATCTGCTGGGTTTTCCAGCAGCCACTGACTAGCATGCTCCAAAAACACTGGGGAAGGACATGGGGCTGAAATGATAAAGGACAATTTGGGAGGTAAATAGCTTATTTTTGCAAATAGCAACTATAATTTCCCTTAATTAATAACACTTTTTAAAGGAAAAGGCCATTGCATATTCCATTTTTCAAGTAATTAAAAGAATTTTAACAACATCAATTATATTTAATTTAATTTATATTATGCTTTGTACTAGAAGAAACATCAGAATTTGTCACTCTTAAGTTACTAATGGATTTAATATTTAGAATATTGTTGATAATTCTAAAGAAACAGTACACTTTAGCAATAAGTCAATAGCATAGTTTTCATTAACTATTGAAAACCATGCTGTACTGTTACCATTAGGTGCAGTAAAGATTGGATAAGTTTATAAACGCACCAGATGTTTTAATAGATGAGTGAGCTGTTGAAGTAACAAGTGCTGGAATTTGAAATAAGGTCGTAGAAGGATTCTAAAGATTGAATTATTATTATAAAAAGGACCTGACTGGTGTTGGCCACATTGTAAATGGCTGGTGTCTAAATCTGTATGTGTATTGTGTAAAGTCAATCATATGCTATCATTTTCAAGATATATATTTTTTTGTATGACGTTCTAAATATGAAGATCAGAGAGGAACTTAGTGTGGGAAAACTTTACTGGCATAGTTAGTCGGCAGGATTGGATTGGATACTACAGAATGCTCAGGTGCGAGTTATATCCCTTCATTAATTTCATGCAACTATATTTGTACGTAGCTGTAGCAATTGATTTGCATTATTTTCAAGTTTAGTAGACCAATTTGGCAGGTTTTGAAGGAAGTTTTCCTGTTGGTGTTAATATATAGTTGGCCATCTCAGAATATTTACTTGGAGAATCCTCCTGATTCGTATATAACGATATATTTGTAACTGTAGCTGAAAACTAGCACTTGAAAAGTGAAATGGCATTTTTTGGGAAGGGAAAGGAACAAGATTTAATAGTTCTTGCTGAAGAACTCGGTTTAACGGTTGATATGACTTTATAATGGCGAATTTATGTGATCCGATTACAAACAATAAAAACTATGATGAAGCATTTTGTAAAGAAATATTGGCTAGAATTATAGTGGATGGAAATGATGCCATGACTTCAAAGCAAACGCTTAAAGTTCTTAAGTTCCAAAAATAAAGTTTAAGTAAAAAAAAAAATATCAAACATTATTAAAATATTTCTTTCGTAAATCAAATGGCATAGAGGTCGAAAAGATCCCATAGTGTTTTTAACTTATTCACAAAAGTCGAAGACCCAGGGCCTGTCTGTGCTGGCTAAAAAAAAAAAAAATAAATAAATAAATAAATAAATAAATAAATAAAAAAAAAATGGCACAATGACGCCATGTTAGCTAAGTAATGAGAAAACAAGAAATGACTGAGAGAATACTCTGATACACAATAACAAAATATTTATTTAAACATATCTAGATCACATTATTTTAACTCTCTTGAATATTCAAATCATTTTAAGATTAAACTTGGTTCTAAACTTAAGGCATTTTCAACTTTTAGAATTTAACGTACCATTTTTGTTTTTTAAGTGCACTAATTTTTTTCCGACTCAAAAAAAAAAAAAAAAAGAAAAGAAAAAGAAAGGGATAGCAAGAAAGAGAAAAGAGAAAAAAAACTTATCATCATGATGAGATGTTTAGGGGGCCCCTGTTAGTCATCTTACTCAGGTCCTCTCTCCATTTTCCGAAGCCATCTTGGAATCAGCAAAGTCGTCGCAGACACTCAAACCCAGGAGTCCGAGTCGAGGCAGCCGAAGAGGACGAGAGCCAGAGAGGGAGAGAGATTGCCACCTAATGCTAGCTTTTGATTCCTCTGCCTTGTCACTCAAAATTCATACGCCAACAAAGTTCGCTCCTGAACTTTATTCTTTAATCTCTTTGTACGTATTAATATGTAATAAAACTTGCTTAGTTGGTGAGGTAAAGTTGAATTTTAAAAAAAATTTAACTATTTTGTTGGCTATTTTGCTATTTTCAAAGTATTCAGATTTTTCATACACGTGGGTTACTTCTGTTGTGTTTTTCTGCCGATTTCGATGTCTCCGTATCGAAACTTGATTCAATCAATCGATTTATATAAAAATTGATGGAGTGAAAAGGGTTATTAAAAAACAATGCTTAAACCAAAACTTAAAATTTAGCAAACACATTACAAAGCCAAAATACGATGTCTGTACCAAAAAAAATTATTTAAAAAAAAAAATGTCGGCATAAAGAAAAGGAAAAGTCGGCTCGATTTAAAAACCACATATAAATATTTTTAACATTAATTATTTATCAAAAGTTACGATAATACCAATACCACATCAATTAGAAAAGTTTTGTTCTTCCGATCTGGCAACCTGTTTTGGCGTTAGCGCGCAAAACAACCAAAACAAACCGCGAAATCGGAAGAGAGTGTCGTGAAGGAAATAAAACCCAAAAAAGATAAGTCATACAATTTAAACATTACACAAAATATTAATCTGAAATTTGATTTTACTACTCATAAATCGCTAGAACAATAAGTTGTTTTTTCAAATCATAAAAAATACCTTCCCTCACCTTAAAAAAAAAAAAGAATTTTTTTTTTTTTTTTTCCTTAACATAACATCAAACCAAAAACCGCAGCGCTTTAACCATTCCATATGATCCCCACAAAAGGAAAAAAAAAAAAATTCTCAAAATAACAGATTAGAAAACATAAATGCTCTATACTGAGCTTTACACACCACAAAACATTTGAATGAAATATTAAAAAAAAACTAAAATATCACAGCTTTACCCAAATTGCAAAACTACCCGACTATATTACACAAAACATTAAGGTATATATGTAATATATATATATATATATATACAGTAGCGCAGCCAGAATTTTTTTTTAGGGGGGGTCCAGAACTAGGGAGATCAGACCCCCCCTCCCTTTAAATGATCATGTTGCTATTCACAGGGCCCCCGTAAATGACACCCATATAAGTTTTTCTAGGGGAAGGGGGGGGGGGGACTGGTCGTCTCAGACAGGCACTCAGCAGTCATCCTTTCCCCGGAAGAAAAGTTTCACGAATTTTACCTTTAGACAAAACATTTGAAATTTTACCCTCAGGCCCCCAGAAAGCGCAGAATCAGTGGGAATACCTATATTCTCCCCCTCCCAGTGGCGGACTTTGCTCTTGAGAGGCCCGAGGCGCAACTCAATTTTGAGGCCTCCCTCCTCCAAAAAAAAAAAAAAAAATCACTAACTCTAACTCCTTTACATTATTACTAATTATTTTAAAATTCTTTAATTCCTTTTATATGTGGTTTATGTCTACAAACCAGGGCCTGACTTTCACTATAACACTTTTGTGCCCAGGGCACTTTTCAGATTTTGTGTCCTTTAGCTGGCTCAATTTTTGTGCCCCTGTATATCGTGTTAAACTCAATTTTTTGGCTTATTTCTCCATGTGTGCCCAGGGCACGAGCACCATGTGTCCGTCGGATAGTCAGGGCTTGCTACAAAAGGAGTATTAAAATTTAAAAATAATTTTTATGTTTATAGATTTGTTCATCTTAAAAAACATTTTTTATCTCAATAATTTTTGTACTACGTTTCACTTTTCATGATTAACACTAAATAAACACCAGCATACGTCTAAGTATAACCCAGCAACTGCAGTTTTATATTGATTATTTTTCACTGTTAATTAATTACGTCAAATTACTTTTTGTGGACCACTGGCAAATGTCTTGTTTCAGTCATGAAAATTTTAACTACATAACAGGTACTTTTGAAGGTCAGAACAAGGGAAACTTGATCAGAAACATGACTTTGACATCACAAAGTTCAGAAGAATTCTTTACTTGGATAAAATGAACCAAAAATTTAACATTCCTTCAAGAACATATATTTATAAATATTTAAATATATTCATAAATTTCCCGTTTGGAACTGCAAAACTAAGCAGTTTAAAAGTAAACTTTCTGTTTAGTCTAATTTTTGTCTTTATTCAAAAACTGTCAATAAGTTTAGGACTATTAATAATGAGTAATTAGGTATGAATAATATACACACATTATTCTATATTTTAAATAGAATTAAAAAAAAAACTACAAGAGAAATTTAAAAAAAACAATACTTTAAGTAGTTAAAGTACAAAAAATATTATTGACTTAAAAATAAATTCCACTTTATAATGGGTTATGATCTAAGCTTCGGTCCTAGGCCTATTATTAATGTTTAGCATTTTCATCTGCGACTATAAAATACATGCCGTATTTATAATATAGTTATCATAAATATTTTCTAGTTGAAAACAAAAAATTAAATTAATCATCATTTGTTTTTTAAGTTTTTAATTAACTGTGTATGACATTCCAGTTCAAAATTTGTCTATCGATTTTAACCCACTATCATCCGATCGAGCTGAAACTTTGCACGCATGTGAAATTTCGGTGACTCTTAAGTATTGCTTTCTTTAATTTTTCAATAATTTTTTTAACTATCAAATATCTTCCCCCAATCCCCCCCCCCAAAAAAGTGTTATCGCACATGTATGAGCTCATATCTTTTTAATTATTGGTCAGCAATTTTTTAGCATTGCATACTCGGAAAGTTTCGATTCCAAAAAAAGATAAAATCGGTTATCCCTAGCTTAAATTTCTAATTTTTAGTGATTTTTCGAAAGAAGATAAATTATTGTTTCCAATTTCTTTTACATCGTGACAACCAACAACAATTATATATTCTAGGTATATTTGAAAATTTCACTGAATACAGAGTGTCCTTTCCTAAATCATTTAAATGAAGAACGGCTGAAAAATATAAAATATTAAATTTTTGACAAATTTTTCAATCTCAAGCTGTAGAATAAAGCGGTTCAATCTTTTCTCTTTTAAAATGAGAAATATTCTTATCAGACTGTACACTTTTTGATTTGGAGGTGGGGGGCGGCAATCTATAAAGCAGGTGTATTTGAATGTCCTACTGCAATACCAGCTACTGAGCCGCAATCTGATTTAGTGCGGCCCAACCAGTGGCTGAGCGCATAGCACTCTAAACTGGGAGACGGAAGGTGCCTGGTTCAAAACCAGGTCGCGTCCGCCAACCTAACCGTTAGGAATTTTCCGTGGTTTCTTCCAAAACTTAGCGTAAATAGGGGTTAGAATCCCTTAGAAAGACCCCCCAAGGGGAGCACCCACACCCAAGGGGAGCACCCACACCCAAGGGGAGCACACACCATAGATCCCACTTGTAGATAATTGGCCGTAATCCCCCAACCCAATCTAACTAATTGATTCCGGATAGGAAAAAGGCATAGGGACTCTCTGCACCTGTATTTTTTTGGATAAAATATAGTGAGCAAATTAAAACAATGCAAAAAAATCTAGGAATTTTTCTTGGGAATAATGGACAGTTGAGGGCCCTAAAATTCCAAGGAATGTTGCATGAAAATACCAGGAACTTTATTGAACAGCCCAGGAAAGATCCACTGAATTGCATATTGTTCAGTAAAGTTCTTGGTATTTTCGTGCAACTTTCCTTGGAATTTAGGGCACCTCAGCTGCCTATTATTTTCAAGGAACACTACTGGAATTTTTTTTAATTATTTTTTTTTTACAATTCTAGTCATTTTTAAGTGAACTGCATGTTTTTTAAGGTCGTGAGACCACTATTCGGTTAAGTGACGGGTTGAACGAAACAGTAAAGTTTTCAAAGGGAAATGTATACTTTCTGTATAGTATTTGTAAGTCTAACTTATCCTAATTTCCAAGGAACGTTTCTGGATATTTTTACAGTGAAATACGGAATTAAAGCATCAATTACTTATAAACTAAAAGTATTCGTATTATAGTTTAGATTATGGTCCAATGCTGTGAAGAGGAAAGGGAGTCCCCAAAGAAAAGATTGTTCAAAAACACTTTCTACTCTAGAAGCAATCCTGAAACTATGAACAATGTCTCTTGAACAGATATTTACATATAGTTTTTTTCTTTCTGAAAACCGAATTTGGAGGCCCCTTAGAAATATGAGGCCCGAGGCGCGCGCCTCATGCGCCTATTGGGAAATCCGCCACTGTCTCCCCCTTTTGGCAAGCCAGCGTATAGCCAGGGGGATATAGGGATTCATATCCCCCCCCGACACTTTGGCATAAATTTAACGTTAGTTGTTAGACTTTTGTCTTGCAGAAATTTCAATTGTTCGGTATAATGCAAATCAATCAAATAACGTTTGCCATTATAAAAATGTATTATTGTAATAAAATTGCTAGTTATAAATCTTTTATACATTCTTATAAGAAAAACGAAAGAACTAACGGAAAACTGTAAGCCTCTAATCGTTAACGACCGCTTTTCGAGATGGTGGAGTTCTTTGTTTCTTAACACTAAATAAAATACATTCAGGTGTTCTAATTCTAGTCCTATGTTCATATTTATTCTATTCATTAAAAAGTATCTCTCCTCTTTTAAAAACCTTTTTAATAAAACATAGCTCTAATAAATACACACAAACTCCGCATATCGTGTACTCTTATACAAAATATATCCAAAGAAAAATTAATAAATCCCGTTTAAATTTTAACTAAATAGAAATTGTAAAATATTATTTATATACAATTATCATACAAACATGAAACATGCCAATTGAAGAAATTCATTATTGAAGAAATCAATTCACAAAATTATACATCAGCTCACATACATAGATTGTAGGTCTATTCAGGGACGTAGAAAGTAGGGGAGCTGTGGCTGAAATATTTCCCTGAAATATTTTAAACGGGCTCAGTACACCCGTGAGAAATTCTCCCATGTTTATGGTACATTGTTTACCTCAAACCTGATTTCAAAAATATAGTCTACTTTTTCTAGGAAATTCACACAATATACCGCAAAGAGTCAAAAGCCAAGAGCCAAAAGAGCAGCTCTCCATATGTATTCGATACTTGGCTAAATATTTGTTTTTCGCATAGTTGGTAAAAAATAAGAAAAATTAACCAGCGTGGACACTCCGACTTGCCTAACTATACAGTCATATTTTGAAAGATTTATTACACCGAACATTTAAATTCATGTACTAAATAAAGCTCTTTTTTTGAGGGGGGGGGGGAGATAAAGGTGATTTAAAACGGGGACTGTTTAAGAGAACTCTTCCCCAGTGGTCTTTAAAAAGGAAGATAATAAACAAGTAGTCTTATGTTTTTCAAGTAGTTTATTCTAGCTATCGCACTTTAAAATAGAAATAATAAAAGAATAACTGTAAATTTAAAAATTACTCTCCATGATAACAATTAAAGACATTATTTAAATAATGGTATCTCTTGTAAAAGTAATATTTTATCACATTATTCACGCAATTTTAATTTTCCTATTAAAATTCTTTAAAACTTTAATGTTTAAAATTTTTTTACTCAGAAAAAACTGAAATTAATTTAAAAAAAAACTTTTACTTTTTAATATATCTGCTGCAAGTACAAAACATGCGTTCACTATTTCAAGTTTTGTAAAAAAATAAATGCAATAGTTGATTCTTCAATTGACAGGAAAAAAAATTTCAATAGGCTAATTATGAACTTATTGATTCATCATGTATGATTTATTTAAAAAACAATGAAAGAAAAGGAAATTAAAAAAATGTGTGAATCTCGTCTTGTGAGTCGATTGTGTAAAGTCTCAAAATCCTTATTTGTTATATTACCTTGATCCTTCATTACCTAAGAAATTAATAAAATAAATAAACAGCTCTTCATATATTTTAGCATAATATGTGTATAAAAAGTAATAACATTTGACACAAACTGGAATTCAAAAAAAGGTAATTTAATGTATTTGTTATCATTGACTACATTGTAGTTGCCAGTAATAATAAGCTTATGATATAGTTTAAATAATCTTTATAAGTTGGATCATTACATCTTGTATACATGCAAGTACGATTGTCTATGTTTAGAAAATTCTTGGCTAATTATAAATAAAAACCACTTCAACCATCTGCTAGATTATACTTGAAAGATCTTTTTATATTAAGATTTTTACTGATAATAAATTATGAACCACGTCTGTTGTGATTCCACCTCCTCTGTTGTGTAAAGTTATTTTGAAATTTAATCAAGTAAAGTTTACCTCTTTGTTAATTTAGAGCCCCATATCAAGAGGATGAGCTTGAGATTCAGCACCCTCAAAGGTTTCTTTCGGTGCAACAGATTTTTCACCGGGTCCGGGCCCGTCCATACTATCAGCAGTCTTTGATGCTGCACGATCACCATCATCGGCTTTAATTTTTCTTCTCGAAGAAAGATAAAAACGTTTCACTTTGGGTTTTCTTTCTTTTTAAACTGGACGAATTCATGATCGTAAGAAACAAAGAATAAGAACCCAAAACTTAAACTTCTGCTTACAAATTAAAGGCATCCAACTTAAGTGAATTCACTGAACCATTCGAAATTCAGTTATACCGCATCTAAGCTCCCAGCAGACCCTCTTTTTTATTGTTTGTTGTGTGTGTGTGCGGTGTATATTCACTATTTGAATACTGTGGCTTGTTTATCTCAAGAAAAGAAGAGTGGTGTGCTTGAAGACTACAATATAGGCAATATATTTTCCGCTTTCCTTCATGACAATTTTGTTATCAGCTAATTGTAGCATGAATAGATTCTTTCTGAGGATATTCCGTTCCTTTGAGCTACAAGGGTGCGAATTACTCCCCTTTACATTGTCCGATTCGTCCATCCTAGCCCCACAAATTCACTATCAGAGACACGACTGGAGATTTATTGCCTAAGGAGTCTCTATGACGGTGCTTGCTGGAAGCCTTTGATGATTTTATCTTGCGTCCTCCTTTTCAAGCCAACTATGGATACAAAGTTTAAAAAGATTTTTTTTAAAGAAAAGACACTTTTTTAGAGAATAAATTTGGAAAAAAAAGAAGCAAAAGAGAAAAAATGGGCCCCTTAAATTGGTGGCCCATGGGCCCCACTCGCCCTGTAGATAAACGGACGATGCTCATAGCGGCCCCTTAGCTCATAGGGGGGGTCCGGACCCCCTGGACCCCCCCCGTCGCTGCGCCACTGTATATATATCACATCATGAAAGAAAAATGTCGAGGAGAACTGTAGGACTTCAACCAGCAGGGGAGAAAAAAAAATTGCTTCAAACGATTCAACTCCTAATAGTGGCTTTAACCACCAAAATAAACAAAAATTTACACAATACTTGACATTAACTAAAAGGTAAAGAAAAATTTATGTACTCTTCCTAAATGAAAGAAAATTTAATAGTTAACACTGTCTATATCAGTTCGCAGTCTACATAAAAGAACTCCTCAGCTATCAATTTATTTAGGTTAGCTACTCCTATAATTAATAGCAAAAAAAAAAAAAAAAAAACCTTTACATATCTTGCAACAGATATAAGGGACCTAAATAACAGTGTTGTAAAACAGTTACTACAAAAGACTAATACAATAAAAATAAACACAATAATACTCAATACTAAACTACATATATAAAAAAACTTGTCATAATCAAAAATGTAAAGTTCTCAATTTCAGAAAACATTATCTTGTCACAAATCCTCTCGAGTCCCTCGAACATAGTTGGTATGAGTGTTTTTTCGCTACCGGCCTGGACACAGGTTGCTGCACACCCTGACCACTGGACTAGACTTGTATCCGTAGTTGAGTCTGCCCTGTAGTTGACCTCTGTGTAGTAGTCGCCTTTCTGTTGCTATTTGTGACAATTCTATAACGATGCCTAACTGGTGGGGGGAAAGGATTGTCGGGGAGATCTGGTTCATTAGACTGATCAGTTTCATTATTTGTATCACTATTGTCATCCTCAATGAGCTCTTCAGGTAATGATGGAAAAATTATATGTTCAGGAAAATTAGTTAATCTGTCAACGTGTACATGTTGTATATCATTAGGGTTGTTAATATGCACTATTTCATAATTTACATTACTAGTCTGTTTTTTAACTCTGTAAGGCCCCTTGTTAAACTTTGAAAATTTCTTACACTTCCCCGCTTTAATAGAAGGAGTGTAAAGCATGACAAGATCTCCTACAACAATGCCCTTCTCCTTACAAACTTTACTCCTGTAACTCTCTTGCTTTTCAGCAGCTTTGATAAGATTCTCTTGAACAAGTTTAAAAGCTCTCTGCAGGCGAAGTTCAATATCCTCACTTAATTCCCTTTGATCTGCATAACTTCTTAAAGGTGGGTTGTTAATTAGATGAATGGGTAAAATTAAATCCCTACCAAAGATTAAATGTGCAGGAGTGTCTTGAATGGTGGAATGTATTGCAGTTCTATAAGCCAACAGAGCAAAATGTAAGTATTTGTCCCACTCATTTGCTGTCTTATCAACTAAGTGTTTTAAAGAGTTGACTATTGTGGCATTGATGCGTTCTACCACTCCGTCAGCAGAAGGATGGTAACTGGTGGTGTAGTGTTTCTTAATGTTTAATTTTGAATAAACCTTTTTAATGCTGTCAGAAAGAAATGAGCTGTATCTATCCGTAATTAGATGTTCTGGAATTCCATGAATGCAGATAAACCTCTCTAAAATTAAAGCAACAGTCTCAGTTTGCAGGTCCTTAACTGGATAAGCTTCTACCCAACACGTGAAATAATCGCTGATTACAATGATGTGTTGATTTCCTGGCTCAGTAATGGGCAAAGGGCCCACAGCATCCATACTAATACGTTCAAAAAGTCTACTAGTCACTGGAACTCTCTGTAAAGGAGCCATTAAAGAAATTTGGATCTGAAATTCAAATAGTTTCAGATCATAATCCTCAGACATATTTAACGAAAAGTGTGCCCCATGATGCTAAGCTATCTCGATGGGCTTTAGCCCAGCTACGTTATAACATGACGTTATATATCGGAATGGCAATCAGCATAGTAATGCCGATGCATTATCTAGACTAAAATTTGACGACTCTCAAGAATTAAAGTTATAGATATATATATTTATTTAAAAAAAATAAAATAAAAACTTGCACAGGTTTATTTATTTCCAGCAACATCGCCACTCCTGTGCTGGATGTGCTTTTCCCCCATGGCAGTAGTAAAGATTGGATAAGTTTATAAACACACTGGATGTTTTAATAGATGAGCGAGCTGTTGAAGGAACATGCGCTGGAATTTCAAATAAGGCCGTGCGAGGATTCTAAAGATTTAATTATTATTATAAAAAGAACCTGACTGGTGTTAGCCGCCTTGTACATGGCTGGAGTCTAAATCTACATGTGTATTGTGTAAAATCAATTGTATGTTATCATTTTCACGATATATTTCAAGGTACATATTTTTTGTATAATGTTCTAATAAAATTTGAAGATTAGCAAGAAACTTAGCATGGGAAAACTTTACTGATGCCAATATTATATTTTCAAACTTTAATTCTTTAAGTATTCATATGCACATTTTTCACATATTTATGCTGTGATATTCTGAGCTTCCAAACATAGAATTAATGTCTCAGATAATGATTTCAATGAAGACAGTTAATAATGAAATATTATAAACACATTTTTAATGCATACACAACATAACGATTTTCAGAACTTTTCAGCCCCCCCCCACAAAAAAAAGACTACTAGCATACAATATTTGTGTTATGATTTGAAAATAACTTATTGTTCTAGCAATCTATGATTAGTAAAATCAAATTTCAGATTACTATTTCGTGTAATGTTTAAATTGTATGACTTATCCTTTTGGGTTTTTTTTTATTTTCTTCACGGCACTCTCTTCTGATTTTGCCGTTTGTTTTGGTTGTTCTGCGCACTAACGCCAAAACAGGTTGCCAGATCAGAGAACAAAACTTTTCTAATTGATGTGGTATTGGTATTATCGTAACTTTTGATAAATAATTAATGTTAAAAAATATTTATATGTGGTTTTTAAATCGAGCTGACTGTTCCTTTTCTTTATGCCGACATTTTTTAAAAAATGATTTTTTTGGTACAAACATCATATTTTGGCTTTGTAATGTGTTTGCTAAATTTTAAGTTTCAGTTTAAGCGTTTTTTTTTTTTTGGTTTAAGCATTTTTATTAAGTTTTTTCTCTACCAGGGTGTCTACCACATTTCTGAAAGTGAATTTCCGGACTTTTGGGAGGTCCCGGGAAAAAAATTCCTGACCACTGCATTTTACTTTGGGAAATTGCACAATGCCCCCTCCCTTGTCTTTATATTTGCATATTTTGTACAACTTCTTGAAATCAAATTTAACTGAAGTATACAGGATTAAGCTTTCATCCATTGAGAAACAGAAGTAGTCGCACTTTCTGATAGAATTAACTAACTGTTTTTGGAAATACGGTCCTAAACCATAAGTTACAAAGTAAGCTATTTTGTCTTTTACCCTCCCGTCAAGATTGATGCTTCCATATTTTCCCCTCCTTATACAAACACATCACTTGCTTGATGCTTTCGCCATCCAAAAAATGCGTTGCAGTTGCTTTCGGTTTCAAGTCTGACAATTAGAAAGAAAGGGGTTTAAAAAAAAAAAAAAAGGCACACGAAAAAAAATTGATTCTTTTGGTGAATTTTCCGGACCCACTATCCAATTTCCCAGTTTTTTCCGGACTTTCCGGACCCATTTTCCAATTTCCCGGCTTTTTCCAGACTTTCCGGAGCGGTAGACACCCTGTCTACCTTTATTTTTTTTTATTTGCCTTTTCCTTTTGTTTTTAAATAACCCTTTTCACTCCACCAATTTTTTATATAAATCGATTGAATCAAGATTTGATATGGAAGGACATTGAAATCGGCGGAAGAACACAACAGAAGAAACCCATGTGTATGAAAAATTTGAATACTTAAAAAATAGCAAAATAGCCAACAAAATAGTTAAATTTCTTATAAAATTCTACTTTACCTCACCAACTAAGCTATTTTTATTACATATTTAAACATACAAAGATATGAAAAAATAAAGTTCATAAACGAACTTTGTTGGCGTACGAATTTTGAGTGACAGGGCAGAGGAGTTAAAAGGTGGTGTTTGGCGGCAATCTCTCTCTCTCTTCAGCTTCCTAGACTTTTGCGCCTGGTGTTGAGACCTACGACGAGAGCTGGCGATCCCAAAGATGTCCCGGATTGATGGAGCTAAGACTTGACTAACGAAGCCAATGAAGTCCCTTAAATAGTCCGTCATGACGATAAGTTTTTTTTTCTTTTATCTTTTTTTCTATCCCTATCTTTTTTTAATGTTTTTTTTTTTTTTTTTTTTTTTGGCCAAAGAAGCATTTTTTTTTTCATGCACTTATTTTAAAATGGTACGAAAATGTTTAGTAGTAAATGTTCTAAGGATTTATTAAGTTGAGGTTAATTTTTTCTCTGTAATGGTGTGAAATGTTACTCAAGAATTAAAATGATGTGTTTTTAGATATTTTTAATAAATAATTGTTTATGTTAACCAGAGTATTTTTCAATTATTTCTTAGTCTTTTTCTTCTCTTAGTTAGCATAGCGTCCTTGCACCATTTTGTTTTAGCTGTTACCAACAGAACCAGGGAATTGACAAATTCTAAATTTTCTCAAATGGTATACGATCTTTCGGCCTCTTTGCCATTTGTTTTAGGGAAGAAATATTTTAATATTGCTTGATGATTCTTTTTTTCTTCTACTTAAACATTATTTTGTAACTTTGGAAATTTAGGCTTTTGTTTGAAGTCATGGCATTTGTAAGAAAGTTTTATCATTAAATATAAAGTGCAAAATTATAGTGGATTTTTATACAAAAATATTCATACATAGTTAAAATAACACTTAATTTACACAGACTAGTTTACTATTGTAATTATATTCATAAAATAAATAATTAATGATTTTCTTACTCTGAGAAATTGTGGGATAGGTTTCAGGCAAAGGTATAGACTTACAGCTCATCTTCTTAGCTAAATGCGGTGAAACAGAATAACGGAAGGCAAAACCACAACCCTGAATAAGAATTAATATATTTAAATGACAAAACATGTAAGATGTTTAAGTACAGCGAATATCTAATTTTTAAAAAGCTTATCAGTTTATCTTTTGAAATTGCAGGCTGTTTATATACGAATGGCACTGAAATTTTGAAATATGGCCAAATGGTAAATTAGCAAATCTAAGGAATGTTGTTTGTTATCAATTAATGCTACACCTGTTTAAGATTAGCATGATTTAATATTTATAATAATGACACATCTTGTATATTTTCCATCACAGCAAGATGAAGTAATTTGCAGTACTAAATATGCCTATCTGCTAAGTATTATGTATAAAAATATATGGGGAATTGTTATAATGGCAACCATAATGGGAAATGATTATCAATTATGCATATGTGCAAATCGCCAGAGGATGAAAAGTCACTATTAAAGGGAAATATTCTAGCTGTTCTATAATAATATTTAAGCATCATATACTCCTGAGGACATTAACCAGTTTTAAAATAATTCATCAAAATTAGTATTCTGAGAACAAAAAATAATTTTCTTTTTTTCTGTAAACTATTCCCCTAACAACCGTTGGAACAGCTTGGATATTTGATAATAATAGAGACTCTGATGATTGGTGTATGTACAATATTGATAATCATTTTTCATTAAGGTTGCCATTAAAACAGATCGCCATATATTCTCATGCATAATCCTTGGCAGATAGGTGTATTTAGCATCACAATATATTTCATCTTGTCCTGATGGCAAATATCCAAACTTTAACAGGGTTTCCACTCATTTCCAAATAAGTCTTTTTAAGGCCTTCTTAAGGCTATTTAAAAAAATTTCAAGACCAATAATCAAAGATATGTTCATAATACTCTGCTTTTCATGGTTTGAAAGTATTAAGCCCCTTCCTTCTCACTCTTGTGATATTTCCAGGCTGGAGAGTTCAAAAAGAAAGATTACAGCATTTAAATTCTTATTCATGGAAATTTTTTTATAGCGAAAGCCTACAACTTAAAATGAATGCACATATTATACATGCACTGATTTTCATACAATTTTCTTGAATAAAAAATAGATACTTTTAAAGCAATCGTTGTGTTTTAATCCGTTATAATTATGTTATGTATTTATCTCATATCCCTTCTTCCCCCCCCCCTTCTTGTCTCTTATCATATTTTCCCCCTTTCCAACTATGGCAAAAGCAAGGAACAAGGAAGCGCAGCGCAGAGAAAGAAAATATTCCCTTCCCCCTTTTCTATGCACTCCTAAGAATAGACTGGACACTCTTACTCTTTCTGTTACCAAAATAATCAGGAGTAATGGGAGGGGCTAAAAGCTGCCAGTGGGTTCCGAAGGTGGACACTGGAGAATTTACGCTTCTTCCTTGGGTGTAGGGAGGGAGCTTCGCACTTCCCCATTTTCAAGTAAAAATAGTACTAAAGTGTCCATCTCCAGGACCCCCTGGCAGCTTTTAGCCCCTCCGATTATTTTGGTAACAACAAAAGCATAGGAGTATCTGGTCCATGTGTATTCTTAGGTATGTGTTTTCCCCCCCCCTCCCCATAGAGAGAGCAGCATGTAGACAACGTGGCTAGCTATTCCCCTCCCTCTGCTTGTATGAACAGAAAAAAAAAATCTGGAAAAAATCACAGGAAAAGTGAAAATGAAATTATATTTAAGGCTTTTAGGGTGAAAAATAAGGCCTTTTTAAGGGAGCCTCATTATTGTTTTTTCAATATGGCCTTTTTAAGGTGTGTGGGAACCCTGTTTAATTTAAATATATTCCACATTAATATGCAAGAGTGTAAATACTTATGGAGTTTTAAATACAGACATAATTGCTGAGGTTTAGCAAATGTTGCAGAGAAAATTTCAAGATAGCCAAGCCTGAATGTCAGAAAAAAAAGAATCTTATGTGAGGCTCAGTAATGCAAAACATTAAATGTTTTCAACGAATATTCTTTAATGACATGACCACAATCACTACCACCTCTCTTCAGTACCATTTACGACATGGCCACTTTCACTGTACCAAACGTGGTCAAGATCACATAAGCAGTCTTAGAGAAATAAGCAAACACTTTCCATTGTGATTTTCAATGGAATGTCACATATAGCAAGATCATGAAAATAAGTAGCATGTTCTGTAAATTTAATGTGTTTCTGCTCACGAAATTTGACTATCAATCTTGCTGTATGAGAAGATGTATCATCATTATGGTGAAGCATGAGTCCAAACATTCATTGCTTGAAGATTTTCTGGAGACTTAATGGTATACTAGTTAGATGTAAATGTTTCCAGTCTCTCCAGCTTGATGGCATTCTCTTTGACCAAGCCTGTACTTTTGTAGAAAATGGCATATTTTTTAATTGTTTGGTGTTTGCTATCATAGTAAGGAATTATCTCCAAAGATACATAGTTTACTTTCTTGATACTTCATAAACAGTTAAGATTTTATAAATGAAGGTGACAGATACCATTATCAGGGCTCGATCCAAGAATTTTTTCCTGGGTCCCATTTTTGTGAATTTTCATAATAATTTTCAATAAAAGTTACTTTTTTTTTGTTAAAATAATTGAATAAACATATTAAAATGCAGGGTAATATGCCAATGAAGGGTCATTTTAATCAATAGTATTTTTGTGAAGGAGGCGTTTTAAGTGATTGTAATTTTGTGAAGGCGGCCACAAAACAGACTGAATTTTCGTCTGCATCAACACCTGATTAAAGTAACTGTAGGGTTTCTTTACAGTTTTGACTGTAGCCAATTATCTAACAACAAACTAAGTTTTTCACATGCAGTTCTTCATGAATTATTATTTTAAGTCTAGCTGCATAGTAATATAGCCTGCAGTACTTTCAACAAAAGAGGCTATTGGAACATTTTCCCTCTAGCCCTTTAAAGACGTATTACCCTGAACAGTAATAGTAAATACAGCAGACCCCCCCCCCCTATAACACGGTAGACACATTCAGTGTTATAGGAATTAGTGTTGTACATGGCCTGAGCTATACTCCACCTGGAGTGCGAAATGTATGTATAATCACTGGAAAAATTACTTACACTCTTTAGAAACACAATGATATTTAATGTTGCAATTGAAAAGTTATATTAATTAGGAGCTACAGTGTAATAAAATTAGATCACGTGCCTCAATTTACCGTGCTGTGCGAGTCCCTTTTAACGTGTTATACGAAGCTGATCGCAATTTTTCCACTGTGTTCTAAGGATCCGTGTTATAGGGGGAGTCTACTGTACATCAGCACTTATAATTAAGTAACTTAAGCTATTTTAGAAATTTCTCATTTTTTTAAAAACATATTTAATTTCATCAAGTTTATAATAAAATGTTTAAAATGTATGCAGTGTTCACTGATTATTTTTAACTGACTGCAAAAAGACATTTTAATAAGAGGAATTAATAAAAGTAGATAGCTTTGCACGAAAAATTTTCTTACTTTCCACAGTCTTATCAAAATCCAGTTGGACTGAGCCCATGCTCTATTTTCATAAGGTTGCAGTAAAGCTTTTGTCATCACCAATCGACTAAAATAAATTGATTATGAATCAAACAACAGAAATAACATAATTAAAACAGTATTTCCTGTGTGATTTGTAGTGTGTTTAGATTTATAAAAATATAAATGTCATATGAAAGAATTCTATAAACAGGGCCATAATGCTTTAAAATGTGACAATTTTATGCTGCTTTAAATTAGAAACACACATTTTTCCATAAAAGAAATTAACTTCAATATTTTTCAACTGAAAAATTTGTGCAGAATCTCTAATAAAGCAGTTAATCACATTTCATGTTATTTAAAATTTATAACTGCTAATTACAGAAATTTAGACACCGAAAAGCTAACATTTTAAATGTACTTGAATGATCTGCAATAAAATTTCAAACTGAAGTATTATAAAAATAAAAATAGGAGTGAGGAATTTTTTTTAATAAAAACTATAAAAAAATAAGAGTTAGGATGCTTTCAGGAACTTATCTATCATATATAAAATTCTCATGTCAAGGTGTTAGTTACCATACTCCACCGAAACGGCTCGACTGACTTTAATGAAATTTTATATGTATACTAGCTGCGTGCCCGTTCTTCGCACGGTAGGAAACGAAAAATTTCCTCACATGTGTAATTCGAATTAATTCCAGTGATGTGGAATCAAGAAAAAGCAAAATTATTTGACTCTTGACTTAAAATTTGCGTCATATATGTAATAACCTGAGATCATTACAATATAAGTACACACACACACACACACACACAAAAAAAAAAAAAAAAACTATGTCAGTGTCATTCGGTATCAAAAAAGTGAAAATGGACCGTTTGCAGTGAACTTCTCACTTTCAAAATGTCTTATTTCCTCAGACATGCTGTCTTTCAGGTTCACGTTTTAGCGTTAAATACCTCAGACACTACATGAAATGGACATTTTTTTAATTTTAAAAATACATCACCCTCTCTTCCAACCCTTTACAAAAAGAAAAGAGATAAGAGATAAGATTGCGCTATTTATAAAGGCTTTAAAATTGTTTTTCTAGATTATGCAGTTTAATTTTTCTTCTCACAAATAAACCCAGTATTTATAAAAGGAAATCGAGCCAAGCAAAGAAATCGTCTGCTCGCGGGACCCGTTTTTATTTATTTTTTTCAACTGGCAATTTTAATCATTGTTACTGTATCCATGACAACCAAACCGCAAGATATCAAACCGAAAATTATAAGCAGGTGCTACTGAAATGAAAATCCTTCTTTACTTAAAAATTCTCCTAATTTATATTTTCCCTCCGTTCTTCTTTTAAAAGTGGGCTAATTGTGTGCTCCGTCTTTTGCCGAAATATAAAAAAGTTATGACAGATAGAATTCAAGATGCAGCAGTTTTAAAAATATTTTACGAAAGTCAGCATCCAATTTAATTTTATTTGAAAAATTCCCAAAATTCTGCAAATTATGTTACACAGTCCGAACAAACAGTTTTTAAAAGAAAATTTTCTCCTCTATACGATGATGTAACTATCGTTTTCTTGCGAGTGCAATTACCAGCGTTATTATGTATTACGCAAGAAAAATCGCTAAAAATCAGACAAAACATAAAATAAAACATTTTCTAATTCGAATTTTGAAAAAATCGCTTCGAGGTGTGCCGAAACCCGTCTTGGAGAATTTCCGTACAAAATTTGGTAGGTCTACGATCACCCGTTTCAGAGCTACGCGAGACAGACAGACAGACAGACAAACGGACAGTTTACACACTGTTTTATTTATATAGATTCGTTAGATCTCAGAATAGGTTTTTAACTATGTCTCATATCCCTCAGTCATAAGGACGGTCCACCCTAAAATTTTTAGCACCAGACTGCTATTAATTTCAATCAGGTTTTTTGTGTAGACATTAGCGTGTCGGGTCACTTTTCAAATGTGTTTGTCTGATAACGTGGAGAGGGGTGGGGGGCACGTTAATAAAATGCTGAAAGTCGCACAAGGATTGCAATTTTTGATAATTGATCGCTAAATGTGGTGCCAAAATGTGCCAATTTATTATAAATATATTTCGAGTATAGTTAGAAAATGCCTGGTGTATATTGTAAAACAGTTTTATTAGGCGATTTTAATATACATTTCTATTCCGAAGAAGTGCTTTGTGGAACAAGAAAGCAAAACACGGTACACTCATGGATTATGATGCCCATTCCAATCAGTATTTAAAATGTCTTTGCGGTATAGTTGGAATATGCCTATAGGGCGAATATGCCTGGCAAAGATTGTAAAACAGTTTCAGTAAGCGATTTTAAGATAGATTTCGATTCCAAAGATGTGTTTTATGGTACAAGAAAGAGTTGATTCCTATTTTAACGCCTCCACTCTCGCCAACCTAAAAAATCCCCGTACTTTGGCGAGCTTTGCAGTCATGGGTTTGTGGGAGTTATGCACAAGTTTCAACGGTACTTATGTATTATACCGGCGGTCTGCCAAGACAAGCAAGTTTTCACCAAGATAAATGCCGTGCACATGAAATTGTTGATGATTTGGAATACAATTGGCAACAGTTTGCCAGCAAATTTGACGAAAAGTAGTTTGGCGGAAGTGACTGCCGGATAATACGTAAGTACCATTTCAACGCTCCCAAAAGAACTAGATGAAAACTAAAGTAAACAAATTAGCGATAAATGCACCAGTTAACAAATTTTAAGACACTTAATTATTAAAACTACATTAATTGGCAATTCAAAATAAATAAAAATGCAACGGCATGCTGCACTTACATGTTGTTCCAAATTGCCATTTTAATTCTAAATTACGATTGCCACCTTGGCGAGAGTCGAAGTGTTAAAGTAGGAATCAATCCAAGAAAGACAAACACGGTATACTCATGGATTATGATGCACATTCGAAACAATATATAAAACGATGAAGTATAGTTGTAATATACTTGGCGAAGATTGTAAAATAGTTTTATTAGGCGATTTTAAGATAGATTTCGATTCCAAAGATGGGTTTTACGAAACAAGAAAGAAAAATACAGCACAGTCATGAATAATGATACACTTTCCAACTTAATGGAATAAATAAGAACAATAGGGACGATGCATAAATCAGCAGTGCGCAAAATGGGGGTCGCGGCCCCTGGAGGGGTCACAAGAAAATTTTTGGGGGCTGCCAAATTCAAAGAAATTCAAATTCATGAAAAAAATACAATTATTCATTTCAAAGAACGGGAATAATAGAGAAAAAACTGACAAATATTATTTTACGAGCGCGATATTCATGATCACTATCACGGGACTTCAAAACCCCGTTATCATGCATAGTGATCTGCGGTATCGGCTGCTGACTTCCACCTATCATGGAGAACGACAGTTCTATGAGTGACGCAGCCAACACCAACCAGTCGTCCAAATACTGTGACACTTATATTTACAGCTTGTTTGGGTGTTAAAAATCTGTGCCATTTGGATCTCAGAATCCGCTCTAACGATTTTTAAAAATTAATATATGATTTTAATCGGTGCTAAATTTGATTACTAACATCGCCCGATTATTTAGGAAAACTCTTTTTTTTTTAAAATTTAATCCAGTTTAAAGAGGAGACTATTTAACTTCCGTGTATAAATATAATTTTAAGACCAATATTTTTTCGAAATCTTAGGTTTTCTCACTTTTATTTTGTATTCCTATAAACACCAGATTGATTCATTTTGTATTCCTTTAAATACTAATTGATTCATTAACTGATTTTTATGATGATACAACTTTTATAACATTTTTGTGATAGTTTATAAGTTTGGTGCGTTATTTTAAAAATTTGTTATTTCAATCGATGACGTCACGACACTCTTTTAAAAACACCCTGTTAGAGCAAATCCCAGAAAGAATTTAAATGTAACGTCGTTGTCAATTAAACAAAATGTCTACTGTCTATCCAGGGGTCGCGACAAAATTGTTACACAAAATAGGGGGTCGCAAAGGAAAATAGTTTGCGCACCACTGGCATAAATTATGGTATGATTTTAATATATAGCACTGTAGTGCGTATTTAAAATCTGAAAGTGTTTCAGATTTTCATCCTTATTTTATTTTATTTTTTTGTACAAAACTTTTTATGGAATGACTATCAATAGGTCTCAAGGCCAAACTATGTCTGTTTGTGGCTTAGATTTGAGCACACCATGTTTTTCACACGGATTATTATATGTGGCATGCTCTGGAGTGGGAAAACCATCCAGTTTGTTTGTATTAGCTAAAGATGGGATAACAAAAAATATTGTTCACTCTATTCCGTTAGAGATCGATATTATTTTTTAGTAAAATTATTGTAATTAGCGATATATATAAATTTAAAGAATAAATTACAATGAATTTAAAATATAAATGTTTGGTATTGTGTTATTTTTATATTCCAGCATCGTTCACAGCGCTCCATGCCTCTTCCACTCATACGTATTCCCCATCCTCACACACTTACAATAAGTTAGTCATTTCTTTCTACTAAAATAATCCTAGGAATATTTTATATGGCAAAACAACGTTTGCCGGGTCAGCTAGTATATATATATAAATGAATGTTTGTGGGTGTGTATGACATTGAAAAACTCCAAAACCGTTTGACCGATTAACATGAAATTTGGTACACCTAAGTCTTTTGTCACGGAGAAGGTTTTTATGCTATCCGTTTTCGCCGCTAGGTGGTGCCACAAAATGTCGAATTCTATTCAACCGCTTGCTATGAAAATACCGTTCACCTATCTTGACAAAAATTGGTACGTATGGATATTTGAACACAGAGAATATTTTTACACAATCCATTTTGCCATAACTTGCTGCTAGGTGGAGCTGTAGAGCGTCGAATTCTATTCTGTTGGACCACTTGATATGAAAATACCGTTCAACCATTTTTGATGAAAATTAGTACACATGGATATTTGAGGACGAAGAACACTTTTACATTATCTGTTTAGCTCTAATGTGCCGCTAGATGACGCTGCGGAATGTCGGATTATATTCCATTTAATCTCGTACTATGAAAATACTGTTTAACCTATTTTGATGAAAATTGGTACACATGGATATTTGAACACAGAGAATATTTTTACACTATACATTTTGCCATAACTTGCCGCTAGGTGGAGCTGCAGAGCATCGAATTCTATTCTGTTGGACCGCTTGCTATGAAAATACTGTTCAAGCGATTTTGATGAAAATTGGTACACATGGATATTTGATCACGGAGAATATTTTTACACTATCCATTTTGCTACGACTTGCTGCTAAATGGCGCTGCAGCGCATCAATTTTTATACCGTTCAACAAATCGCTATTAAAATTTTATACTTACACATTTGAGCATGGAGAATATACTCTTAACTATTCATTTAGTTGTTACTCACTACTAGATGGCACTGCATCACATTATTACTTTAACTCGCCATTATATGGTAATACAGCATGTCAACTTCTTGACTGCACAATTGATCTCTATGAAAATTGATATACAGATACTTGAACATGGAGAATATTTTCGTGTTATCCATTTTGCTATAACTTGCAGCCTATAAAGACTGTTCAACTGATCGCCATGAAAACTGGTACAGATAGATACTTGAACACGGAGAATATTTTGGCGTTCTCCATTTTGCTGCGATTCAAACCAATAATTTCTGGACCATTCAACTGATCGCCATGGAAAGTCATATACATAGATGATTGAACGGGAAGAATGTTTTCACCACATCCGTTTTGCTATAACTCACCTTCTGTACCGTTCAACCGCTTGCTATGAAAATACCGTTTAACTGTTCTATGAAAATTGGTACACACGGATATTTGAGCACAGAGAATACTGTTATGCAATCCATTTTGCTATTGCTTGCCGCTATATGGCAATGCAGTGCAACAACTTCAAAACTGTTCAACCTTAAAAATTGGTATACTTACACATATGAGCAGAGAGAATATTTTGTTTGTATTCATTTGGCTGTAGCTCACCCCTAGATGGCACTGCAGCAATCAACTTCTTGATTAGTCAACTGACCGCTCTGAAAATTGGTATGCATACATATTTGAACATGGAGAATGTTTTTGCATTATCCATTTTGCAATCACTCGCCCATTGATGGCGCTGTAGAGTATTATTATTTTAATTCGGCACTAGATGGCTCTGCAGCATATCTTGGCCGTTCAATTGTTTGCTATGAAAATTGGTACACATAGACATTTGAACATGAGAATATTTTGATGCTATCCATTTTGCAATAACTTTGACAGTAGATGGCGCTTCTAAATGCATGATTATTGAACACAGATAATATTTATGCGATATTCATTATGATATATCTATTTATTATGATAAATTGTAATTACAACAAACCCTAATATAAAAAATCTATTCATTCACATGCGAAGAACGGGGCGAAAAAAAAGGTTTTTTTTAAATGTTATACTTTTATTCAAGAAATACAATATTATTTCATGACGACACTAGAAAATTATGTTCTGTTATTTTATAATAGGTATTTTCCAGTCATGCATTGTTGTTTTTCTTACTTCCCATTGTAGTAATCATCAACCCAGTATACTCTCATGTTTTTTATACTATAGAAGAGGTACCAAGAATCACTGTCCTAGTTAATAATCAAAGGTAAAAGCAATCCTTTCCAAGGAAGAGGATGCACAAGACGAATAAAGAGAAAATGTTCATGAGGTTAAATTTAACTATTAACAAATTTTGAGACATGCCATATAATTTTTACATAAGCCTGTATATATATATATATAAATGTTTGATAATCAATTATGATACAGAGATGCCAACATTGTAAAGATGATACCAGGAGAAAAGTGATTAAATTTCAGGAGTTTTGGACATCCTTCATGAGTCAAATTACATACATTTCAGGAGTTGTAATTTTTTTTTTCAAGCAATCTTTTTGAATAGTTTTTACAAATATTCTTTGATTTCTTACCCTTATGCATTATACTCTCACTTAAAACAAATGTTACAACCACAAAAAAGAAATTGAATTTTAATATTACAAATTTGTGGAACAAATAGACATATATAAAAGAGGAGGGAAATGCACAAAATAATATTGACTTTGAAAAATAAACTAGCATGCATTTGTATCATATAAGTTAAAAGTTAATATAATAAATTTATTATTAAAACTTACTAATCCACTTTGAATTTACTTACTCTTTAAACAAAATACAATTGATTGAATTCATTTCTGTATTTTGAATTGATTTCCGTGCTACCATAGACCGCATTTCAGGAGGAACTCCGGAATTTCAGGAGATGTTGACATCTCTGATAATATAGAAGTACGGAATTTTTGCAAATAAAAAGGGGAAATTTTGCAGGGAACAAAAAAAGAAATTTTGAAATTTTACTAAAATTTGCATTAACTAATAATAAAACATTGTTTTAAATACTAAAAATTTATATTCAATGTAAACTAATAGCTAAATAGTTGTAATTTCAATATTTAACTGTTTTTAGTCATTCTTTTGTCCATAGCAATGATATTATTACTAAAGAAGCATCCTGTGTATACAGTATTAGTTGGGGTCCAATTGCTCTGTAAAGCTGCTTCAGCAGAGATTGACAATAGCATTTATTAGTTCATAATCCTTAAAATTAAGATTTCTGTTTGTTGACTGTAACAATTTGGGTGAAGAAAGTGGGTGTACTCAGTGAGCTTAAAAGGCTATATTTTGCACTTATTCACAAAAATAAGAAATTTTCATATAAATTTGCACCCATTCACAAATTGCTTATATTTCACATTTATTTGCAATCATGGAAAAAATTGCATAAATTAGCATCTATTTCGTAAAAACAAAAATTCCGTACCTCTAAATATAAACCATTCAATAAATAAAAACAAGCTATCATTATTTGAAAAGGGAATTTTAAGTCATTTCATAAAATCTAATTTCAAAACAAATCATATAAGACTTTACTGTATCTTATTTTTATGTAAAAAATTAAATCAATAAATGAAAGAAAGATTTGATTTCATTGTCTGACTTTATTTTTATTTGGGAAATTTTGATCAGAAATGCAATAAAAATTAGACAAATAGGTGTGTATCAGGGTTTTCTATCCAATACTTAGATGTTAGACTTAATACTCAAGTTTAAAAATAAGGATTCAAATGATAAGAATAAAAGGAGGATTTTTTTTCCTAGTTTAATCAGAAAATTAATAATCCTTTTATTATGTCTCTAAATGTTTTTCCAGGTCAACTTTTAGAATCTAACACCTTGCAACAATTTCAGAAACATAAACATCTTTATCCTGTTACATGATAACTGCCAGAAAATAAAGTAAGAATACACATTACAGCATACAGATTGTAATATTTTGCTCATGCGTAAAAGGATGTAGTGAAATATTAACTTTTAAAAAAATAAATGCAAAAAATTAAAAGTATAAATTTTCTTAGGTTAAAAAAAAAAAAAAAAAAAAAAAAAAAAAATAGCTGCAGTAATTTCTCTATCTCCCTTTTTTTTTTAAGTAAGGGATGGAGATACACAAAGCAATAAATATACTGTGGGAAAGAATACTTTTTCTGTTTAGCTGAATTAACAAAAGGTGTTTGTCTATTATTTAAAAATTAAATAATAAAAACTGCTTTTTTTTTCTTTAAAGAAGAAAAAAAAATAATAATGATACCAACAGATCCTTTTTCTCATTTAGGCATACAAAATCAATTTAATGAAAAAAATATCCTTTTTAAATCACAGAATTAGTGTAATTTTGTAGCTTAGCTTAGCATACAAGCTTTCTGGTGCATTTAAAAATCAAGAAATTAATTTAAAAAAAAACATCAAAATAGGCATTTGTGTACTTTGTAATTGCATTAGAAACATGAATAAAGAAATGCTTAATCAAAAATATTCAGTGAACACCCCCCCCCCCCCCACACACACACACAAAAAAAAAAAAAAAAAAAACCAGGAAATAGAGTTGATAGCTATGAAACAGAGATCAACAATGATTAAAACCTATATATATATATATATAAAACACTTTATTTAAAATATATATATATATATATATATATATTTTTTTTTTACATAGGAAAAGCTGGAATCAGTAATTTTGATTCCCTGTCAGGAAGACCCTAGATTGGATAATGTATTCGTAAGGATTATGGACAAATTTAATATTTGGTATCTCTGGGTATAATTGAGAATAAAATTCTTATCTTTGGGGCAAGAGATAAAAAAGAATGGAAAAAGTATTCATTCTCTCTTTGCAGCTTCTGTTGAAAAAGTTACACACAAAAGGGGAAAAATCAGTGACCTTGAGATAGATGCCTTCTAAAGTAAAAAACTATAGTGCACATGTTATATAAATTTATTGGAGATTGAATAAAGGTAAATTATACTACACAACTATATGTAACACAATTTTCAGAGACCTCTCAGAATCCATGCTTTCAAGAGCTTGAAGAGTAGCAGGGTAGCAAACATAAGAAGCAAGAGCTTGAACTAAACTATCTTTCAGTTCTGGAAGCAAAACAAACATAACTTAAATATTTTTGACTTTAACATATTGAGTTGATCATCCATATTTATAATAGCATACATTTATTTTTTATAAAGGCAGATGTAACGTAAATCTTTGGAAAGGGCAATGTTACGTTACATGGCGTAATCAATAGTGCACATTGGTTGTGCCAAGTAGACATAAAATGGAACTGAATTATGAGGAAAATAGAAAGGAAGATAAAATTACTCACCCCGTTTAGTTGATATGCAGACGGAACAGTCACCACATGGGAAAAAATGACAACTCGAGCTTATGACACAACACAATTTTATTTTTACGATCTGACTCATTGGAAATAACACTCATGCTACTATCTTCTACATTAATACAAAAAGGGGGAATATTCATGTACAGCACACAAGGTCATCGGGACCTTCACAAAAATGGCGCACACACATGCGAAAGACAAAAATCACTATAGTACATTTTTTTGGGTTGGTTTGGTTAATGGGATCTCCCCGAAAGTTTTTTTAAAAAAAGTAACGCCCTGCTTTTTAATTAAAGAAAAAAAACAAATTAGATATTTGCTGCTGACCCAGAACACAGCTACTAAACTCGTCCTCACGGGCTCCCTAAAAAAAAGGGGAATGGACGACTTAGCGTCCGCTCAGGTAGAGGAAAAATTAGTGAAGTGATTCAAAAATGGTGCTCAGCCAGTGACTTGTGAAAATCATAGCAGCCCGACACCACTTTGCCACCAACATTGCACGGCCTACGATAGGTCCATCAACGCGCGGGAACATGTAGCGATTGCCGATTGGACAGTCACTTAGTTGCCAGGCAGTGTCAGCGCTGCCATATTGGTGATGGAATGTTGATGCTCCGAACTTGGCGAAAAAACCAGGGTACGTGCGCCATTTGATTTTCACACAGCCGCCATCTTGGGAAAAAGATGGATATTGCAAATAATTTAGACTATAGTTGCCAAAATTGTAAAAGCCGATCCGGAAATGAATTTCTTTTGCATGAAATAGCTTACTACTATTCTTTTACATTAATACAAAAAGGGGGAATATTCATGTACAGCACACGAGGTCCTCGGGACCTTCACAAAAATGGCGAACACACGTGCGAAAGACAAAAATTACTATAGTATATTTTTTTGGGTTGGTTTGGTTAATGGGATCTCCCCGAAAGTTTTTTTTTTTTAAAGTAACGCCCTGCTTTTTAATTAAAGAAAAATAAACAAATTAGATATTTGCTGCTGACCCGCCATGTAACGTAACATCGCCCTTTCCAAAGATTTACGTTACAGCAGACTAGAACACATTTACCAAAAAAAAAAAAAAAATTGATTCAAGTAAAAATAACTTTGAGTCTTCTACTTTTGTCCATCTATATAAATAAAAACAAGATGTAAAATGTGTGTATGTCTGTTTATCTGTTCATTGCTTCCTGTTGAGATGTGTGATTCTAGGCCTATGAAATTTAGTATGAGTTTCAGCAGAACAGATCTTCGCACATCTTTGAATGATTAAAAACAAAAAAATTAGATTCCCCTTTTTTTTAATGTTTCATGAGGTTTCTGTAATTTTTTGCATCTCCAACATTTGATAAGTAATCACCAAACCCTAATGCTATTTTTAATGGGATTTTTAAAGATTCATAATTTGTGATTTAATTAACCAATCTTCATTCAGCAAAATACAAAATTTTATTATTTAAAACATAGAACATTTTTTTCAGATAAAATTCCATTATGGCAGAGCAGATAATCCCAAAATTAAATTAATGGTAATTTAAGAACAGTACCACACTTCAAGTATTTTGCAATTTAGAGTTTGTCTGACGATAACCATATACTAAAAATTGTGCCAAGTGTTACAAGGCTTGGCTACTTTTGACACAATTAAGTTCCCAAAATGGACCCAGCAAGGATATATATTGCCAAATCTTAATACTATCCCATGGAAATTTAAGAGATTCATAACTCACACTCTTATTAACCAATTTACAAGCAACGAAATAAAAACTGAATATGTAGAACATTAATTTTAGACAAAGGAGCAGATTTCCCAAAAATTTGAAGCACAAACTTAAGAAATGATTAAGAATTCAAAAACCTTTTTATTTTTCTGAATATCCCACAATTCACGCTTTTGGATTTTTTAAAAAACTTATTTATTTTAAGAAAGATATTTTCCCTATGCAAAGAATAGATACTGAGCTAATGATAAAGTATATTTACCAGAAGTATTTGAAAAGGGGAGCAATGGATTTTAGATGAGACAGATGGAACAAAATCAAATTGATGGTCATGCATAACTGTTATGATTTGAAATAAGTAAAATAGGCCTAAGATTTGTTACAAATAAACAAGTTTGTGCAAGCAATCTATGTTTAAGTAAAGTTAAAATTTCATATGAATGTTTTGTGTAGGGTATGAATTAATGTTTTTAACTGAGTAACTTCTCTTTTGCGGTTTGTATTCCTTCATGGCCATTTCCCTGGTTTGGCAGCATGTTTGGGTCATTTTTGCGTGCAAGTGCCGAAGCATGTTGCCAGGTGGAAGAAACAAAACTTTTGGTATTAAGAAGATATAGGTAATATCGTAATATGTTAATAGATTAATTGCTAACAATTTTTACATGTGTTTTATTGTAATAGAGATGACTTTTCCTTTTTCTCAATGCTGATACTTTAAAAAAATAATTTTTATGAGCTGACATTGTATTATGCTTTGTAATGTATGTGTAAAACTTGAGTTTTGGTTAAAAAGTTTTTTTTATACTAATGTTACCCCATAGATTATCCTAGGATGAAAAAGGGGCAGGGTGCTAGTCCTTAAAGAAGGGCAATTTAAGCTTTCAAGGGCACATCAGAATATAAAGAGGCACTATATGAATATATCTATATTATATATATACTAAGCGAATATTGCCATTTACTTTTTTAGCGAATATTGCCATATGCTTTTTCATATTAAATCTGCATTTATTGTAGCTAGTTTTTTTTTTTTTTTTTTTTTCCCCTTCTTTTTTTTGGGGGGGGGGGGGGAGGGAAGGGTCTACATATAAAATAATTCAGACTTAAACCTAAAAATTTGCACGTATAGCTATATAAGCATTAAAAAAAAAATGGTTAACTTACAAGCGGAGGTAATTAGACCAGTGTTGACTCTAGAAAAAAAAAGGGTCTTCAAGGGGGGGGGGGGAAATTTCAAAAGGGCACCCTGTTCTCAAAAAGGCACTTTGGGATTCCACGAGAACGTACAGGTAGCTAACATATATAGAAACTGGTTTGAAACTATCTGATTCCTGAAACTTTAACATGTAGAGTTGTAATATGTGTTCTGACTACAATGCAGTTCTAATTTGTCTTAGTTTCCCCCCCCCCTTTTTTTGGGAAATTTTTCCCCCTTTTTCCCCCCATTTGGAGAAAATATCCTGTAGAAGTAAGTGTAAGCAAAATAGGAAAAATGATTTGTTGATAATATTTTGCTCTAAACATGACATAAATATGTGAATTAAATCTGTAGATAACTAGAAGTTTTTGATTAAAAAAAAAAGTTTTAATAAAAGTAATTTTGAATTTTCTGCTTAATTTTTTTTTTTTTTTTTTTTTTTTTTTTTTTTTGCTGCTCTAAATTACATAACGTACATGTTTATTATTTATAAGAATAGTACATTTATTAAAGATGGTTTCAGAAATTTTTAGCCAGACATGATTTGTTAGGCAGAGGGACTGTTAATTTTTGTTCTTCAATTTTATCACACTATCACTACTGGACCACAATTACTGGATCGCATTCATATACGATGTTTCACATATATTGGTACAAACTGTTAAACAGAAAAGGACTGTCAGTGTAAGTGGATTAGGATAGATGTAGCGGAAAAAACACTCAAAACACTGGTGTTAAACAATAAAGTAAATAAAAAACTTTGTAAAAAACACACATAAGAAGTTATAAGTAAGAAGATATGCACATTTCAACCAAAAATTGTTTTGGCCTTCATCAGTCCAAGCCCTTCGTCGCAAGGAACACAGGGAACTGAAAAAGTCCCTGTGTTCCCTGTGAAAAAGCCCCTCTTTTTCAGTTCCCTGTGTTCCTTGCGACGAAGGGCTTGGACTGATGAAGGCCAAAACAATTTGTGGTCGAAACGTGCGTATCTTCTTACCTATAACTTCTTATGTGTGTTTTTTACAAAGTTTTTTATTTACTTTAGGATAGATGTGTTTAGCATATAATAAAAATAATAAAATTTAATAATATAAATCAGAGTTTTATTTAAATTCTTTTGTTCGCAATAATTATTGAATGAGTACCAAGCAAAGATTTTCAAAGTTATCCTTATTACTATTGGACATATAAAATGCATCAAACAATTTAACTCATCCATCAACTGATAACAATAGAAATTGGGAAAATTGAATTCAGAACACAGAAGATTGCTAGAATAAATGACATAGTCATGCAAATTTTGTATTACATCCAATGGTTGGAATGTACAACACCATATCAAATCAAATTACTGAAATATATTTGTCCTTCTCTTTCACTTCTAATTTAATGTTTGCTCATTCATGAAAAGTGAATATAAGTTTTTTAAAAAGCACTATTCTTTAAAATAAAAAATAATTACCACATGTAAGTTTTTTTAGCAGGTATAAAATAAATATTTTTTTTAACTCGCAGAATTGTCCAAAGATGTGAAATAAAGTTTATATTAAAAAAAAATTATTTTTCATAAAGCCTTATATTTAATTTTTTGTAACATCTCTTTAAAAACACTAAATTTTCTTCTTAAACCTTGCTTTAATACTTTTAAAATAAAAAAAGTGTTAAATATTTTAACTATCAAATGTTTTTAATCAGGTTAAAATAATTAACATCATGTTGCCAAATGTACTCAAACAAATTATATATTAAAAAAACCTTCCACAATTATTTCGATTTTTTTTTTTTATTTTTAAGTTTTTAAAAACTGAAAATAAGCTTAAATTGATGACTGTTTGTTTTATGAATAACTTATGACACAATTTGTTTTCTTAAGAAATGACTAATTGTTGAAAACTAGTTCGCAGAACTAGCTTTCTGGGATGCTTCTTGCTTTTAATTTTTTTTTGTCAATAGTCTGATTTACTAAATTCTGCAGTTACTCCACTTTTGTATAATTAAAACTGTTGCGTAATAAGAGGGGGGGTTCCGCAAGGTAAAAACAAAGATGGTGGCCGGCAGGACACTTAAAAATAATATGATGGAAAACAAAAGGACCGCAATGGGGGCAGAATGGAATGCTGAAACTCAAAAAAGAATGGAGCGGCAAACTGAAGGACCGCACCAGGCGCCAATAACCCTAGCGCTACACTGCTATAGCAAAAGATCATTATTATGCTCTTAATTTGGCAAAAGAAAAATGTGTTTCAATTGTTGTATTCACAAATCGCTCGATTTTCAGATCTATTTGAGTGGATAAAGCCACTGAACATGGTTGACGGCTGAAGTGTTGAAGTTCCCACGGTCAGGCCCCGGCCGTGCGACTGTCGGTCTGGAGTTTTGGTCAGTTTCATCCAGATGTAAAGTCAATACAAGTTAGAACTCCTTAAAAATCATCCAACCAAGGCACCACCTTAGGAGGTATCCCTTGTCTAGGCTTACCATAACAAACAAGCAAATCCCGCAGAATTTTTTAATAGCAAAACATCGTTTTGCTATGGCATAATTTCTGTATCATTTGTAATTATATATTATTAGTAAATAACTGTTATACATGAAGAATAATATGTACTAAGAAAGCCAATTAAAAAGTGAAAATCGTTTAGGGGGGGGAAAATAAAAAATAAACTTGTTAGTGTGCAAAACTATTAAAAACATAGAGAAGAGCAATAACTATATACAGCTGGCGACGAATACTGGAATAATGATTGTTTGATAATTCACAACTACATAGTTATCAAACGTAGTAATCGATTAAAATTTTTTATTTGGGAATACCTTATTCCCCCGTAAACGATATATATTTCGGTTACACATAAACACATAACCATCATCAGTCGTTTCTGGATCTCACACTAATGGCGGCTTCCTCTTCTATCTCTTCTCTCTTCTTCCGGAATTTTCGATGAATGACGTCATCCCATGATCGGTCGATTGTATGAAGCGCATCGTTGATGCTGCCATCTGTCGTCACTATTTCCAAGCTCTCACGAATGTAGGCATATATACTATTTTTAAAGTTGGCTATTTTTTAAATATTTTTAAAATCAATGGTAATGGGCTCTTCCAAAGCAAAACGGGCCAGAGCGGTACTTTGTTTCTGGAAGTTAATGTCTTGAAAATGTTCGTTTTTTCGCTCTTTAATTTTCCTCTTTGTAATGCCGATGTAGCAATTTTCTTTATTAGTATCGTTTGACAAAAAATTAATTTTATAGATCCCTGCGGTTTCGATGGGGTTGATTGGGTCTTTTTCCGATCTAATGCGCTGAAAAATTGTTTTATTAGGTTTAATTGGAATACGGAAGTTCTTTTTACTGGCGATATTAGAAAGTTTATTGGCTATCCCTCGGCTAAAGGGGATAGCGGTAGTAAAACGTGGTTTATCTTTTTGACGGTTGTCTATAGTATTTAATTTACGTTGCCTTGCTTTGAAAACTTTATCGAAAATTTCTCGAGGGTAGTTGGCGTCTTGACATTGTTTCCTAATGAAAGCAATTTCTTTTTGAAGGAGGTCAGCGTTAGAACAAACTTTGAATGCGCGGTCGATATAGGAACGAATAGCTGCAATTTTATAGTTGAAAGGGGTTTTAGATTTAAAATTTACTATATTAGTATTACAAGTAGGTTTTCGAAAAATGGTGGTCTCAATGAGATTATTGTTTCTTGTTATGTTCACATCTAAGTAATTGAGGCTATTATTGATTTCTTTTTCGTAGGTAAATTTAATGTTCGGGTCTATGGCATTAAGTTGATTGATCAAATTATTTTCTTCATTATTGTGGATGGTAAAGATAGCGAAGATATCGTCGACATAGCGAAGCCAAAGTTTGATGGTACTATTGTGTGTCTGTTTAATCTGTTCCTCAAGGATTCTCATTTTCCAGTCGGCAATTATTCCGTCTGATGATGGTTATGTGTTTATGTGTAACCGAAATATATATTGTTTACGGGGGGATAAGGTATTCCCAAATAAAAAATTTTAACTGATTAATCCGCCGTATTAAATAATGTTTTATAAGTTTTTAGTAGTAACTGATATTTGAGGATTGACAGATGGAATCAGAAATATTTAGATAACTTTATAAAATTTTGAATTTCCCAACCGTATTTTCTTTCCCCAACTCCCAAGTGAAATGCCTACGTAGTTCTGTTCTGCCCTGTGATCGGGCTTCTCACTTGAGTCAGCAAAAACAAAACATACTAGACGGGCCCCTTTTCGGGTTACTCGGCTGCGTAAATGAAAACGTAGACAACGAAAAAGGCAGTAACACTATTTCGATCTGAAAGAATAGAATATATAAAAAAGGCATTTTAATAAATTACACGTGTGGAAAAGATCCGATTTCATAGACTGTTTCTGTGAAAGGGCCGCTTTCAATTGAACCTATTTTTATGATAGGGTTATTGTACTTAATTGTATTTCTGTGAAGGGGCTGTTTTAATTAACATATTTTCGTGATGGGCCGCAAATGGTATGTAGGAAAAAAAAAGAAGTGGTAATTGCTGACTAAGAATAATAAAAATGTAAAAGCAGGAGGGCAGAAAGAAGAGAAATAGGGCAGCCAGGCACTAAAAAGATGATAAAAGGGCCGCCGGGCGCTGCGACCTGCCAAATCAATCTAGAATCAACACTAGAATCTGTGACGGTGCTGACTAATGTCAACAAAACGGAAAGAGATGCCGCAACGCAATAAATGTAAACAGAGGGGAGAGGATGGCGCCATGAATGAAATTGGGGCCAGAAGAGCGGCAGGCAGGGCACTGTTTTTGGGGGGCAAAAGAGCGGCAATTTTTTTGAAAGGGCAAGTAGGGCGGGATTTTTTGCTTCCCTTTTTAGTGCCCTTCGAAAAACGCCTAGGATGAACACTGGTTACCCTAAATATTTTTTTTTTCTCTTTTTTTAATATCCTTTTCACTCCATCTATTCGGGTTTGATTGTTAAAAATATTCGATAACAGGAAATCATTGATATAGGCAGAGGAACACAGCACTGCTAGTAATCCACGTGCATTTTAAATTTAAGATCTCTAACGCTATTTCTAATGAATAAAATAATTAACATTTTGTTAAATATTCAATTTGCAATAAGTCTACAAGCCAGTATTTATTACTAAACAGACTACACAAGAATGAGAAATTAGGTCACCATCAAACTACTTTAGAGTGGATGAATTTGGCTGCTGTCCGGTGTGTTCAATATAAAGAGCAACATTGTGGAAGAAGGATATATTTCTGGCTGGAATGTATTGGTTGACTCATCTTGATTGGTGTGTGATTCTTCAGCTGCTCTTTAAAAAATGGCTATGGTGTCGGCCATCCTTGGAAGCTTGGTGATGCTATGTAAAGATAGCTGCTGTTTGCAGGGGCCCCCTTTCTTCTCCCTATGGATAAGTTTACTTGATTCTCCTTTCACTTTCCTTTTTTTTTTATTAAACTTTTGGTTGGCATTTCTTTTAATCTAATTTTTTTGTGGCCATGATAATATTAACCTAGGAGATTTTGAGAATGTGTTTAACTATAATGTAAGGTTTATTTTAATTGTTTTAAGTAGTGTATTGTTTGTAATGGAAAAAGGAAACATTAATACATTTCTGAAATTATTCTTATATATCACAGTACTTCATTTATTTTTCTTTCTGTATGGCATCTTTGCGCCATTTAGTTCTTTCTTTCTTGCTGTACGATTTCAGGCATTTTTGCCGTATTTAAATTATGTTAATTAGGAAATATTTTTACTGTACCTTAATTGTTTTAAATGTTAAGTTTTTAAATTAGATAATCTGTATGAAGTCATGGCAAAACCCAGAAAGTTGGGCAGTGCAAGAAAGACCATTTCAACATTTGGTTTTTGATATGAATTTTCTTTCACATGTAGCTTAAGGCAGACTTTTGTTTAGATTCAAATAAGTCACAATGTCAAAAAATAAGTCAATAGCCCAATTATTCAGATTCTACTGTGTTGTTTAAGATATTAATTTTATTTACAGCAGAATAAAAAAACAAAATCTTCACTTTGTAGAATTTTGCAATACAGTGAAAAACATTTAACACGAAAACAAGAATATTTTTTCATGTTAAAAATTCATTATAAATGCATAGTTACTGTCCGGGCTGCTATTTCAGTAAATATTAACACATTTTTCATGTTACGTGTATTTCACTGTAGTTGGTTTCTCAAAATGTTTAGAGTTTTCACACATTGCCAGTGAAATTATTTACAAAGTCATTCATTTGACAGCAATTCCCACTCTCAAACTGTGCAAGCACCAATAATGGGTGACAATAGAACAATTTTCAGTTTCAAGATTTCAGCATATATGCAATACCTGCTGCTTATGCCATGATCCTAACTGACTGCTAATTAAAGTTAATAAAAAAATTTCAAATTAAAGAAAAAGAGGAAAAAACATGCATTATTCAATTTAAATGGCAAAGAGCCTGATAAAAAATATAGTGTTATAAACTTCAACATAAAGAAATGCAATATTTCCAGGTTCTATCAGTTAAATTTAAAGACTGCGTTGTGATACATGAAAATCCAGGTTCGAATGCACTTATGTTGCAATAAAATAAAAAGACGTTAAATACTGAAAAACTATTTTATTAAACATATACTATTGAAACATTATCATAACAGGCGGTGGTGGCTCAGCGAAAATAAAAAAAACGTCCTATATGGACAGTGAAATTAAGGTGGAATGCTTTAAAAATTACGCCAGCACAGAATTACATATTGGCGAGAACAATAACTTGGCTGAGATTAATAGCGCCAATTCCAGAGCAACCCTAACAGTTAATCCAATAAAATTACAATGACGTAATCGCGAACAAATAATTTTAAAGTCGTCGCAGGGGAACAACCAAATAACTTACGCCAGCAGGATGCCAAGAAGAAACTCAAAAAGGCCGTTGATTTTGCAAACGGACGCAATATAATCTATTTTTAGCACACCGGTCTGAAGAGACGAAACAATTAAGAACAAAAAGAATAGTGCATACGGGAAAAGCGAAAATACAGATTTAAAAACCGAAATGGCTGTAAAATGAAAAACAGAAGTGATTTAGAATTCTTGAATTTTGGATAGATTACATTAAAGAAAGCCAAAGTAAATGATTTTTAAATTAGATATGTGATCTTCATTACAAATGGTACCATGTTGAACGATAAACCAAGAAATACTCTAATTTTAGAAAGAACAAGAAAAATGTATTAATTTTGATTAATCTTTAATTACTACAACATCAATTAGATTATACATCAATTCAAATAATGTTTTCAATTATTACTCAATTTCCATCATTACACATGTAACTTAAAATATACCAAAGCAGTAGTGGATCCAGAAATTCTTTTTTGGGAGGCGCTAAATTTTGAAAAAAGATTATTTTACCCAAACAAAATGTACAATAAAGCAAAATTTTAGTCTAAAGTAATGTAAAACTTTTTGGGAGGGGCTAAGTTATGAAAAAAGATTATTTTATCTACTTAAAGTGTATAATAAAGCAGAATGTTACCTTTTAGCAATCTCTTTTTTTTGGGGGGGCTGAAGCCCCCTAGCCCCTACCCTGGATCTGCTACTGTACCAAAGAGCCAACACAAAAAAAAAGGAAAGAAAAAAAAGGGGAATAAAAAAACTTATCTCATTATTTTGAGAAGGGAGGGTGGGGTTATTATAGCTGTCATTTATTTACATATCTTCAAACTGTTCCCTAGGGTAGGCAGCCCATCTTTGATGACCAGATCATCACACAATCGAACCACATTCATAGACGAAGAGAGATCTGCAGCCAAGAGGAAGAGAGCTGAAAACTAGAGCATGACACACCAAATTAATGGCTGTTGCTATTTAAACTACCCGGACAGTGACAAAATCCTTCTGCAGCAGAAATAGTTCTTAGGTGAAACTTTATTTTTTCACTATCGTGCAGACTAGTTAACTGTACTCACTGAATTGTAGGCTTTTGTAACTTGGCTACAATTCAGCGATTACAGTTAACTAGTTAATAATAAATAATTGTGAATGATAAATTATTTATTTCTGTTGGGATAGCATTACAAAACTTCATTAAAGAAAAAAAAAGTTACATTCTTTATGTGCTGTGTTCCTATGATCTATGATGTTTGTCACATATCGATGTCATCAGGAGCAATCGATTCAAAAATACTGATGAAGTGAAAAGGGTATATTTAGAAAAAGAAAAACAAATGGAAGAGGGAAAAATAATAATAAATTTAGTGTAGAGAAATTAGCATTAGAATAAAAATAGATTTTTAAACCAGTACTCAAGGTTTTACACATACATTATGAAACATAATGCAATGTCGGCTCATGGGGGGGGGGGGGGGTCAGCGTTAAGAAAAGGAAAAGTAGGCTCCATACAATAAACAAGCTTATAAATATTGTTAACATTAATTCATTTATTAACAAATTACAATATCATAAATAGTATCTTAATTCAAAAGTTTTGTTTCTCCTGCTTGGCAACATACTTCCGCACTGCGAATGCGAACCAACACATGGTGCTCAGCACAAAATTGTGGCATGAGGGAATACCATACAGAAGAGCATTAATTCAATTAAAAAAAAAAAAAAAAACATTAATGCAAACATAAGTTATAAGAAATACATTCTTATACTAAAATTAACTGTAATTAGTTGGACATAGATTTTTTTTTGTGTTTTAATTTATTTGTTACATAAGAAAGACTTATTTAGGCTCAGAATGCCTTTTTCTGTTTGATGATAGGACATATATTTAAACAAATTGATAGGACAAATGATGGATAGGTGTGGGTTTGCTGCAACTGTGGTTGCAATACTTCAGTTGTGAAAGTTTCAGTAGAGCGAGATAATGGGTTGCTGTGCGTATTTTCTAATCCCCAATCCATCCATCTTCCTCAGAATTTTTTTTTTTTTTTCATAGGTTTACAGGTTTTAATTTTTATTTTATCATGCAGATGCTGATCTTATTAAGTGGCAGTTTTCATACACAAGAATATTAATTTTATCCTGTTCTTGGCAACTTGTTAAGTGGTTGATTTTTCTAACCAGTGATTTTATAAAGTGGTGGGTACTGTATATATGTATGTAACAAAAGGAAACAAAGATCAGAAATTTTCAGCATATACAGGGATGTTCCAGCTGAAATTAAATTTTGGAGCAATTTGTGGAGCAAGAAAAAAGACATTTTTGGAGCAAGAAAAACAGATTAGTGGAGCAATTTGGAGCAGGAAAAAGTCACTTTTGGAGCATAAGAATGTCAATTTTAAAATACAAAATTTATTTTTGGAGGGAAAGAGAAAAGTCATTAAAGAATGCCAATCAAAAAAATGAAAATTAAGGAGGTTCTTAAAAACTCTTAGCTTATAACAAAAACCAGTTATTGTTTTTTTCGGGGGGGGGGGGGGTCAGAAGCTTGTGAAATAAATAAAAAATTCAGTTATTTTATACATTGCTATACAAAATATCTATTTTAAATCAAAAATACAATATTTACTAAACTATATTAACCCATTTATGCCTAGCATCCCTTTTTTGGGATGGCATTTTCGCTATCAGTCGAAAGTCTTATTTATTTTTTCTAGCCTTTATTCATGAGTATAGAACCTCAACTCCACATAATATTTTAACATGACCCAGTAGAATGTTGACATTCCAATTTTTATGCATAATGATTTTAAAAGAAATCACCCCTTGCTCAAAAAGTTGACATCAGAAATTTATCTATTACTATTGCTGGTATTAGCAAAAATCAAAGAAAGTCTCGAAAATATCTGGGCACAAATGGGTTAACTACCATCAGCAGCTAGTAAAAAATTTGGTAGCAAAAAATTACAAATTTATATAAAATTAAATTTAAAAGAGAGGTCAATTTTTACTCTTAAGGCATTGGAGGTTTGGGATGCCAAAGAAAAAATATTCATTTTTAAGATTAATAGAGAAAGATTGAAATTAGAATGCTTAGAATGTGTGATGACTTTCGTAAAAATTCGGGAGATTTACAAACGTTTAAACATATATGGAAAAATTAAAAATGTAGCAGTTTTGCTGAATTTGGAGCAAAAATGTCCAAAAACGATCTTTTTTGTAGCAGATTGGCACATCAGGATTGATTTGGCACAATTTGGAGCAATTGGAGCAGCTGGCACATCCCTGCATATATCATTTTTGAGCTGCTAAGAAAATAACTATTCTTAAGGGAAGCTTGAAACAGTTGTAATATTACTTGGAATTTGAGAGTTAATTATGGCTTCTGAGATTCTCAATCTAATAATTCTTACAGCCACAGCTCATGTAAGAAACATTAAAGGTTAATAGCAGCTAATCAGAATCTGAGATTTTGCAGAATTATTCATATGCATACAAGGAATCACATATATTTACAAAAAAATAAAATAAAATAAGAACAAAAAAGAAAAGATTATGAAATACAGTGAAAAAAAAAAAATACCTGCATTGACAACCCTTTCATCAGCAAAATGATGAGCCAAGAATGAACCATACTTAATTAACAATTCATGATGTCCAGCAAAAGCTAATAAAAATAGCATAATACAAATTTTTAAATAATTGATATTATTCCACATTAAACAATATTTAAAAAATAATTTTAGTTAATTTCTATACTATAAATCAGTAAATTTAATGACTAAAAGCACGTTTTTTTTTTTTTTTTTTTTTTGAATTTTTTTTATTTTGAGCTTGGTGGCATTTTTAATAAAATAGCAATAAAATTCCATTTACTTTATTTTTATTTTTTTTTTTTAACATGTTTACCATAAAGAGTAATAATTATCTCATTAAGCTGCAAAAGAATGTAAAAAATAAAATACGTATGAATGTTTTTAGATATTTATATACCGCAAAAACATTCAAATTACAATGTAACTATCAATTTACAGTTCAAAGAAAGTAATGTTTCAAAATACATACAGATAATACATGATTTTTCATAAACATAATAATATGCACTCTTTTTATTTTACCTGGTAAACTATCTGCAGGAGCAGCAGGTGGGAAAAAATTTCTGAGGGCATGACAACATTTTATGCATGCTTCTACATAAAAATCAGGAACAAATGAAAATAAAACACCCATTTCAGAAGCTTGGGACAGAGTTCGCAATAAGATCTGTAACAACCAATAGACATCAGCTTGTCTATCCTGCAGGAAGAAAAATTGAAAATATTATTAAAATTATAACAAAAGCATAATTGAAAAAAAAAAACTATCTTACAGGTGAAATTTACTTCCTCACATTTGACTACTAAAGCAATGTTTTTGCATCACACTGAATAGCTAAACAAAATGAGATTTATTTTTAGTTATGCAGAGATTTAAAATATAACTGAAAATAATATTTCAGTAACAAGTTGCTAGTCAAAAAGCAACGATATTGAAATCGAAGCAGAGCACACTAATAAGATTATCCTATGCTCTGTCAAGTCTAACTGGATAAACTTCTTTATTATAAAAATTAATCTTCTGTTTAATTCACACAATATTTATAGAAGGTGAAAAATGTGACTTTTTTGAATTCCTAAAATGACTTTAAAACTACAGCTGAATGTTGAGGAAAAAATAGGTACATATAAAGCTGATAAACTTACAGATGAATATACAACAGATGAGATCCAAGCCTGGTGTCGGCCTTGTTCAACTAATTCATCTAAAAATACATTTCTGGCTAGTTTCAACTCTTCCTCCACATCCCCCTTTTGGACCTTAAGTCTTTTTTCAACCTCTTTTAAAGCATGCCTATATTCATGCATGCTATCGCGAAGAGCAGACATCTAAAATAATTTATCTGATTAAACAAAAACAGAAAATAAAATCATATCAAATCAATTAAAATTTCTGATATAGAGTATAATAATATACAAGTACCCAGCTTCACTGGAAAAATAAATAAATAAATAAATAGTACTTGTTTGTTATAACCACCACCAAATTAATTCACTAAGGAACTGAGACATTTTGCAAAGTTACTGGTAGAGAAATCTCAAATATATATACAGTAGAAGACCTAAAATCCGTACAGCTTGGTTCCAGACCTTGTGCAGATTTTGGGTCATAATAGGTAATTTATTCTATTTCCACACACACACACACCCCTCTCAGAAAATAGTAGAAAAAAATATCCAATAGAGATCAAGCGAAACAAATCATGTTACTTATAATTAGACTAATGATATAAAAATACAGAGGATTAATGCAATATACAAAATTATGCGATTATAGTACAACTTATTTAAACATGTATATTCAATAGGTTAGGACTTTGGGATGTTCTAATTATAGTTTTTATTTTTTTTAAATCATTATTTTCTGTTCGTAACACAGCTGTGTTGCTCTACAAATCTGAGATATTTCTTTCTCACAGCCTAACCTTCATTAAATGTTAATTTATCAACTTTTTGATCATCCTCACTTGTTACTGTGTCAGAGTCTGTATCAATTGATCATAATTCAGTGTCAATTATGTTACTGTCAGTCATTTAAAAGTTATCAATGTTAAGATTAGAGCTCACAGACTCCTAAAAATTTTTTTTCAAGGGGGAATAGCTTATTTTGTTTTACTTTGTGGTTGTACTGTAGTTTTCTGAACTTGCAGCTGGCAGGGCAGATTTCATTGTTTACATGGAACAGACAGTGCGGATTTTAGAGCCTTGCGGATTTCAGATCGGCGGATTTTGGGTCTTCTACTGTATTAGTTAATTGTTGAAAATATTCTTAAGAAACATGTGCATGTTATTATTGTTATTTATTTCCACATTCATGTTTTATGAGCTTGACGAAATTCATAGCTGAGACCTTGGTAAAATCTTAAGGCCAGTTAACTTATTAAAAACAATATCATTTTCCTCCGGAGATATATTTCGGCCGCCAGTTCACGGCCACCCTCAGTCCTTTTGCTGCCTCCTCCTCTCTTTCTCCGCATGACGTTACTCCAGATTTCGTTGATGGTTGCATGGGTCGTATCGTTGATGCTGCCCTCTGTTGATATTATTTCCAAAGATTCGCGTAAGTAAGTGTAGGTATGGTTATTGAAATTGGCTATTTTTTTTAATTCCTTGAAAATCTATTGTGATAGGGGTATTTAACACTAGGCGGGATAAGGCTGTGGATTGTCTATTAAATTTAATGTCATTAATGTGTTCAGTTTGGCGATCTTTAATTTTTCTTTTAGTTACTCCAATGTAGCAACCGGTTATTTTGTTTTCGTTATTTTTTATGTTAATTTTATAAATACCTGCGGTGTCAGTGGGTTTGATTTGGTCTTTTTCTGATCTGATACATTGGAAAATGCTCTGATTTTGTTTAATTGGGATCCTGATATTTTTCTTTAGAGCGGAGTGTGATATTTTATTAGCTGCTCCCCTGCAGAAAGGAACTGCAGTAGTGAATTTTAGTTTTGGATTTTGCCTATTGCTAATTGTATTGAGTTTCTTTTTTCTTTCTTTCACCAGTTTATTGAAAATATACTGTGGGTAATTTGCTTCCTGGCATTGTCTTATGATATATTGGAGTTCTTCTTGCAAAAGAGTTTTGTTTGAGCAAATTATTAACGCGCAATCAATGTAGGATCTAATTGCAGCTATTTTATAATTAAATGGAGTATTTGACTTGAAATTAACTATTGCGGTATTGCTTAGAGGTTTTCGATATACAGTGGTTTGAAGCTTTAGATTTTTATTTTTCATTATTCTGACATCTAGATAGTTTAGGGAATTATTAATTTCTGTTTCAAAAGTGAATTGTATATTAGCGTCTAGTTCATTTAATTTATTTAGGAGTTTGTCGTCGGTGACTATGGCAAAAATATCATCTACGTAGCGTACCCACAAACGAAAAGATTGGGTAAATTTAGTATTAATTTTATTTTCTAGAAGGCGCATTTTCCAGTCGGCAACGATTCCTGAGATCAGTGACCCCATTGGCACACCTCGCTTTTGTTTATAATAATGGTTATCAAATTGGAAGTATGAGTTGTTTAATATCAGGTTTATGGCTCATGTTAAAGTATTGACTATTTCTTCATTTTTGTAGGTTAGGGCTATTTGTTTATTTATTATGGGAATCATTTCATTAATGTCTATGGATGGGTAAAGATTAATAACGTCAAAACTGACCATGCTTTCGTTTTCTTTGAGAATAAATCCATTTAATTCTCGAATAATACCGTAAAATACTCGAATTATAAACAAACTCAAAGATCTTATTAAAAATGGAAAATGGCCAGGCGATACTCCTCCCACCTTTGATAATTCTGCTGCAATAGCTCCCCGCATTTTTGCTAAATTTAAAGATCATAAAACTCCTGCCTCTCTCAGACCTATTGTTATCAAATGTGAAGGCCCAACTTACACACTCGAAAAATATATGAAAAATATTCTGTTAGTAATTATTCCTCCCTCCGACTTTGTACTTAACTCCACTAATGACTTCTTAAAATATATAAACAGATTTATTCTCAAAGAAAACGAAAGCATGATCAGTTTTGACGTTATTAATCTTTACCCATCCATAGACATTAATGAAATGATTCCCATAATAAATAAACAAATAGCCCTAACCTACAAAAATGAAGAAATAGTCAATACTTTAACAAGAGCCATAAACCTGATATTAAACAACTCATACTTCCAATTTGATAACCATTATTATAAACAAACGTGAGGTGTGCCAATGGGGTCACCGATCTCAGGAATCGTAGCCGATTGGAAAATGCGCCTTCTAGAAAATAAATGCTAAATTTACCCAATCTTTTCGTTTGTGGGTACGCTACGTAGATGATATTTTTGCCATAGTCACCGACGACAAACTCCTAAATAAATTAAATGAACTAGACGCTAATATACAATTCACTTTTGAAACAGAAATTAATAATTCCCTAAACTATCTAGATGTCAGAATAATGAAAAATAAAAATCTCAAGCTTCAAACCACCGTATATCGAAAACCTCTAAGTAATACCGCAATAGTTAATTTCAAGTCAAATACTCCATTTAATTATAAAATAGCCGCAATTAGATCCTACATGGATCGTGCATTAACAATTTGCTCAAACGAAACTCTTTTGAACTCCAATATATCATGAAACAATGCCAGGAAGCAAATTACCCACAATATATTTTCAATAAACTGGTAAAAGAAAGGAAAAAGAAACTCAATACAATTAGCAATAGGCAAAAACCAAAACTAAAATTCACTACTGCTGTTCCTTTCTGCAGGGGAGCAGCTAATAAAATATCACACTCCACTCTAAAGAAAAATATCAGGATCCCAATTAAACCAAATCAGAACATTTTCAAACGTATCAGATCAGAAAAAGACCAAATCAAACACCGCAGGTATTTATAAAATTAACATAAAAAATAACGAAAACAAAATAACCGGTTGCTACATTGGAGTAACTAAAAGAAAAATTAAAGATCACCAAACTGAACACATTAATGACATTAAATTTAATAGAAAATCTACAGCCTTATCCCGCATATCGTTAAATATCCCTATCACAGTAGATTTTCAAGGAATTCAAAAAATAGCCAATTTCAATAACCATACCTACGCTTACTTACGCGAATCTTTGGAAATAATATCAGCAGAGGGCAGCATCAACGATACGACCCATGCAACCATCGACGAAACCTGGAGTGACGTAATGCGTCGAAAGAGCTGAGAAAGAGAGGAGGAGGCAGGAAGCCACATCATTCCCGCGAGGGAGGAAAAGGACTGAGGATGACCGTGAACCGGCGGCCAAAATATATCTCCGGAGGAAAATGGTATTGTTTTTAATAGTTAACTATGGGAATCCTCCGTATTACCTTTTAACCTTTTGATCTTAAGGCTAGTAAGCAAGCTTGATGGTGCTTAAAAACAATAAGTACTGAATAAAGATACAAAACAAAACTAACTGATAATAAGAAAAAGGAAATGAAATAACACAGCAAAAATCACTTTTACATATTTTTCATAAAGAAAGTCTATGACACTACTATAGTGAATTTTTCCAGATTGGTTTCAGGAAAAAATTCATAATAATGATTTAATGTAAGGGAGGGGGGATAACCCCACCCTAGAAAAGTTAGATTTTCTATGTAAGATTAATAAATGAAGCCATGAAAGGGAAAGGCACTAAATCCCCTTTTGAAACATCCAAAAAGCCTATCCAGTTATGCTAACCAGTTACATTTACTACATAAGAAAAATAATTTTTAAACAAATTTTTTTTTTTTTTTTTTTTTTTTTTTGTATCTAAATAATAAAAGTATATCAAAATGGGACAAATAGTATGATACTTACTTTTTCTAATTGTCTGTGAGCAGCAATATGATACAAACGAACCACTCCATCAAGAAGTTCAATAAGGGTTCCAAAATTATCTTTATCACCAGCATGCCGCAAATGTTGAGATTTTGACTTTTCTGTTTTTAACAGTTTCCCTGCAATTTTGTAGCTTTTTCATAAAATTATTCTTTAAAGATAAAAATCTTTCATAGAACACAGTTATTTCTAATAAACATTATGAGTAATTATGTGTAGTCACTTGAAAATAATCATTAAATTTCTCTGTATGATTAATAAAACTTTTTAGCCACTTGTCCTTGTGAACAATGTAGTTTTGTATAATTAACAGGCAAATATAAGCTAATCTATATATCTTAAAACACATACATAGATACAGATTTTTAAGGCGCTTTGTGATACTGTCTGAGCGTGCACATACTCTCGCCAACCATTGAGTAACCAGAATAAAAGCCTGTCTTTATACATACAAAGGGCATTTCACAAGCAAATTCACTAGCTGTAGAGGGGTGAGGCTGGGTTCGGATTAAATTCTTCTCATTTCAATGCAAGTGGTGTCCATTTATTGTGGTTTTCAATAAGGTATGTTTCTTATATCTGTAGTGGTGTGAGGATAGGTTCAAATTCCATTCTTTTAATTTTATTGACAGGGGTGGCCCTTGGTTCCAGTTTTCTATTAGGTATCATAAGATGCTTTTTGATACTGTCTGAGCATGCACGTCTTCTCGGCACTAGCTCACTCATACTTAGCTGGATGAATGATTTACAAGAAAAACCTGTCTCTTAATATGGACGGCAGCAGGATTTTGCCACTGAGCTTTTTGCTGCACTATTTTAATCTCACCTTATATTTATTACTAGTGAATTTGAGTAGGTGGTAAGTAAATCATGTCTTTAGATGAGTCATATAATGTGCGTAAGATAGAAGGAAATGGAAATTATTTATTTAGGGTACTTTCCGTATTCATTTACAGAAACAAAGATAATCACCTAATTAAAAAAAAATATTGTGCAGCATTTAGTTGATAATTGAAGCTCATACAGTTTATTTATTATTGGAGATAGTTCTTATGGCATTACTATTTCTAATGATAAAGATTATAAACAGATAATGTTAATAAGTGGGTTATACGGTGGATAATGTAGAATTAAATGTGGAAACAAGAATTTTTAATGTTTTCATTAGTTTTTAACTCCCATGATGGTAATGTTACAGAATTGGATGTATATAGTAGAAGAAAAGATAAGATGGGAGCCACAAGGTATGATTTTTTTAAACATAAATTTCCACAGGTCAGCATATGTCAGCTAGTATGTAAATAAAAGACAATCAATGATATCATAAATTTTTCTGTTCTGAATGAAATGTGGTAAAAACATCTGTTGTTTCTTATATTTCTTTGAATACAAAAATGATATACATTTATCAATGTTAAACAGATGTGCAAGTTTTAATTAACTACACAATAAACCACCTCTCTGAAATATTAAAAAAATTTATGCATGTGCAAGGTTCCCCTGTTCTTTTTTCTTTTTATATAAGTACATTTATTTCACTACAAATGATAAATCATTTTTAAAAATCTATTTATAAAAACTGTGTTCAGTAAATAAGAAATTTCTCATAAGATCAGATCCGAATGAGCCCCATCTCACTCTAAATTCAATGAAACTAATTGGGTGACTTATTTGCTGCTAATAAAACATGAAAACACCCCTCCCTGCCCCCAGAAGAAACTGATACATTAAATGGAAAAAATAATATAAATCACACACTTAAGGTTAATACACTAAACCTTTTGTTTGAAATAATAAAACTAGTCTCTCTATCTTTCATTGTAATTTCAAATAGACTACTTATGCCAAGGGATTAAAAAAATGTGGTTCTTTAGATCTCTTTAAAAATAAGTAATATCCTGTAGAGATAACCTAAACTAATCAGGAAACTTCAGTAAAAATTCTTAAACACAGCCTTATAAGATTTTCTTTATTAAGGAAAGCATTTCATATTTAAGAATGCTTTTTATATGTTTAATAACTAGCAGAGTAATGCAGTACTTACATGCATAGTAAGTTTGTAACAGAACATAGCATATATAGCTTGTAACAATACATTCCAAAACATTTTAAGTCTCTTATATATTCGTTTATTAAAAACTATGGTCGCCCATTAATCACATAATTTCTTCAAATGACAATCTAAAAAATCTCCATTTTTCTGCTGAAGTTAAGTGTTCAGTAAATAAGAGTGGCATTTAACACACCAGATTCATACGATCAGGAAGTATTTCAAGACAAATTAACCTTCTTCAATTACAGAATAATCCTAATTGAGCTGCAGCAAGAAGGCAAATGCAGAATGCACACACAATACCCTACCAAAAGCAAGTGAATCATCTTCAGAAGCAGTTTTGTCTTTGCTTATTTCCTGAAGCACTATATCTTGGTAAATTCTAAGAAGGTGAGATTGAAGACCTCCAATGCGTTGAACTTCTGTATATGGAATGGAATTGTCATAAAAAGTACTGCATGGAACACTTAAACCTTAAAATACAAAACAAAAAGATTCATTGATATCGTCATCTTAAATAAATATAACAGATAGTTAGCATATACAATATTTAAAGGCAATACACAAACCTTTTATAAAAACTAGACATCTTTACTCATCAATAATTTTAAATTTATACAGTTAATTATTCTTACAGGGTGTCCAGCAGAATTGTTGGCAAAAATTCAAGGATTTCAAGGCTCATCAATAAATATTTAAAGAACCCTGACATAACTAATTACCACCATATTTTTCAAAAGACCCTTAACCTCTAAGTAAGAAACAAAACATCCTTCCAATAAAAACATGTGCTATACATGCTTTTTTTTAAAAAAACTTCAGCATACATATTTAAGTTGGTTGATGTCCAAAGTCAACCTCCATTTTTGATAAAAAGTACCACATGACAACAATATGTTACAGATTAAGCTCAGCTCTCAAATACTATATGAACCAAAAGCTACAATGCTAAATATACTTGTTATTTCACAGATCCAAGTTTCAATTCCTGGGCTGGAAAAGGTTGACTCAGCCTTTCAGTCCTAATAAGGTAGCACACTAAAGGAAATCACAGCAACTTTCCTAGCCGAACTAGCTTTTGACCAATTTTTTTTGTCGGCTTTGACTACAGCAATCTCCAACTTTTTGCATAACGAACGAAAAAATCCAAGTTGGCCGAAATTTTGGCCAATCAGAGTATTTTTTATGCTGCATCATCGACTACAGTTCGAAGCTTGGCTCAAAGTGATAAAAGTATTGCGGCGCAGAAGTGGAGTGATGAAATAAGTCGATTTTATTGGACAAATTTATTATTACTTTGATTATTATTTTGATACATGTAGGATTACATAGGTGAATTTTGGGTCACTCTTTTCTCGAGGTAAATAACTTTACATTACAGCATTAAAAATGATTTTACAAAAAAAAAAAAACTAAATTACACCAAGTTATTTTTTTATACATTCTATTTTCATATATCAAGCTCAAAAACAATGTATCTGTACAGGTAATAAGAGGGGGAAAAAAACAAACTTTTTATATTTCGATAAAAACATCTTTAAAGAAGACTGTCTCTGAAAATCATGATTTTTTTTCAAAGATCCATATCAGTGAAACATTTTTGAAAAAACAGATTTCCTTGTTGGTGCTGTTTTTAAATAGAAAATGCTCCAAACTTTTTATACCTACTTACCTATTTTTTCATGCCTATTTTCATACCCATTTTTTCTCCATTAATTTTAATTAATTCTTTAAATATATTGGTTTTACTGGGGTAATTCTTTGTCAGTGATGGTTTAAGTGTTATTTTATGCATTTCTGTTTAAATAATATTAACAATTACTTTAACTGTATAATAAAACTTCTATGAACGACCACCTCTATAAAGTGACCCTCTCCTCCAATACCTCATTTCTTATGGAACCGATTTTTTACCCCATCTACTTAATGTTAAAAAGTCCTCTAGAAGAGACCATACAACCCTCTATAAGCGACCGAATCCTGTACCCTGTCAAACAAATTTCTAGCATTTTTCGAAAGCAAAGTGAACAAAAACCAGATTGCAAAACAATCACTCTACTGTAAATCGACAACAGGTACAAGTGCACATACACATCATGTACAAATATTTTAGGTTGGAGGAGAAATGCCCAAGAAACGAGTAATTTTATCTTACCATTGGAGCAGTGAAGTGATCGAATTACATGAAAAATGAAATTCAGATAGGAAATTGGAAGTTACTTTTGGTTGTGGGAAAACCCCAAAAGCAAAAATTTAAAAAAAGCAAGGAAATTTTGTTATTACAAATTCAGAATACATGAAGAATATCAGAATAAATGCTCTCTTGTCAGATGTAAAAAATAAAGTAGAGAGAGAGAGAGAGAGAGAGAGAGAGAAAGAATGAAACAATCTGAAATTTCTAATTTTCAAAAATATTTTTGTACAATTTCTTATGTGTTAGAATGCAGTTTTATAATTAACAAATCAAATAATATTTTTTAGCATTTTTTTGGCAGTCAATGTTTATATTTCTTTGCGCTACCACCTCCCTTAACGACCGATTTTTCACGGAGCAGAAAATGGTCGCTCCCAAGAAGTTTCACTGCATCTACAACTACTTCTGAAGTATCAAGCCTGTCTAACACAGAAATCAATCCCAACTTTGAAGGATTTCTGATTCAGCAATTAAGGAGCTCATCTTCAGTACCGAATTTTGAAATATGAAGACAAATTTATACAAATTCAGCAGTTATAATAAATCAAACTTATTTGGACTTGTAATAGCAAGAGAAAAAGAGATAGAAGAAAAATCAAAATAAAAGAAGGACACTCCAAAACAGAAAAATTTAGATATCAAGAGAAATCTTTTTTGTAAAAAAATAAAAGCAACCCCGTAAGATGATATATAATTCCTCAAATGCAAAACGAGCTATTTTGAAACTGTAGTGATGAAGAACTGTCAGATTACTATGAAAAGTTGGAAGAAGTTGCGAAAAAAATCTTCTTTGGAAGATAATAAGAAGGTACTACAATGCATTCTGTATTTGAAGAGCATTAATATTTTACTGTGTTTTTTTATAGTGATCCATTTTACATTGGGAAAATAAGTAAAATTTTGGACGAAAATGTAGAAACGAAATTTTTGGAACAAGGTGCAGGAAATTTTTGCTAGCTCTAATGAGACATTTTGGAAGCAATTCAAACAAGTGCATATTAAATTAAATAGAAATAACCTCTTTGTTGTTGATAATAACAGGCGATGCAAATATACCAACGAAAGGGTTATGCTAGATGCGGAGCCATGATACAACCTAAACACCAAATCAGCAATACCTTAACAAGCTATGACTATTTGGCATTGAAGAAAGTTTGTTTACTTTTGCAACCCTTAAAGATAACCCCACCTTCAAGTCCAGCGGAAAAGTTGTTCCACCACAAAGTTGTTTGGATTTTTCGCTTAGTGTAAAACCCCTATTACGTGGGTCAATAAAATAAGGGAACAAGCTTGTTTGGGGACCAAAACATATTATGCTACTGTCAAAAGTCTAAAAGAATGATTTCTGATCTAATAATTTGAAACAACCAGCATAGATATTCATACTAATACAAAAACAAATGTGCAAAATGGGGTTGGAAAAATCTATTGTCTAACATGCCCATGCCCAGGGCATAAAAAAATATTTCACATTCATCTAATTAAGAAAATTGAAAACAAGTATGAGTTATCTCTGTACTAAAAATATTTTCTGCAAGTCAAAGGAACTCAATCTGTTAAATGTTTGATCTTTAACCTCTGAGAGGAGGGGTAGCGAGTTCATCTTGTTTTGGCAAATTCTCTTTTTGGCTTTAGACAAAGTTCTTAAAAAGATACTGTTTCCCTTAGAGTACCTTTTTGTGGTTCTGAATTAATTAATCGTGTTTCTCCTTTCCTGTATATTCTTGTCTTCCATGAAATTACTTAATGTGCACACAAGTGAATTTCTTGTGTGCACACAGGTGATTTTTTTTCCCCTTTTTTCTTTTTATCTATATTTTATTTTTTTGCATACAAATCAAATGTCCAGACATGTATTTTTTTTTTTAACATATCTGGACAGTCATGTAGAAAATTCGATTTTTCCAACCCTGGTGCAAGATAAAATGATATGTATGTATATATAAGTCATTTAGAAAATAACCTTAATAAGTTTTAAGAGAAATATCTTTTTTCAAGCCTCACCAGACTTATTTAGATAAAATGTAAAACTGTCTGTAAGCTCAAATATTTTCCTAACAATTAAGGAGGGGGGGGAAGCTGTATACCTTTCAAGTTTTGATACAGCTGTCAACAGCAGACCACATTATTTTAAAGTAATATACAAGTTTTAAAACTTTACAAAATATTTTTACTAAGTTGTAAATGACCTATTATGGCTGTCAGCTCACATGGTGGGAGATATCATTCAATTACTAGTACTTTCAAAACTTGAAAGTTTATACAGAACTGATTGATAATTTCATAAAATCAAACAATAAATGTGATTTATTTTAATATTTTAATTTTTGTAGCATACTTTCAAGTAAGTAGTGGGTAGTACAGCCAGGCTTATGTCAAATTTATATACCTAATATGTTACTGGAAGCACTTCTACTTGGCTATAATAGAAATGGTTCATTCTGCTTTGGCATAGCTAAAAACCGTTTTTAAATGTAGGATATTGTATTTTTAATTTATTCAAGAAAAGTGATAAATAAAAACAAATAACATAGTTACTATCAATTTAAATTCTTAACTGGTTTGTCTGCAGAAGCCCATGGCAAAAGCGAAGTAGAATGGCTGCCCTGGCTCAGAACACTAATCTGTGATTCGAGAATTGAAATCTGTTTCACCTTTTCTTCAATTTAGCTTTAATAATAAAGAAATCTGTAAAAAAATATCAAAGCTGTCTGCAAACTTTGAAAATTTTCTGCAAACGACATTTGCACAGTCATCTATATTATCTGAATCTGGGTCTCACTTAAAACAGCTCACTAAGTTGTAGACAATAAATAATTTCTTTAAAAAAACTTTAATCTCTATCTCTCCATTTATGTTTACAATTCATAATCTAAAAAAATTTCAATTCTAGGCAATTCCTTTCTTTCCATTGTCATGTGATATGACAATGACATTTCTACTCTCAACTTTAAGTTTATGGGAATTGCTGGTTTGGAACAGCTACAATTCAAGTAGCATAATTGAAGGGAAAAATCAATTCCGAGTTATGGAGGTTTTTCATCATGGAGACTACCTATGTTAGAATTTTTTCTCTTTTTTTTTAGACTTTTTCCCATTATTTGCATGTTTTCTTCATTGTTCAGAATGAATTTTCAAAAATTTACAATGGCATTTTAAAAATTTAGAAAACATTTTTTAGTGTTACATTGAAGGCATCCGAACCATATTGCAGAATTCAAAACAGAAACTGCAAAAATTATTTACTTTGTTTAAAACAGCTCTTTTAACTAATTTAATCTTTATAAACCTTACTTTGGCTTCTATTTTACAAACAGTAAGTAATTCTTTGCAGGAAAGTTAAAATAAATCGGGGGAAATAAAAACAGCTTCTTGTTGCTTCAGTTTGAATAGAAGGGGGCACCAATAGAATTAAAATATTGAAAGCATTTACAACAGTGCAAAAATACTGGAAGAAAGTTTAAGAATACATTAACATGTTTAATATTGTTATTTAATTTGTATTCAACACTAAACAATCTTTACACTATCATATCTCATAGAGTTATCTGACTTTTTTGATAGTAATGAGAAGAGAAAATTTCCCCAACATGGACAGGAATTTCTAATATCAAACACTATTTTCAGGAATAATTCACGACTTTCCGAAGGCGCAAAAAATTCAAGCACATTTCCCGACAGAGCTGGACATCCAGTCTTATATTTTAAAATAAAGATAATTACCATTTAAATCAATTCCAGATGCTGAAACACATATCCGAAGTAAAGAAATAAGACGGTGAAAAAATGCTAATGCAACTGGTAATGGACACAAATGGACAACAGGAACCTGAAAATAATATATACATATCGATATACAGGGTGATTCGCTACCAGACTGACAAACTTGTAGGGGGTATAGGAGTTAGAGATGGTTCAGAATACATAGCAATGCGGGGTCGGAAACACCGTCTTCATGTACCTGTTAATATACACTTTAGAAGAAGTGTTGAAGTGTGCATCTAATTTCTTAAACAAGTTTCATAAACAATGGGCTTTCCTCAGACAATTTCATAAATGCAATGAAAGATTTATTCTGAAATAACAATTTTTATCAAGTGCAATCAGTAAAAGAAGATTAGTTTTTGAAAAACAATGATTGGAAAGTTTGCATTCACTTGAACACCTCTTATAAAATGATTATTAACAGATACATGAAGCCGACGTTTCCAATCCCGCATTGCTACGTGATTCTGTACCCCCTAAACCCCCTGCAAGTTTGTCAGTCTGGTAGCAAATCACCCTGTAAATACATGTATTTACATCACATAATGTAACTACATATATATACAGGTCAACTGCATATATATACAAATCAACTACATATATATACAGGGTCAACTACTACTAACTTTTAGGTCATACTAAAGCAAAATATTATTTTACTATAGCTATTAATTGTAATGTAATTTGATGGCTTTAAACAAACATTACTATATATATATATTCACTTTTATGAATAAACATTAAGAGGTTTGGCATATAAGTTTAAACATCATAAAGTATAATTACTCGAGCACCTCCTGAATTTTCTTTTAGAAATTCTCGTAACTTTGACAGAAATATACATCGACTGCACTGGCCCTGAAACAAATAACAATCAAATTAAAAGAATATTAGTAAAATTATTCTAAAAACAAAACAGGAAAATAGAATTAAACAGTTGGAAATCTTTTGGAATATACATACTACAATTACTTACAGCTTTAAAGCATAATTTGCTTCAAATTTAATAAGCACTTTACTTATTTTTAATTTTCATCCTTCATCAACATTACATATGCAACTCATTTTCAATCTACATTGATAAGCACAAAAAACAATGCACATTTTCCACATTAAATTTAATTGAAAGAAATACAAAGTAAACTAATAGGTACATGCATATTTTAAATAACAATTAAATCTTAAGCACCTCCCCCCCCAAAAAAAAATTAGTCTATTTAAAGTAATTTTAATTAGGTGACCAGAAAGTAATGTTACTTTTGAGTATGTCAATAATGTATAAATAACAAAAATATGCCAAAAAGCAAAACAATGTGCAGGGTTCTTCAAAATTACGGTATACTGACAAAGTTCAAGAATAGTAAAACTTTACCTGATAAACATTTGATGCATCAAAAAGTTCTAAAAGAATTTCTAACTGCACAAGCTCAACTTCTGCAAAATAAACAAAATCTAAATAACCACTAAAAAAGCACCATTCTAATTATGTGCATATAAGAATCCAGATTTATACACAGAATGCAGTCACATTCCACATCTTAAATTTAATAAACAACAATCTGTAAATTTCTTATTTAAAAATTGATTTATATAACAAAGCAAAAATGTTTTCAGCACGTGCAAAAAAAAAAAAAAAAAAAAAAAAAAAAAAAGTGGAACTGCTTTTCTTACTTCCTTATTCATATAATGAATACATATTTTTTCAATTCATACTTTACAACTATCCACATAATTAAGTTTCTTCATTATAACTAATACATCTCAATGTAAGATATAATTAAGAGAAATCATTATGAATATTTTGTCAAAAACTATTACTTGCAACCTCTAAATTCCTGAAGCTTAAGCTATTTATTTTGTTTATGTTTCAGTTCAAACAAAATTTACCTTTCACAACTAGTTTTAAGTGAGTACAAGACTTCTGATAGCAAGCTTTACGTAACAATTCATCCTCACTCATCTGTAATAGAAAATAAAAGTAAAACAAGACATTTATAAATTATCATATATTTTACAGTTAATTTTTGAATGCTTAACATAAATCCAGGAATGCTAATTTTGTAATGAATACAAACTTTTAAATAAAATGAACAAAAATTCGAGCAAATGTTCTTGGCTCTGGTTTATGTTTCCCTTTAAGTAAAAGCAGAAACTTTACTTTTTGAAGCAATTGCTGCATAACTCTTTGCTATTTTGCAAAAAAGTTATTTTTATTTTAATCTTTATAAATGACATTTTCTTTCTTTCTTCTTTCTTTTTTTAACTATTATTAATTATAAAAGTTGCAGACTATTTTATGAATTTAGATACCACCACACGTACTATTTCTGAAGACAAACAAATCTGCAGTATGTATTTCAATGATACAAATGCAATTTTTAATGGAAAAAAATATTTTAAATTATACTTTTGGGTGTATGTAATAGCTTTAATTTGTTGAGCAAGCCTTTAAGTTTGATTTGCCAGTAGCATATTATTTTTGAAGAGATTAAAGATCATTCAGCTGTATTTCAGCATAGTTTTCCTTAGTACAACAGTTATACAATCATAGAATCTGTGCAAAAGAATTCATAGTTCGTTGTCACTAAACAGGGTTCATATGCATGTCATAGACTTTAAAAAAAAATAAGCAATTCAAATTTTTTTAATAAAAAAAATTAGTATAATTTTTAAAAACACTTATTTAGTAAGGAATATCTGCAGAGGGTCAATCCTCCTCCTTCTTGATATTTGGACATTTGTTAACAAAGTGATAATAATTGAGCCTTTTTAGAGAAATTCGGAATATTGGGCAACAGCAATTTTTTTTCAACATACCTGACTAAAATTAAACATCAATTTCAATGCAGGATCCAGTTCTGGTTAGTTCATCACACTTTTGGAAATGCATTATCACAGCTAATTTATCACTGTATGCAATCATAACAATGTAATTTTAGCAGGCACAAAATTACACTACAAAAGTTCTCTGAGTGCTTTACCAATAACTTCACTGTACAGATAGCAATGGCCAAAGCAAAGGTGTGTGCAATAGTCTTTGTTTCATCACCTTTTAATAAAAAAGTTAATACAGTAGCCCCTCGTTATATCACATATTCGGATATATTGCATTTTTTGCATGCCCCGCCTTTTTTTACTCTTCAAAAATTTTTCCGTGAAAAATTCATGGTGACAATGAATCATACGAATTGGAGAACAGGTTTAGGCTTCTTCTGGTTCAGTCATCAGCAATAAGATTTTGAGTGCTTGTGGGTGGTCAGTGGGCTTAGAAATCAAGAGAGTAGGGAGATGTTGACCAAAAGGAGGGGCAGGGAAGACATTCCAAGATTTATGAGACACTGTCGGAAAAACAGGTGTTTGTGTATTTCGCATCACGTTGAAATGCAACAACACATGAAAAGAAGGGGAAAAGTGGTGCTAATCTATAACCCACCTTGTTGGAATTTTTTGAAAGTCTATTTTGTCAGAAATTCAAGGAAGGGGAAAGAATTATCCTTTACAGAATTAGTACTTGGACTCCACAATCTGTGTTTAGTGCACACGGTGATCAAAATTATTGTGGAATGAGGGACAAAATGGACACACAATGGGGGATTTCCAATTGAATACTGATGTGCATTAACCTTAAACCTGCACCAAACAGTAAGATTCTGAATGTCCAGTTCATTTGTTAGTTGGGACTACAGATAGTTCACGGGGAAAAGCGATCAGCTGACAAAGAAGTTACTTCTAAATTCCCTACTGAACTGAAAAAATAAAAAACTGCATGACTTGGGCTTAGAATACAAGCAGATCTGCAATGCTGATGAAGCTGCACTTTATTGCAAGTTATTGCCAAATAACACGCAAGATTTTAAGAGCAGTTCAATGAATTGTGTATTCAAAAAACAAAAGGACAGGCTGACACTCCTCTTTGTGGCAAACAAAGCAGGAAGCCATAAGTTGAAGCTGTTCCTTGTGGGTAAGAGCCCAAACCCTAGAATTTTGAAGAATGTTAATAGGAAAAATTTGCCAGTTATTTACGAAAGTTCCAGAAATGCTTGGATGACACAAGTCTTATTCAAGAAATGGGTTTATGAACACTTTATACCGTCAGTTCATCGACATGTGAAGGTAAAAGCATAGAAGAAAAGGTTGTGCTTCTCATAGACCAATGCAGTACTCATCCCAGTGAAGAAGAACTTAAGTCGTCTGATGGAAGGTTTAAAGTTTGGTTTTTGCCGCAAAACACTACAAGTCTTCTCCAGCCAATGGATCAAGGAATAATCGCCACATTAAAAAAAAAAGAAAAAAACAGCGGGAGTTATTGAGCAACCTTTTGTTTCCTGAAGAACAGCTATTGCCTGAGGCACTAAGAAATGTAACCTTAAAAAATGCCATGTACATCTCACAAAATGCATGGTCAGCTCTTAGGTCTGAAACTATTTCCAAGTGCTGGCTAAAAGTTTTAGACTACGTTGAAGTCGAACGTGATGCAGAAGATCGATAGAGTTTCTAGTTCAACAAACTAATTATCTTGGTTTAAACATAAACGAAGATGAAATTACGAACTGGATTAATATTGATGATGGTGAACCAACTTTGGAAAATCTTTCAGATAAGCAGATCATAGCTGATGTGACAGCAACTGTGGAACTTGATGATCATGATGAGAACAGCAATGATGAAGAAGAGATGTCGCGTCTCCCGAATTAGGGAAATCGGACATTAAAAATACACGTCAATAAATTGAAATCACACATATTTATTTTTCTCTTTCTACAAAACGCCTAATAATTTACATGAAAACGAATAACTGAACTATTTTATCACAACACATTTTTAGAACAACGTTTCCAAATTAAATTCACGAGATATATTTTTACATACAAATAAAATAAAACGTGTTCAGCGTGCTAATATATCATAACATAATAAATTATTGAAAGTTGACATCTATCGAGAGTTGACGTCACCACATTACTCCCCCACCAGTAACAAAGTTACGGAGGAAAGTAAGCAGTCCTTGAATCGCACAGGTAAACGAATTGTCCTACCTTTTATAGATTTTTTTGTGCAACACATTTGGTGTGCCCTGCAATTCATTGGACTTAGTAGGTTCGGGATTGTCGACGGTCGGATAGGTGTCGGGATTGTCCATTTCAGTTAACAGGTAAGCTGGTTTTAATCGATCTAGAGTCACATTGCATTTTGTCCCTTTAATGTTTATAGTAAAATATTTTTCTGTGCGTTGAATTACAGTAAACGGTCCTTCGTAGGGAAGTTACAATTGTTTTTTAACCCTGTCTATACGCTGAAAAACGTGAGAACAATCTTGCAAGTCTTTATGTACAAAGATCTGTTGACAAGAATTTTTCCGAGTTAGTCTTGGTCTGATACTTTCTATTTGTTTCTGGAGATTATTAGCGAAACTCTGCGATGCTGTCTGGATACTTGGTTCGCTGAAAAACTCTCCAGGGAGTCTGAGACTCTCACCATAAACAATTTCTGCAATCGAATGATTAGTGTCTTCTTGAATAGCAGTACGCAAACCAAGAAGTACTGTTGGCAGAGTTTCTGACCAAGACAGATTGTTATGAGCCTTCAATGCTGTTTTCAGAGTTCTGTGGAGGCATTCAATTTTTCCGTTACAAGCGGGGTGATAAGCTGTCGTATGTTTCAGCTTAATACCACAGATTTTAGACAAAGTTTGGTATGTTTCACTGCGAAACTGTGCTGCTCTGTCGGTAACAAGTGTGCTTGGCGTTCCAAAACGCGTTATCCAGTTGCTATAAAATGCTCTTGCAACTGTGTCAGCTGAAATATTGTCTAAAGGAATTGCTTCCATCCAGTTAGAAAATCTGTCAATACAAGTTAGGCAGTAAATGTTCCCTTTTGATGGCGGAAGAGGACCAATGAGATTGATATGAACTACACAAAATCTTCCTGGAGGTACTTGATACTCGCCAATTTTTGTTTTTGTGTGGCGATTTATTTTAGATTTTTGGCAAGGAATGCAGGTCCGAGTCCATAATTGCACATCTTTTTTAATATTAGGTCAAATGAATTTTGACGTCATCAATTTGATAGTTGGTTTGATTCCTGGATGTGACAAGTTGTGAATATGTGTGAAGATCTGTTTCCGGAAAATTTGAGGAATGTATGGTCGAATTTTGTTGGTTGAAGTATCACACCACAAATATTTGCCTGAAGGTAGAGGGCACTGCTTCAAGTTCAAAGAAATGGTGGTTTTCCAACTCTTCAATTCTTCATCCTGGGTTTGTTCGTCAGCAATCTGATCATAATCTATCGTTGAAATTTCGTTAATCCTCGATAATGTATCGGCTACTTTGTTGTTGTCACCTTTTATATATTTAATGTTGGTTGAAAATTGGGAGATATAGCTTAACTGTCGCGCTTGTCTAGGAGCTGCCTTATCAAGTTTTTGGTTAAAAGCAAATATTAAGGGCTTGTGATCAGTAAAAATTGTAAATTCCCTTCCTTCAAGGTAATGCATGAAGTGTTTTATTGAAAGATATATGCCTAATAATTCTCTATCTTAAGTGCTATAATTTTGCTGAGCTTCATTTAGCTTTTTAGAATAAAAAGCAATTGGCATCCAGTTTCCATTATCAAATTGTTGCAAAACTGAACCTATCGCCCAATCAGAGGCATTTGTACACAACAACAAAGGCAATTCTGGATTTGGGTGAGACAAAAGAGCAACATTTGCTAAATCTTCTTTACATTTTTTAAATTGTGCTATTGCTTCAGTCGACCAAGTTATTTTCCGCTTATCTCGTTTCTTTGTGTCTCTTAAGTATTCATCTAAATAGCTTGAGTACTAGCGGCGTTTTTCAAAAACCTACGGTAAAAATTAACCATTCTGAGAAAAGTTTGTAGTTGTTAAACAGTTTCAGGCAATTTGAAGTTAAGAATAGCTTCGACCTTTGCTGGAAGAGGTTTTGATCCCTCACTTGCAATAAGAAAACCTAAAAATTCCAACTTGCGAGCACCAAAAACAGATTTAGAAATATTTAGCCTTAGTTAAAACTTTTTATTTGGGAATACCTTATTCCCCCGTACATGATATATATTTCGGTTACACACATAACCATCTTCAGTCGTTTCTGGAGCTCTCACTAATGGCGGCTTCTTTTTATATCTTCGTCGTTCTTCTTCTTGAAAGTTCGATGCATGACGTCGTCCCATGATTGGTCGATTGTATGAAGCGTATCGTTGATGCTGCCTTCTGTCGTCAATATTTCTAAGCTCTCACGAATGTAGGCATATATACTATTTTTAAAGTTGGCTATTTTTTTTAATATTTTTAAAATCAATGGTAATGGGCTCTTTCAAAGCTAGACGGGCTAGGGCGGTACTTTGTTTCTGGAGGTTAATGTCTTTAAAATGTTCGTTTTTTCGTTCTTTAATTTTCCTTTTTGTAACGCCGATGTAGCAATTTTCTTTATTAGTATCGTTTGACATAAAATTAATTTTATAGATCCCTGCGGTTTCGATGGGGTTGATTGGGTCTTTTTCCGATCTAATGCGCTGAAAGATTGTTTTATTAGGTTTAATTGGAATACGTAAGTTCTTTTTACTGGCGATATTAGAAAGTTTATTGGCTATCCCTCGGCTAAAGGGGATAGCGGTAGTAAAACGTGGTTTATCTTTTTGACGGTTGTCTATAACATTTAATTTTCGTTGCCTAGCTTTGAAAACTTTGTCGAAAATTTCTCGAGGGTAGTGGGCGTCTTGACATTGTTTCTTTATGAAAGCAATTTCTTTTTGAAGGAGGTCGTCGTTAGAACACACTTTGAAAGCGCGGTCGATATAGGAACGAATAGCAGCAATTTTATAGTTGAAAGGGGTTTTAGATTTAAAATTTACTATATTAGTATTACAAGTAGGTTTTCGAAAAATGGTGGTCTCTATGAGATTATTGTTTCTGGTTATGTTCACATCTAAGTAATTGAGGCTATTATTGATTTCTTTTTCGTAGGTAAATTTAATGTTCGGGTCTATGGCATTAAGTTGATTGATCAAATTATTTTCTTCATTATTGTGGGTGGTAAGGATAGCGAAGATATCGTCGACATAGCGAAGCCAAAGTTTGATGGTATTATTGTGTGTCTGTTTAATCTGTTCTTCAAGGATTCTCATTTTCCAGTCGGCAATTATTCCGGATATGGGGGAGCCCATGGGGACTCCTTTTATTTGTTGGTAGAAGTGATTATTATATTGAAAATATGAGTTATTTAAAATTAGATTTATAGCACTAGTTAGGGTGTTAATTATGTCTATATCTTTAAAACTACTTTGAATTTGTTTGTTAATAATTTGGTTCATTTCCTTAATATCTATTGACGGGTATAGATTTACAACATCGAAACTTACCATAATATCGTTTTCATCAAGTTTATAATCGCGGATGTTTTTAATGAAATCGTCGGTGGAAGTTAGAGTGCTGTTAGATGGGGGTATAATTTCTTGTAGAATATCTTTCATATATTTTTCAAGAGTGTAGGTCGGGCCTTCACATTTGCTCACGATTGGGCGAAGGGAGGGGGGATTTTTATGATCTTTAAATTTAGCGAAAATCCGTGGGGCGAAATTAGCGGTATTGTTATAGTTCGGACCTTTCTGATCCGGCCAGGTACCGTTTTTTATTAAAGTTTTTAGTTTATTATTGATTTTCGTGGTGGGGTCTTTGGGAAGATGTAAAACGTTTAGACTATTGATGGTTTGTTCCATTTTTTCATGGTAATCTTTTTTATCTAGGATAACAATCTTTCCTGTCTTGTCAGAGCTTAAGCAAACGATCGTGTTATTTTTCTTTAGGTCGCTGAGGCATTTACGGTCTTCATGATCTTTAACAGTAGTTTTAAGTTTTTTATTCATTTCTTGTTGGGCGTGCATACGGATAGCTTGTTTATCTGCGGGGGGTAATGAGATAATGGCGGCCTCAATGCTCGCAACGGTATCATTGATATCTATTTTGTCATCAAGAATGAATTTGGGACCTAGGTTTAGAGTGGCTTTTTGCTGTTGAGTAAGAGTTAAGGAGGATAGATTAATGAATTGATCTTCTTTTTTAGTTTGACCTTGTTTATAGCATTTATTATTTCTCATCCAAAAGTTAAGTTTTTTATAGTGGTTATTGTGGTAAATCTCTTTTTCTTTCTTGCAAAAATTGTTTATTTTATTGACTTTTAAACGGTAATCATCCGGAGAGCACATGGTTTGAAGTTTGTGGTTGTAAAATTTTTCTTCTTTCGTTAATTTAGCTATATATTTAAATTTGTTCCTAATGTATTTTTTAAGTAAGCATAGCTCAAAATTCTTTATATCATAAAAGAATTCATTAAGAAGGAAACTATTTTTAATTTTCATGAATTTAGGGGTAATTTTAAAATGTACACAGTCTTTTAAAAAATTGATATGTTGAAATTCTCTAACTTTTTTCTTGGAAAAGCATCTTAACTTACTGTATATATGCTCCACATTCGGAGGCTCAACCGTAATAGGCGTCATGAGATGAATAAAAGCTTGAATGGTGGCACAAGAACTTGAAGGCACGTAGATGAAGACCAAAAGTGTAGAGTATAAGCTTGTCAAAACACAAGACATAAAATACTTAAAAAGCCCGGTATCGGCTACACATAATAAAGACACATAAAACATTATTTAATACGGCGGATTAATTAGTTAAAACTTTTTATTTGGGAATACCTTATTCCCCCGTACATGATATATATTTCGGTTACATACATAACCATCTTCAGTCGTTTCTGGAGCTCTCACTAATGGCGGCTTCTTTTTATATCTTCGTCGTTCTTCTTCTTGAAAGTTCGATGCATGACGTCGTCCCATGATTGGTCGATTGTATGAAGCGTATCGTTGATGCTGCCTTCTGTCGTCAATATTTCTAAGCTCTCACGAATGTAGGCATATATACTATTTTTAAAGTTGGCTATTTTTTTAATATTTTTAAAATCAATGGTAATGGGCTCTTTCAAAGCTAGACGGGCAAGGGCGGTACTTTGTTTCTGGAGGTTAATGTCTTTAAAATGTTCGTTTTTTCGTTCTTTAATTTTCCTTTTTGTAACGCCGATGTAGCAATTTTCTTTATTAGTATCGTTTGACATAAAATTAATTTTATAGATCCCTGCGGTTTCGATGGGGTTGATTGGGTCTTTTTCCGATCTAATGCGCTGAAAGATTGTTTTATTAGGTTTAATTGGAATACGTAAGTTCTTTTTACTGGCGATATTAGAAAGTTTATTGGCTATCCCTCGGCTAAAGGGGATAGCGGTAGTAAAACGTGGTTTATCTTTTTGACGGTTGTCTATAACATTTAATTTTCGTTGCCTAGCTTTGAAAACTTTGTCGAAAATTTCTCGAGGGTAGTGGGCGTCTTGACATTGTTTCTTTATGAAAGCAATTTCTTTTTGAAGGAGGTCGTCGTTAGAACACACTTTGAAAGCGCGGTCGATATAGGAACGAATAGCAGCAATTTTATAGTTGAAAGGGGTTTTAGATTTAAAATTTACTATATTAGTATTACAAGTAGGTTTTCGAAAAATGGTGGTCTCTATGAGATTATTGTTTCTGGTTATGTTCACATCTAAGTAATTGAGGCTATTATTGATTTCTTTTTCGTAGGTAAATTTAATGTTCGGGTCTATGGCATTAAGTTGATTGATCAAATTATTTTCTTCATTATTGTGGGTGGTAAGGATAGCGAAGATATCGTCGACATAGCGAAGCCAAAGTTTGATGGTATTATTGTGTGTCTGTTTAATCTGTTCTTCAAGGATTCTCATTTTCCAGTCGGCAATTATTCCGGATATGGGGGAGCCCATGGGGACTCCTTTTATTTGTTGGTAGAAGTGATTATTATATTGAAAATATGAGTTATTTAAAATTAGATTTATAGCACTAGTTAGAGTGTTAATTATGTCTATATCTTTAAAACTACTTTGAATTTGTTTGTTAATAATTTGGTTCATTTCCTTAATATCTATTGACGGGTATAGATTTACAACATCGAAACTTACCATAATATCGTTTTCATCAAGTTTATAATCGCGGATGTTTTTAATGAAATCGTCGGTGGAAGTTAGAGTGCTGTTAGATGGGGGTATAATTTCTTGTAGAATATCTTTCATATATTTTTCAAGAGTGTAGGTCGGGCCTTCACATTTGCTCACGATTGGGCGAAGGGAGGGGGGATTTTTATGATCTTTAAATTTAGCGAAAATCCGTGGGGCGAAATTAGCGGTATTGTTATAGTTCGGACCTTTCTGATCCGGCCAGGTACCGTTTTTTATTAAAGTTTTTAGTTTATTATTGATTTTCGTGGTGGGGTCTTTGGGAAGATGTAAAACGTTTAGACTATTGATGGTTTGTTCCATTTTTTCATGGTAATCTTTTTTATCTAGGATAACAATCTTTCCTGTCTTGTCAGAGCTTAAGCAAACGATCGTGTTATTTTTCTTTAGGTCGCTGAGGCATTTACGGTCTTCATGATCTTTAACAGTAGTTTTAAGTTTTTTATTCATTTCTTGTTGGGCGTGCATACGGATAGCTTGTTTATCTGCGGGGGGTAATGAGATAATGGCGGCCTCAATGCTCGCAACGGTATCATTGATATCTATTTTGTCATCAAGAATGAATTTGGGACCTAGGTTTAGAGTGGCTTTTTGCTGTTGAGTAAGAGTTAAGGAGGATAGATTAATGAATTGATCTTCTTTTTTAGTTTGACCTTGTTTATAGCATTTATTATTTCTCATCCAAAAGTTAAGTTTTTTATAGTGGTTATTGTGGTAAATCTCTTTTTCTTTCTTGCAAAAATTGTTTATTTTATTGACTTTTAAACGGTAATCATCCGGAGAGCACATGGTTTGAAGTTTGTGGTTGTAAAATTTTTCTTCTTTCGTTAATTTAGCTATATATTTAAATTTGTTCCTAATGTATTTTTTAAGTAAGCATAGCTCAAAATTCTTTATATCATAAAAGAATTCATTAAGAAGGAAACTATTTTTAATTTTCATGAATTTAGGGGTAATTTTAAAATGTACACAGTCTTTTAAAAAATTGATATGTTGAAATTCTCTAACTTTTTTCTTGGAAAAGCATCTTAACTTACTGTATATATGCTCCACATTCGGAGGCTCAACCGTAATAGGCGTCATGAGAGGAATAAATGCTTGAATGGTGGCACAAGAACTTGAAGGCACGTAGATGAAGACCACAAGTGTAGAGTATAAGCTTGTCAAAAACACAAGACATAAAATACTTAAAAAGCCCGGTATCGGCTAGACATAATAAAGACACATAAAACATTATTTAATACGGCGGATTAGTTAGTTAAAACTTTTTATTTGGGAATACCTTATTCCCCCGTACATGATATATATTTCGGTTACACACATAACCATCTTCAGTCGTTTCTGGAGCTCTCACTAATGGCGGCTTCTTTCCGCCGTATTAAATAATGTTTTATGTGTCTTTATTATATTTAGCCTTAATCCGTATTTATGCAATCTGTCAAAAACTAATTTTAAGTGATTTTCCTGCTCTTCTTCAGAACGTGACACAATCAAAATATCATCCAAATACAGGAAGACAAAATTAAGTCCTTGTAATACCTCATTGATAAATCTTTGAAAGGTAGAGGGCGCATTTCGCAACCCAAACCTCATGACATTAAATTCAGAGTCCGAAATTTAATGTCATGAGTCTGAATCTCAGAGTCCGAAAAGGGTTATAATAGCAGTTTTGCATTTATCATTTTCATGAATGGGAATTTGAAAATACGCTTTATGCATATCCATTTTAGAAAATATTCTGGTATTTTTTAAAATATGATTAAAATCATTCAATCATGGTATGGGATAACGATCTGGTATTGTTTGTGCATTTAATCGGCGATAATCCCCACACGGTCGGAAAGAACCATCTTTCTTTGGAACCATGTGTAGAGGACTAGCCCATTGAGACTTAGATGGACGAATAATATCATTTTCTAACATACACTGAAATTCTTGTTTTGCTATTTGTAATCTCTTGGAATCTAATTTTCTAGCTTTGGCATAAACTGGTGATCCTTTTGTTGTAATATAGTGCTCGACATTATGTTTAAATGTAGACATTCATAAATTGGGTTTTGTTAAATCGGGATATTGCATCAACAAATCAGCATATTTAGAATTTTTATCTAGGGTGCTGATAGTATCATCATAAAACACTGTCGAAACTTTATTTTGAACAAACAGATTAGTTATTCCATCAATTAATTGTTTATTATGAATGTCAATTAAAAGTTTAAATTTATTTAGGAAATCAGCACCTAAAATTCCTTTAGTAACAGCAATTATAAACGGAAATTGAAAGTCACGACGTAATCCCAAATCTAGATTGAGTATTTTTGTACCATATGTTGCTATTTCTGTGCCATTTGCAGCATATAACTTAAAGTCTGCCTTCTTCAGGTTACGAGATGTAGGTGTAATAATACTGACATCAGCTCCACTATCTACAAGGAAGTGCAAATTTGATTTTCAGTCACGAATGAATAAACGAAATTTGCGACAATCCTTTACATTTTCTGCAGTAGAGTTTGTCGCTGAACCTACTGCAGGTTGGCGTTTACCTGATTATCTTTCGACTTTTGAATCCAGCTGAAAGGAAGTTGACATTTATCCGGAAAACATTTAGTGCCAAATCGGAAATGGAAGTAACACAACTTTCTTTTGGGATCAAAATTCCTGCGCCAATTACTGCGAGACCGAGGGCGATTACAAAAAGAATTCGCATTCCGTGTCCTTGGTCTTGCGCCATTACGCATACACAATTCGGCGATTTGGTCTTCTAAGTTTTTAATTCTACCTAACAATTCAGTTGAAGAATCAGGCATAGTACTTGCGCTACAAACGTCGGTTTTAGGACTCATATTGCAAATTTTATCAGCCATTACAGCTAAGCTGTCAATATCTTCTTTACTTACAATTAAAATATTTTTGATAGACTCAGGTAATTTTCCAAGCCATAGTGTTTTAATCAAATTTTCAGAAATATCTGAGGTTGCCATAGATCTTAATTTTTGTAAGAGTTGACTGGGCTTTAAATCATCTAATTCAATTCCAGTAATCAGCCGTTGAATTCTAGCATTTTCGCTTTCTTTAAACAAGTGTTGAAGTCTAGTTTTAGCATCAGAATATTTAGTTTGACTTTGGCTACTAATTATATCCCATATATTCTCAACAAATTTTGGATCTAATTGCGAAACTAAATAGTTACATTTTGTTTCTTCGGCTGTAATTCCACTTATAGTAAATTGTGCTTCTACTTGATAGAACCACATGTCCAGTTTATCAGTCCAAAATGGAGGTATTTTAACACTCACCTTATTCAATTCGAGTCCATTGCCGTCAGTCGTCATCTTGATAAATCGGGTCACCAATATGTCGCGTCTCCCGAATTAGGGAAATCGGACATTAAAAATACACGTCAATAAATTGAAATTACAATATTGATATCACACATATTTATTTTTCTCTTTCTACAAAACGCCTAATAATTTACATGAAAACGAATAACTGAACTATTTTATCACAACACATTTTTAGAACAACGTTTCCAAATTAAATTCACGAGATAAATTTTTACATACAAATAAAATAAAATGTGTTCCGGGTGCTAATATATCATAACATAATAAATTATTGAAAGTTGACATCTATCGAGAGTTGACGTCACCACAGAGACTCCCGTCTCCATGAAGGAAGCTGTTTCATTACTGGAGAAAGCATATACTGCATTTGAAAAATGCAATCCAATCACATAAGTGAGATGCGGTTGATAAATTTTAGATCATTGATCTCAGTTGGAAATCAGGTAAGAGAAAAATCAAAGCAGTTGACTTGAGATACCTCCATCAACAAGAAAATAACAGGGTTTCTACAGATTTCACAGCTTTTGCTTCCCTGACATCTATCATGCTCTTCCCTGACATTTTATCTAGCATGCTTTCCTGAATTTTGTGTTTCTATTTTCACTATTACATCCTTTAATTAATAACTTTTTATATATTTTGCCCCTTTTTTACAAATAATAATAATAATAATAATAATGATAAAATCAATATACACAAAAATATTATTAGACATCACTGGATTCTACCAAAACCTATGTTTGATAACAATTTAAGAATATTTCAACTGAACAAGATATGTTAATAAAGGACACACTTTAAAATGATTTATAAGGTTAAATAAGAAAATGAAAATAAAACAATTTCTACAATTAGGTTCAAACAGGAAATATTTTCTTGATTTTGCCGCAAAATTCAAATATTCTTGCATTTCCCTGACTTTCTTCCCAAATCCCTGACCAAAACTCATTTCCCTGACTTTCCAGGTCTGTAGAAACTCTGAATAAAATGTGTACCTTTACACAAATGAAAAAAAAGGTGTAAATTAAACTTATTTGTTTAAAGGTTAAATGATTATCTTTTATTATGGTTCTTACACTATTAATTTCATTATATTTTATGAGGTCACCTTCCATCCACCGGTTATATCGCGCCCCCGGATATATCATGCATTTTTCTTGTCTCCCGACAAGCACAACATGTCGAGGGGTACCAAATCAGTACCAAATTGGTACTGATTACACATATTTAAGCAGACAAAGGGTACGAAATGGTTAAAATATATAAAAGCAAAATGTTATAATATTTTTTTTCATTTGATCTTTTTTAAATAACGTTTTATTTATAAAAGAAATTTTTATTTAAAGCATCAAAAATATGTGTATTCTTGTCTATTTATGCACAACATTAAAGAGTTTTTTTTTAGTCTATTCGAAAAACTATTAAAATTCATTTATTTTAATCCCTATAATTTCAGCAGTATCATAATACAACTAAGCATATGTCTAAGTTTTAATTATTAACAGAATTTCAAAATTGTGGTTTTATATTTAGTTTTAAAAGAACTCTAATGTTATAAAACCTTTAATTCGCCTGATCAGGGGTCGATGCAGGTGAAAATTGGGTCCATTTTGCAGCCCCTTCACAAAATTACAATTGATTAAAATGGCCCCTTCACAAAAATACAATCGATTAAAACAGTCCATCATTGGCATATTACCCTACATTTTAATCTGTTTTATCAATTATTTTAACAAAAACAGGGGGTTTTATTAAAAACTGATATGAAAATTCACAAAAATTAGTGTTGAAATTCACAAAATTAAGTATTGGAATTCACAAAAATAAGCGATTTTCACAAAAATGGAACCCTGGAAAAAATTTCTTGATCGACCCCTGCTGATAGTTCTTTTGATGATCAGTTTGAAATTTGCCACAAATATGCAGATAAACATTTTTAAAAAAGAATCATAGGCTGTTTGAAAAATCTGAAAATCTAATGGTATCTTGATTTTTTTGTTTCTCATTAGGACTAAAAATTAATTCATATCTTTAATGCTAACCAGTAATATTGCACCAAAATAGTACCACTGTCTTTCTCATACACTTCAGAACAATTGTACTCCCAAATTTAAAAATAGCTTATAAACATATGTGAAGCAAAACAGTAAAACCTATTTTGAACATGAGCAACCCTATGAAAGGATTGTTATTTGTAAATGCAACTCTATAATGACTCATAAGACATAAAATGCTGCTCAGAGAAATGAATGCAAGACTATGTTTTTTGACTTATCTCCCAGAAAATTGTCGACAATTAACTGAAGTCTGATTTCATCAAAAAATGCAAGGCTAGCACAGCCTATTAATAAAATTTTAGGGCACACATTTTTGAAATTTTCAGGACAAATCTAATGTATACTGACAGCATTTTTCAAGGTCATTTCATATCACATACGGGTCAGAAATTCAATTTTTCTTTTCATGTATTTTCATCCCCCCCCCCAAATGCTTTCTTTTGCAACTAAATCCAACATGCTGATATGAAAACACATGGTCACCCTTTTATTTTCAGCATATAATTTATGATGTAGCATATATATAAGTAAAACTATCATTAAAACAAATTAAAATATACTTTTGGGGGACATCTCTTCACCCCAATCCTTAGCCCTTCATGCTATATTTCCATTGGGACAGAAGTATTAGGTTGTAACGAAAGTTTCCTGCCACTGCAAACATCGTCAGCACACAGTTCGCGTTGGCGTATTTGCTCATACATTGCCAAACGATTTTTGGCATTTGAAAGAAAGAGGTTTACTTTATAACACTGTGTTGTGAAATCTGTAAAAAATATAGTTATCATTATGTATAAGGTGTCTCAAATGGAACTATCACTCTAGAGAATTAGAACTATCATTTACTTCCAGTTGTGTTGCAAAAAGTCAGCTACATAATATAAACGAATTATGAGTACAGCTTTAAGTACTATTGTTGTATCATGTGACACTGTGCAGGTTTGGTACCGAAAGTTCAAAAACAGTTATCTAAGGAGTTAGAAGTTAGTTTTTAAGGCAGATATGACGGAAAACTTTCGTTACAACCTGATACATCGAGAAGGACTGAAGATGGAGGTGAAGAGATGTCCCCCCAAAAGTACTTTTTCGTGTATTTTAATGGTAATTTTACTTTTATTGCTAGAATAAAAAACTGTAACTAATGCTTTTAAATTTGTTATGATGTTTTAAAGGTTCATGAGTTTGTTTCTACAAAAATTTATGTGGGACAAAAGTATTGTCCCACAAATGATGCTTATATTAATTCTTCTAGCTGTGAACTTTTGTTAAGCATTCATTGCTTAAAACATGAACTATATATTAAAAATGAGTGAAAAAACTATATTTTAGTCAAGTACTTTGAAGTTAAAACACTAAAAAATAATAACGTATCAAAAAACTGAATGTTTACTTAATTGCTTGAAATTCCATAAATATAGCATACAAACTGAAATTTGCATGTATACTTTAACAAAATCCAAGGGAATAATGAAATCATTTTGCTAAAATGAAATTTCATTACAGCAGGGATCACACTGTTCTGCATCTTTTACCCACTTTTCATAAAGGCTCATTTTCTTTCAAATTAAAAAGTTCCAATTCTGTTAGAGTTAAGCATAGTTTGTTGGTTACAGAACTACCTAATTTTAAACATGATTGAAGAAAAAACTTATCAGTATACACAATGATTTGAAAATATTTTTAATCATGGAAGATCTGAAATTATTAGTAACTAAAGAGAAGGAAATAATGTGAAATTTTGAAAACAACAGAAAATAACTAGTTAAACAAACAAACAAACAAACAAAAAAACACTTAAATAATATGTACTTTCAAAAAGATAAAAGAAAACTTCATTTAAGTTTAAATGAGTATCTTTTTTATCATTGTCATTCATATTACAGCCTGCTTATAGAATGATTTTTTTAAAAACTATTTTCTTAAAAAGAAAAAAAAAGTTTCAAAACCTAAATAAATAGAAGTTAATTTTTATTATTACAGCATTGCACATTTGACTAAAGGAAAAATATTTATTATCAAGGTGGATGGAAAAAAGATTGAAATTACAACATGAGGCACATAATAATTTTGAAATTTTTCCCACCAAAAAAGTTGGATAAAAAAATTATGCAATTTGTTGATCTACAAAATATAAAGAAAAAATAAATTACTGATAAGTAAACTAAACAAAATACCAGGTTTTGCAAATCGCTGTAAAAATATCAATTGGCGGCATATGTCTTGATCAGCCTGGCAAACTGACACCACAAAGATGTTATCGGATATTGGCATTTTGGCAAAATGGTGCAAATTAGGCTGTAAAACATGTAAATATCTCAAAATTATGCAGCATAGTGCAGCTGTAAAATCCCAGGGAAGAGTTGGATTTGCCTGTCCATTAAATTGATGCCTTGATGAAGTAATCGGCAATTTCGGCAGAATGGCACAAAAAAGGCTCTAAAACGTGTAAATGGCACAAAATGCTGCAGTAATACTGAAATGGAGCAGTAAGGTACAATTGACACAGCCGCAACACCCTTTGGTTTAGTGATTACATTTAGCACTTTTGGCCAATTGGTGAATTAGGACTACAAAACTAACAATTATCAGGAATTTCTGGATGGTAAACAATATTTCAGGACAAATTTCAATTTTTCAGGAATTTAAGGATGAGTACGAACCTTGTAATAGTACAAATATATCCAATATGCACATTCTTTCGATGCAAAGTTAGTTTATTTACAGATTAAATTTTCATAATGAAGAATCCTTTATTTATTTATTTATTCTATCTTTAGTTAAAATGTTTATGTTTATATTTTTAAGTCCAAGAAATTTGATAAACCCAAAATCCTAGAATAATTCACAATATAATTTATATGCTATGTACACCAGCAATTGCACCTATATTCAGTAAAAAAAAAAAAAAAAAATCAGAGTTAATAGTTGTAAGTTTAATTTCTTTACAATAGCTTTCCAATAGCATTTAATTAAGCAAATGTTAGAAAAGTTATGGTCATTAAAAAAATTAAATTTGATGATTACATCTGGCTTGAATTCTAACCAAACTTCAGGCACAACCTCAGCTAATCCAGCATTGTCCAGTGGTTTTACTTCCAAAAACACAGGAAACTTTATCTTGTCAAATGTATATAAATGTTAAGGAAAAACATAGTGATATTTCTTTCATTACTCAATGATGATAGCAACAAAATGGTAATTTAAAAAAAAAAAAAAAAAAACACTTTCCTTCAAGAGAATTAAATTAATGCTATAGTTATGTATTAATTAGGGGAAGACATGAGAAAACAGACTTAAGATTTCTAAATATTATTCCTAAGAAAGCATTGTGCTATTTGTTAACCTTGCAAGACAAGTGTCTTGAAATGTAACCCAAGAACGTGGATGAAGTGTCAGAACATCTTAAACCGTAGCTGGCAACCTATCTTGTCAAACAGGAAGATCAGGGTAAAAAAAACAAGATTTCCTGAAAAACAGGATGATTTTTCGAGTCAAGTTTAAACTGTCCAAACAAGAAAGAATCTGAAATTTGCTCATTTTTGTGAATAGCTGGTTACAAGCAGCATTGGGTTGCTTTGGCCCAAGTAAGGATTTGTAGCTTTAATACCAAATTTTGAAAATTAATTTTTTCTTTTTTTCACCCCCCAAAAAAACCATCCACAATGATTCTAGAAGATTTCATTTTCAAAAATTTATATTTTTTCATTATTCTGAATTAGGAAACATCTTTCAAAATCATAGGCCTGCATGATTGGCAGCATTTACTGGTAAATTGTGCTTTATTAAAAAATTCTGTAAATAAGCACTCTGTATTTGATGAATGTGTCAAAAACAGTTGAAAAGTAATTTCAAATTTTACTACTAACTTGCTTTTTAAATACTTAACTAACTTTTTTTGATGAATATCATGTCAGCAGATGTGTATTAGGGCAGCCTGATGCGACCAGCCTGCCATATTCATATACGTACTTTTGAACAGGGACGGCATTTCAGCTTCTCATTTGGGGGTGCAAGATTCAATGTATTAAAATACAGAATATGGAATAAATAAAATCTTTGATAAATTTGGGGGTGCGACTGCACCCCCAAATTTACGAAATCTTTCTGCTGCCCCTGCTGTTAAATGAGTGAATCAGGAGAATGGAGGAAAAAAATGGTAAGAAAAGATCTTTCTCTCAAAAGCCCCAACCTAAAGGCAAGTTAAACAGAGCTATGACAGTTCAGAAAGGCTGAGTTCAAAATGTGAGATTAAAGTTAAGAGGGTAAGATTTCAATTAAAAATATCCTATTTGTTATTTTTCAAATTTTAGCTGTATGTATGGAAAATAGGAGGAAAGTAAAAAAAAAAAGGGAAGATTTAATCTTCCTGAAGGAAGACAGAAAAAAAGTTCAAAATCAGGATGTCTTCCTGGAAAGCATAAAGAGTTGGCAGCTATTCCTTAAACATATTAAATGGCATAAATATGAGATAAATCTTTATAAATTAATCCAATTCACGATAATTAAATGCTTTCTTAAGAAAAATAGTAGCTTAAATGCTAAGTTACTCTTTAAAAAATTTTAAACTAAAAAGTACCCTTTTTTCTTGTTAAGACTTAATTTTCTTCGTGTAGAAGTTAGTGATACATTATTGTGAATTAAAAAAAAAACAAAACCCTTGAGATTAAATAATTTTCACAATAATTAGGATGTGCATGGATCAGACACATTACATTCTTTGCAGTTTTTACATACAGCTTCAATTTCTAAATATTCTCTACATATATATATTTTTTTTCACTTCACACACACACAATTTCAGATTTTTTATTCTTTTCTCTTGGACACACATATAGTATCTTCAATAACTTTATTTTCTTTCTTTAGTTTGTGGTTCATTCATTCTTCCTGCTTTTGCCTTGATTTCATATAAGGTTCTAAAAGTGATAACACTAAATCCTTTACGAAATAACTCAATTTCCTGAACTTTTCTGGTGGAGCTGTGGTTGATAGTAACAAGATCCTTGAATTTTCCCCTGCAATATTTAGCAGTGAAAACAATATCCCCACAGACCACCATTTGGATATTCTAGAAACAGAACAGATCCTCCCATTTCATTGACAACATCTACTGCTCCTTTTGTCAAGTGTAGAATGTAATTACATCTGTTTTTTTGTTAATTTCTTGTGCTGTTGTCAATTTGATCATCATTATACATAGTTGATAGGTTTATGCATTTGTTCTTTTTTGCCACGTAAGAAAGTATCAGTACATTCTTTTGAAACCTGATGTGAGTTGTATGTGTTTCTCTATTCTTATGTGGTATAAATTCAGGTAGGATAATCTTCTTGCTCTTACGCATTGTTCCAACAATAGAAATTTTATGTTTCTGTAAATAACTGGGTAATTCATAGCTGGTGTATCAATTGTCTTGTGACATTTCTACCAGAATTGAATAATGGAGCTAACATGTGTTTTGCTATTTCGCAGGAACTGTTTTCTTCCTTGTAAAGTTCACCTGGTTATTGGCCTTTAACTTTAAACCATACCTTTCTGGTTTATATACACTACTCGACATTGAAAATGCAACACCCATAAGAAGTGACCAGAAAGTGTTGAAACTTGGCAAGCAGTGAATAATAAGTGATCTTTATTTCAAAATGATATGCATAATACAGAGGGAGAGCAGCGTCGTCTTAGTTGGTTGTCGGACCACCGTGGACGGCGATAAACGAAGCAACATGTTCAGGTACTGAGTCAACGAGAGTACAGATGACATCTAGAGGAAAGTTTTCCATTCCCTGTCAACCATTTGCCACAGTTCGTCTTCTAAATGGGCTAGTGGAAGGATCTGCAAATGGCATGCAATCACATCCCAAATGTGTTTGATTGGAAACAGATCAGGAGAGTATGGTGGCCAGGAAAGCACCTGTACACCTTGCAGAACACATTGGCTAATGCTAGTAGTGTGCGGTCGAGTGTTATCCTGCTGATACAGGGTGTTGGGAACCGTTTGAAGGTAGGGGAGTGTCACCAGCCGCAGCACATCACCCACATATCGTTGAGCCGTCATAGTGCCCCAAATACGAACTAGAGGTGGCCTGGAGTCATACGCAATTGCTCAAAAAACCATGATGCCACTTTGTCATGCGATGGGGCGTTCTACAATTGCTGCCGGATTAGACCTGTTTCCACGTCGACCCCACACTCGTACACAGCGACTATCACTGGAGAAATAGAAGCGTGACTCATCTGAGAACTCAACCCTGTGCCATTCTGTCGTCCACGTTTCTCTAGCCTGGCACCATTGCAGCCGTTGGAGTCTATGCTGAGGAGCCAATAGCAGTCTTCTTAACAGATGCTATGAGTGCAGGCCACTAGCAACCAATCGACAGGAAATGGTTCTGGTCGATATAGGAACATCCCAGGTGTCTTGAACATGTCGCAGAATGGAGGTTGAAGTAGCTTGCAAGGCCACCACCACTTGTCGGTGGATGAATCAATCCACGCGTGCTGACGTCACTCTGTCTGCACCGGCACCCCTTAAACGGGCCACATTTCCTTGTTCCAACTATCTTCGCCACAGCCAGTGTACAGTGGACACATCCAGGTGTGTGTTTTCCGAGATTTGCCGAATGGACCAACGTGCCTTCTCAGTCCGATCACCATGCCCCTCGTAAAATTGTTGGTCTGCTAGAACTGACTCCATTGACGGTGGCCTGGCATTCTCTGGTTACACGTGTCCTCTGAGACAAGAATAAAATTTCTACGACAATTTCTCTAGTGGCAATACTTTTGTATGCAAAAAAAGTCCATTCTACCGTTTATATATATATATATATATATACTGCGGAAAGGAGCGTCATCTACGAAAAGGTCTAGCTTTTTATAATATGTCACATATTCCCTTACATGATTTAATTTCTGGCAATTCCCAACAAACTGTTCGAACAAGTCACTAATTTGCACTAACTTAACAATACTTTGTCTGTCATTCCGAATTATGATATCATCGAATTGCTAGACTCGAAGTATGGGGAAAAGAAAAAAAAAATGCTTATATATAGTTCATTGTTTTACAAAAGATCTCGAATCTTGTGCCGTCACACATAAATCTCTGAAATGAGAATACTTGCACAATCCAGCTATATACAACAGTCTTACAAAAGCCGAAAACTCTTCTTTACAAGGGGTTTTGCATTCCTTTCTCTTTTTAAATTTCCAGTAATTTTTTCTAGATAAATACTAATACATTTTAAAACCATTTCAATGGTTGAATTGTCAACTATTAGATTCCATGTATCGACTGGTGAAATATCTTTTCAAAGTTGTGTATTTCCAGGCAGTTTGAGTTTATTGTGGGATGTTATGCACTTTTGAACTCGAAAGGGTTCTTTCTGACACTTGTCATCAGAAAAATTTTTATTGTTTCCTATAAAAATGCTAGTTTGCTCCCAAGCTCCATCTTCTGGAGAATTGCATTCTTCTTCTGATTCAGACTGGTGATCACTAAATGTCTTTATTATCTGAATCTGAGGAAGGTGACCTTGAAGACAGGTGCTCATGGACCGGACCACTTCAGTTTTAAGGGAGAGAAAAATGAGAAATATTTTTAAGCATGGGGTGTCAAAATGCACCTGCACACATACTGTCAGGTTAAAAGTATTTTTAATGCTTTAATGTGTATATAAACATGTATGTGTATGTAAAATTTCATACAGCAGACTTGATATGCTTATAAAAATGCAAAGCCTAAGATCACCTAATTTTAAATGTAAAAAGGTGTGAGATTTTTTTTTATGCATATATTTTTATCATGTAATCTATAGACAAAATCAGCACAATAATTTGTTTCTATTTTTAAATGCTATATGAATGTATGTATATAAATCTAAAGAAGCAATGTCCCATACTTAAGTTGCAACACAAATAAATTTAAATTCAAAATTTGCCATAAAATATCGGGAAATAAAATACATCAGATAAACTAAGAGGGTTATGTTTATATCTAAAAATTATACAATATAAATATATCACTTTACTAGAAATTAAAATATTTGTTTATTTTTTCCTCCTGCTGTAACTATTTTTGCAGATCATGCATACAGTAGAAGACCCGAAATCCGCAAGGCTCTAAAATCCGCACTGTCTGTTCAATGCAAACAATGAAATCTGCCCTGCCAGCTGCAAGTTCAGAAAACTACAGTATAACCACAAAGTAAAACTAAATAAGCTATTCCCACTTGGAAAAAAAATTTTAGGAGTCTGTGAGCGCTAATCTTAACATTGATAACTTTCAAATGACTGACTGTGACATAATTGATCACTGAATTATCATCACATGATGCAAACTCTGACACAGTAACAAGTGAGGATGATCAAAAAGTTGATAAATTAGCATTTAATGAAGATTAGGCTGTGAGAAAGAAATATCTCAGATTTGTAGAGCAACAAAACTGTGTCACGAACAGAAAATAATGAAAAATAAATAAATAAAAACTATAATTAGAACATCCCAAAGTCCTGAACTATTGAATATACATGTTTAAATAAGTTGTTCTATAATCCTCATAATTTTGTATATTGCATTAATCCTCTGTATTTTTATATCATGATTCTAACTATAAGTAACATGATTTGTTTCCCTTGATCTCTATTGTATTTTTTTCTATTATTTTCTGAGGGGGGAGGAAATAGAATAAATTTCCTATTATGACCTAAAATCCACAAAATTCTAAAATCTGCACAAGGTCTGGAACCAAGCTGTGTGGATTTTGGGTCTTTTACTGTACTTTTTTTATTCATTCATACAGATGAGAAATGTAAGTTGCAGAGTTTAAATTAACAAAACTTGTTTTGCAAAATATATTAATATTTTAAAGCCAGAAAATTTAATTAAGAATTTGTTTTTACTTAATTATTATCTTTACAATCTTGCAAAATTTATTAATTTTATATAGCATTATACATGTATGAAATTACTGAATTATATAAGCAAATTTACAGATTAGCTAACTTCTTCAAAATCAACATTATTGCCAGAAATTTGATCTAGAAAGTTTTCTTTGCTGCACTGAGTGTTAAATTGTCATGCATTTTATTTTTAAGGGATACAAATCAATACACAGAAGTATATGTAACTTAACATATTTAAAATCACAAATAATCATGAAATATTATACCAACATCTGAAAAGAAGAAATTTTAACATAACCAACAAACATTTTACCAAAAAGCAGTTTAGAGCTATTTGTACACGAACACAAATTATGTTTAACTCAATATTTATGTTTAACTCAATATTCAGTTTTTCAGTTAAAGGAAATGTGAAATTCATTTTTATAAACTTTACCTTAATATAAAAAATGATATGCATATATAGCTGTGATTTATTTATTTGTCAAATGATATTGTGGTTACAATAATATTTAGGTAACTCTTAAGAAGACTAATATACATAATTTGAAAAAAAAAAAAAAAAAAAAAAAAAAGCAACATAGTAAGGAGCAATAAGTTTCAAGTACTTGTATTAACAGTACAATAGCTTAAAAATACAACTACAAAAAATAAATAATAAAATAAAAGCCATTTTTTGAAAAAAATTTTAAGTACATTTTTATATGAAGGTAACTTTTCAATTTTTAAATATTTTACAAAGGATATAAAACATTTTGCAGCAAATAATGCTTGGTAGGTGTGTGTTGCAAGAGAGCTAAAGTTAAAACAAGATGTTTCTTTTGTTCACTAAATTCTGGTGTAGCTGGAGCAAATCTATAACCAGTTAATAATGCCACCACAATGTTTTCTAAGCACTGATGAAGTTCATGAGGCTGTATATATACACAAAGAAAAATAGAGAAAAGAGTAAATTTAAATATTTAAGATAAACAAATTCAATAAAATTGTACAACACAATGTTTTTAAATATTGTGAAAAAGTAGCACCCGAAAACATCTACATTTGAAAATCTAGTATTTTATGAAGACATTCAAAGAATTAAATTTTAAAAAGTTGAAAATCAATGAAGAATGCTCTTTGGCAAAACATTTTTATATAAAAAGCATTCTTTACCAAAGAATTTTGTAAACATGATTTAATTAATCTATAATTTTTATATTATGAATATTAAATGAGATCAATTCATCAAGTTAGATAAAATGAAATAAATCTAAGTTAATATGTGTTTGCACAAGCAAATGTTAAGTGATCAGAAAAAAAAGAAAGAAAGAAAAAGAAATGAAATGCATACAATTTTTATAACCCATAAGCTGTTGAACTTGCATTAATTTTAGACACACACAGTATTGCCCGAATATAATACGACCCCGAAATTTTTTAGCATGATAATTAGAAAAATCATATATTTAGACCTCAAATTTAGCACAAGCCAGGTTCTTAACAGGAAATGATCAGTCAAAATATATCCAGTTATATTCGGGCTAATATGGTACATTTGTTAATGGAAGTTATCCATATACACCATGCATAAAAGAAAATTAAAAATTATAGAAAATTGGTCTTTTTAAAGGATTTTGAATTACTGAACAATTTTTTTCACCATGCCAATTAGCTATTGTATTCAGCAACCAAAATTCTTTTTATGTATTTGCCTAAAAAGCATAGCAGTTATCACCCCAGAAATTTTGGTAAGCTGTGCGGCATTATTAAGCTGCCATGTACAATTTTATTGAATTAAAGCATTTGAAATGGTATTCTGCTGGGTGGTCCATAAAACTTGTTGGGCGATGCACCTGGGGAGAACCCTGCATGGGACCAAAGTTATTTCTGTTAATACTCATAAAAATTTTCAAATAACTACTTTTCATTTCTATTACTTGTCAACAGATGCTACTAATTCATATAATATTCTATAATTTATAAACTCAGTCAGATTTGAGTTCATTTTATTGTATTTTTAAGCAATTGCGATTTGGATAGCCAGGAATTTACTGTACTTACAATTTATGTTCTGTACATAAAATGAAAATTTAAAACATATAATTTTGAATTTAAAAACTACTTTGCAATCTTTCTTTAGGTGCTTGCTACCTCGTATTGCTTAGTAATATTCATTTTCAGATATTTAATTTAAGTGTAATTAAACTAAGGTTAGGGTGAAAGTCTAATAAGAATGGAATTAACAGGTTACAAAATTAATTTAATGCTGTTTAAGTGCTTTAGATTTAACTCATATACGAAGACTTAGATTGTGAAACAAATAATAAGTAAAAACAACAATATTAATAAAAGTATAAATAACAATCTGGAAAAAAAAAAAAAAGAAAACAGAATACAGTGTAGTGTTTGAGATTAATAAATATATAATTTTAGCACAATAACATTTACAATTTTGATATTCATATTAAAAAATTAACTATTTAATAGAAACTATAATTTAAAAATAGGTTAAGTAGGATTTTATTAATTATGTAGCTACAGAAAAGCAAATTTCATAAAAATAAAAATCCACAGGCCATCATCAACATTTCATCTGATACAACACTCAACTACTTTCATCTGTAAAAGGAATTAAATTCAATTATACACAAGACAGTTTTCCCTACTCACTTCCATTAGAGACCACATTATTTCCAGAACTGATGTAATTCTAGATTTTGAATCCATAGAATTTTGATCTTTATTGTATAAATCAAACAACAATGGAAGAAAGCATGCTTCTGTGAGAAAAGGATTTGCCTGTCAATGAAACAAGTTATTAATAAGAGCCAAAAAATCTACAACTGAAAGTTAAACATCACAAGTCGAACAATTGTAAATATTAGAGAAAATAATTAAAATTCCTTACACATACTATAATTTGACCATATTTAACGTAAATCTAAAACTTTAAGCACTAACGTGTCAATTTAAACAGAGATCCCAAAATTAAATAACAGACTAAATTTAGCTTTGGAATTATTTGGTTCATTACTTTAAAACATTGGTACAAAAGTTATTTAGACTGAAAAAGGTCTAAGAGGCAAACTATTGTTGAGTGTAAATATTATGTGAATGCATAAGTTTATGACTGTGAATGAAATTTATAAAAGAATGTTTGATTACGAGAAGACCTCACCAACCACTGCGAATAGCTTTGTGATTTTTTTGGACAATGTATGAAATCATTGATCGCTACATGATCCTAACTTGCTCTGTTCACTTGGCATATAATTTGCAATTTGTCAATTAATGTTCTGTGCATTAAATAATCAATGTTCACATTTTGTTATATATAAATTGGTTAATTAAAGCACAAGTTATAAATTTAATTTGGATAACATTAAAATTTGGCAATTTCTTACTAACAAGGGGAAGCTCAGATGTTGTGATCACCGATTTTGATGAAATGTTGATGAGTTATAGGGGACCCATAGTATAGTAAAATGGCAAAAAATTAGCCACCAACTCTCGTGCATTTTTGAGAAAATTCCATTTAAAGATTTGATACATTGCTATACAGCAATTATTTCGCAGGTCGTGTGACCTCGTTGTCGTCATGGTTTCGCTTTCAGCCAGAGATCTAGAGGTCCCTGGTTCGATTCCGGCAGAGTCTGCTCTTTTTTCAACATTTTTTTCTCCCTTAAAAATTAATAAAACTGTTTAAAATGTTTATGTAAGAAACATAGTGTGACTTATTTTGTAAAACTGGGGTTATAAATTTGTTTGTTGTGTAAATATTTGATAATTTACTGTATTTTTCATGATTTTTTCTCCCTTGAAAATTATTAGAACAGTTTACTATGATTATGTAAGGAATATATTGTGACTTATGTTGAGTAAAAGTGGGGTTATAAATTTATTTGTTGTGTAAATATTTGAAAATTTACTAATACTTTTAGGACTAGTGAAGAATGATGAAGAAGGATTTGCTTCTTTCTTCATTTTGACTGCTGCGATGCAATTATTGTTTTAAGTTTCCCATTCAGCAATAGAATGTGTAACAGGCATTTAATTACAGTTAGAGATTCAATATTCGGCACAAAATGTCATAAATGTTTTAAACATTTATGATTTGATGTAGAATGTAAAATGCATTTAATTTTAAATTTATCAAACTTTGCGAGTAGTGGATAACGAAAATATTCATAATAAATAATATGATATCAGGAGCTTTTAGCTCCCAAGTGGAGAAAACTATACAGAATTTAATAAAAGAATATTCCAATGCTAATGTAAACATGCTCAAAGTCTGGATGTTTCATTCTTTGACCGAATTTTGAAACCATATGTAGGGAACGAGAAGCTTTTGCTTTTAGTAGACTCATGGAAAAGTCAAACGAATCCAGAAATTTATGATAAAATATTTTTATGATGATGAAAGAAATTCATCTTGTCCCCTAAAAGTAATCCCACCTAAATGTACACCGCTTTGTCAACCCTGTGATGTGTAATTCCATTGACTGATAGAAAATGAATACATTCAAAATTCCCCATGTCTTATGCAAAATAAACGGGAAATAGAAATCTGAGAAGATACAATAAAACTATATTATGTATTTTCTGCTATCACCACCATTCTTTTCTGACATCTTAAAACATGCATTGTTTGAGACAAAATTTTCAGATGAAAGACATATTTGTAGATATAAACAAAATTTTTTCCCCCACAAACAGTAATGAAAAGACCATATGAATGAAAAAAAAATTATGTCATATGCTGAAGCAGGTGTTCAAACAATTTGTTTTGCCAGTTTTTAGGACAAATATCACCCACCCTTCCATCTGTATCTGTGTACTATGCTGTGTACTTTTAGAGTATGCATCTGTCAAAGTAACGAAACAAAATTTTTTTCGAACTGTGATTGATAAATAATGTTCTATTTTTCGTTACTTTCATAGAAATTTAATTTTATTTCATAGAAATAATGTTTATTCAATAATCAGGTCAATTTTCTAATGCCTGTCATTTTGCACTGTTTTATAATTTGCGTGTCATTTTGCACTGTAGCGGACTCCGCCAGAATCGAACCTGGGACCTTCAGATCTCTGGCCAAAAGCGAAACCATGGCACCACCAAATAATTCAAACAGCTTGTGAAATAATTGTCATGTAACAGTGTATCAAATGTTTGAATGGGATTTTCTCGAAAATGCATGAGAGTTAGCGGCTAATTTTTTGCCATTTTACTATATTATGGATACCCTATAACTCATCAATGTTTCATCAAAATCGGTGATCTCAACGTCTGAGCCTCCCCTTGTAAGTATAGCACATATGGCAAAGCTGGAGCCAATTTTTTGGACTTATTTTTTATGCCAAATTTGTATACATGTCACAAAAAGCAACCAGGTTTGGAGACATTTGGCATAATTTTCAGGAATGCATACAACATTGACAGTCGTAGTCAGACCATTAGTAAATTACATTATAGATTTTTTTTTACTTTTTTAAAATAAAGTACATTTTAAAGAATGTTAAAAAAAAAAAACCCTGCCAGATAGAAATTATCTATGACTGGTGAATGCAGACAACACTAGCATGCTAAACCCCAATTCATACTTTTAATCCATTCCCTGCCAGTGTTGAGTTTTCGCATTATTAATTTCTACGAATTTTAGTACTAAACAAAGATAATATATTTAAAAGATTTATCAGAGAATTTCAAGCCTGTTTAAATAATAATATTACTTTGTTTTCCCAGAATTGGGAAATTTTATACTAAAAAATATATTAAATTAATGGTTCAAAAATGCACTAGCATGTAACGAGTTAATACAGGGTGTCTACCACATAAAGTAAGCTTGATTTCTTGACCAAAACAAAGACAAAATCCTAATATCAAAAATACATTGTGCCCGGGATGCAGAATATGTGCGATCCGGCGATCTAGGATCGGGGGGAAATTTTGCAGAAAAATATACAACTGATTTCAATTTTAACAATGATTTACAAAATTCTTCAAGTTTTTCTTTTCCCCTTAACATTTTTAAAGCAATTTTTTTTTTCCCTTTTCAATATTTTCACCGATCAGCCGTTTGCGTTCTGTTAACTTGTACCAATTGCTATTTAGTAAACATGCATGTAGCTTGTACATTGCAGATCTTTTTACAATTATGGTAATACAGAACTTATGCAAGTCTATAACATATCATGAAATTTTGGGGAAATTTTCAAATCGGTTGAGGAAAATGTTGAAATGTTGAGATCATGCCGATAGAATGGAGGAAAGTTATACTTTTAAATTTAACACTATTAATATATATTAGTAAATATTTTTGTATAGTAACATTAAGTTGTGTGAGTTACTCAATAAACGAAAACAATATAAAGTATTACCTAAAGATTATGATAATATGTAATACTTTAAAAAGTAATTAATCGCCAACAGTAGTAAAATTTAAAAATATTTTGAACAAATATATTTCTTTAAAGATTTATATAAACAGCATCTTGATTAAAATTTATTTTAAATCAGCTATTTAAAATAAAATTCCTTTACTTCAATTGCAATGTACACACTGTAATAACACTTTGAGTAATCGACCTTTTGAGTTGAATTACCAAAAATGTCCTATTTTAATTTACAGTCAAACATTAAAAACTGCATTAAAAAAAAAAAAGAATTGTAAATAAAATCAGCCATCTTCATCAAACAAAATACAGTCGACTCTTTTTTTCTCTATTTAGCCATGTAAAATCAGTCTAATCCAAATCTGTATCCTTTCAAAATCACAAAATCAGTGTGATGCGATAGCTTTTCAGTTTGCATACAAACTTTCAGATACATTAAAAAAATCATGAAATTTATATTAATTCAAAATATGAGTTTAAGTGATTTTAGTGATATAAATTAAAAATTCTTAAGGGTAAATATTCATTTACCAAAAGGATGCAAAAATATTGAAGTTATTAGCTATAAAACATGGAGATCAGCGATAATTATAATTTTTAAGTAGAATCCAAGTAATTGTTTTTAAAAAAGAAAACGTAGAAAATAAGTAAAACATTGAATTTAAAAGGGAATGAAAGAAGAAAAAAAAATTACTCTTGTTTCCAACAACTTTTTTTTTTTTTTTTTGTGTGTGTGTGTGTCTAGGGAAAGCGGGTAACTGATATACTTTTCTCAAGTTTTCAAGATATATATATACTTGCCAACTTTTGAAAATTCCCAAGGTGTAAACCAACACACAATTGACAAATTGAACTATTGTCAGTTTAATATACAACTATTTGGCAGACATCACTTTTGATGATTTCTGCTAAATAACATGTAAATGACATTTTAAATGAATTTTATAAATAGCATAGTATTTTAATGTTTTCCCATGAAATAAACAGATGAAAGATGTAAGTTTTGTCAATTTGGATAGTTTAAATAGTATAAAATATTAAAATTTACATAATACACATATAATATATATTTTTTAAACAAAAAAAGAAAAAAAATTTACACTGGACACAAAATTTATATGATTTTAAACACATTAGGGAAGGGGGGGAAGCAATTATGTAATACATAAAAAGTATTCTAAAATTACACCTGAAAAGGAAAAATTAAAAATATATAAACATGCCAAGTCGTTGGCTTTCACAAATATTTTATTTTTCCTAATCAAAACATTGTTTCAATTTCACTATCAATATTATCATTTTTCGTTCATATTTGAACCTGGGATCTTCAGTGAAATTTTTTCTTTACTATTTTACATTTCAAAAAGTGCTCAAAAATTAATTTAAATTTGAAATAAGAATCAATTTTTTTCTTATTTCAAATTTAAATAAGAGATGCGGGTGGCAATTTAGTAACCTTAAAATAAACAAAACTGCAGAAAAATCACATTAATGATAAATTTCAAGAGATTTTAATTTCACAACGAAATATGGGGTGTACTTTATTAAAATAAACTCCAATAAATCATTAAAAAGCATAAAAAAATGGAAGTTTTGCATAAAATTGTAAAAATTGGTCAACTTTATAACGAAAGTGTAAAGTTAGTAAAGTATGAACAAGTATATTCAAATTGTCTTAATGATTTTACTTCTTTCCCCATGCGTGGGAAATTCAAGTGTGGTGGGGGATTTGTATCTTAAAGTACGAAATTTATTTCACTTAATACGATTTATACTTTTACAAATATTGTGTAAAACCGTCATTGTTCTTTATTTCAGCAAAAAAAAAACTAAAACATTCGAGTTTTGTAATAGCAAAATAACGGAACTACGTATAATAATGAAAATGAAGGAGTGGATGCTTTGATTAGAGTGAAAAAAACATTTGTAAAAGGAACTTGGCATTTTTTTTTTTTTTTTTTTTTTTCCCTTTTCAGATTCAATTTCACGGTACTTTTACAGTAAATTTTAAGAGATTACTTTTTAAAACAAAATACAGTCGACTCCGGTTATAGTGAACCTCTGGGGACCAGCAAATTTCGTTCACTATATCGGAAGTTCACTATAAGCGAAGTGTCCCCATATGAACAAGGAATACATTATATACATAAGAAAAAAATAGTGTTTTATACCCCGCACTGAATGTTTGTGTGAATCAAACATAATTAATTGTATTAATGTCTTATTACTCCTAAGTGCTACAATAATTTGCGAGATTCATTCAATTGGTGAGTGGTGAGTGGTGAGAGGTTATAGTGAACCTCTGGGGACCAGCAAATTTCGTTCACTACATCGGAAGTTCACTATAAGCGAAGTGTCCCCATATGAACAAGGAATACATTATATACATAAGAAAAAAATAGTGTTTTATACCCCGCACTGAATGTTTGTGTGAATCAAACATAATTAATTGTATTAATGTCTTATTACTCCTAAGTGCTACAATAATTTGCGAGATTCATTCAATTGGTGAGTGGTGAGTGGTGAGAGGTTATAGTGAACCTCTGGGGACCAGCAAATTTCGTTCACTATATCGGAAGTTCACTATAAGCGAAGTGTCCCCATATGAACAAGGAATACATTATATACATAAGAAAAAAATAGTGTTTTATACCGCGCACTGAATGTTTGTGTGAATCAAACATAATTAATTGTATTAATGTCTTATTACTCCCAAGTGCTACAATAATTTGCGAGATTCATTCAATTGGTCGGAAGGTGCTATAGTCAATCAAGCAATAGCTTGTAGTGGTAATTCTTAACTTGTGTTATTTCACCGGGAATGGAAAATGGAATCGTTTAAGCACTGAGAGTATCGTACAAAAGGAGTACGTGGAGGCATACACTACAAGACTTGGGCTGTTTTGCAAGGGAATTGAAGAGCTAAAGATTAGTATGCATCACTGCAATGGATAAATTTTTGATTTCACAGCGGTCAAGAGTCTAAGCTCTTTCTCTAGTGCGCTATTGTTCCTCCCCCCATAGAGATGAGACGGGCTCAGCCCGAGCCCGAAAGCCCGAGCCTGAGCCCGGGCCCGACTCGGGCTCGGCCTCTGTAATTCACGATTGCGTTCGGGCTCGGGCTCGTGAAAAATTTCTCCTTTGAACATACTCCTTGAAACAGATTTTAAAAAGTGATTCATGGGATAAATAGACACACTTATTTAAAAAAATAGCGGCACGGGAGACTAGAAGGTGTGTGAAGCTCCAAAATTTATTGTATCCTATTAATGAAGTAGTTAATTTTATTTGTCTTTAGCTGAAATTTCAGGCTCGGGCTCCAACTTTAATAATATTGCTCGGGCTCGGATTAAAAGTCTTCGGGCTCGGGCTTCAAAAAATGAGCCCGAACTCATCTCTACCCCCCCCCCCTGCCATGTTAGACTATTCCCCTGTATTTCGGGACAGATGTTTGATAATCTCTTTGTGTATTTGTCGAACGCAATACAGACAACCTTTGAGAATGTAGACATAGAAAAACTTCCTCTCTGCCATTTCTAGAATTTTCGAAGTTCAGTTTTTAGGTTCACTATAAGCGGAGTCATGTTCACTAAAACCGAAAAATGCTATGCACATTTCTAATGTAAATGAATCGGGACTAACGATTTGTGTTCACTATAGCTGAAAGTTTACTATATCCGGGTTCACTATAACCAGAGTTGACTGTATGGGTCGTAATTTTATTAAAAATATACTTCAAAATATATTAATTCAAAAGAGTGGTGGGATTTGTATTTTAAACTACCAAATTTTTTCACTTAATGAAATCTACACTTTTACAGACAATGTGTACGGCTGCCATTATGCTTTATTTCAACAACAACAACAGCAAACATTAAAAAAAAATTTAAATTTTGCAATCCTAAAATAACGGGAATTCGGTTGCCAGCAAATTTTTCATAATCACGCAAATTTTCGGACCCGGAAATGACCGAAAACATTGTTTTAGATTCCAATTTTATCGTACTCGGCATCATCTGCAATTTTTCTCTCTATATATGCTAGTCTGCAACTAGAGGAGGAAACGGGACACTTGCCCTAAGCATAGTGCTGTTACATGAAAATGGAAATGGAAGAAAGGGAGCGCCAAAACAAAGGTTTGTCCTGGGCGGTGTGATCTCTAGTTGCAGCACTGTATATGCATAATATTTGGAAATAATCTGTTACAGGGCTGCCAACATCTTTCAACCTTTATGTGTAGTACAAAAAATAAAAATGTGTAGTTTTCAATGTTTCATGTGTAGTTGCGTGCTTTTGTTATACTAGATGCGCCTTGGGACCATGATATTTTGTATCACCTACACTAAAACACCCTGAAGTTATTGCATTATTGCCCTTAAAAACTAACTAAAAAAAAGTTACATTGAGAAAATAAAAATATGATACTTATTAATTAACAGCACAAATGCTACAAACAGATTCATTTTCTACATTATCAATTGCTAATTGGCCCACATTCAAAATACATCCTACTTTGATTTTTGGTGCAAAAATGCCGTTTTTGACGGCGCCAAAGAAACAAAGTAGCTGTGAGCATTTTCAAATGTGTTTTCCAACTGAATACACTGCTAAAATTTGAATATTTGTTATAAGAATTTAGGGTAAAGAATCTAAACAACACAAATTAAAAAAATATTAAGTAACAATTGATTTTTATGTGTGTGTGTGGGGGAGGCTCCGCAACCCTCAATCCAGCGTTTCATCTTAACGATAAAAATTATCGAAAAACTAAAAAATAACAACAAAAAGAATTTAAAAATGTTAAGAAAACGTTGTGAAAAAGAATAAAAACTGAATGTAGTGCAGAATTTATTCGCATTTCCAGAAAAACGTCAAATACATTTATCGCTAATTTTGGAGCCAAAAAAAAGTAGGATGTATATTGAAGCTTAGCCCTTTTTGCCCGCAATCTTTTTTTTTTTTTTTTTTCGCCTCAACTGATACGTGTTACTGCACTACTCAACTGCAAGCGTTAATTCCGTTATTTTAACATAGCGATAAACCACGGAGTCCTATAAAGTAGCACGTGCACGCGGTATACTAAACCAAAATGATAACATCAACGGATAAATAAACTATACGTCTAAAGAATGCCAAAGCACGCGACTTAGTTTGCAATGATAGTTCAATCCGTTCGCGCGCAATTCATATTTATTTCCCTACAGCACAAAGTAGAGAGGGAACCGAGAAGTTTCAGCGCACGCACGATCAAGGAAAATAGAGGATGTTCGCGCCCCGTATTTCTGTTGCCCAAGCCCAACGGGAGCCTAACATGGTAGGAACGGTAGCTTTCGTTGACGTCAAGAAAGCCGTCTGAGCAGAGTCATCCCATTGGCCAAGATCCGTTAGCGAACATTTCCGTGGCTGGGAAGAGAGCCAAGGAGTCGAAAAATCTTAAGGCCAGCTAACTTGCGCCAATGTCAAGTCGATTACTTGGCAGGGGTGCGCAGATATCTTTCTATCCACGTACAAAACATAAAATAAGATAGGGATATTGAAATATAAAAAAATACCAAATTTAATAAGATGGTACATTTTTGGCTGTAGATTTCTTTACCTTGAAAAAGATGGAAAAAAGCGTAGTTCTCAACATGCGTTGCGTAGAAAAAGTAAACAATGCGTAGTTACTACGCCAAATGCGTAGTAGTTGGCAGCCCTGCTGTTATAGGAATGCCGAGGAAGGAAAAAATTGCAAGTGCGCAACATAGTAAAAAAAGAGGGGGGGGGGGGGGCAACGATAGTATCTCTTATCGTGTGCGGCGACAACGGATTTTATTCATAATTACATAATTATTAAAGAACTCCCGACACTTCTGGGATCGGAAAGAATTTGACCCTCTTGGACAAATTTTTAATTTTCCAATCGATGAATTCAAAATAGTTTCAATGGTCCTCCCCACCGCACATTTTCGCAATGTCGATTGGGCTTTTGCTGAGCGCTTAGTTACAGTGAAAATGAACATCCCAGGGCGGGTGCAGTCGACAAAAGACTTGCATTCTCGCAATCGCCGACGATTTCATTTTTGAGGAGCCGCCGCAAAACAGACACAAATTTTGTACTGACAGTTTCCACCCCATTCTCCGTCTAAAATTGCTCTATATCAGAGCTGTCATCAATTTGGCTCCGATGCTGCCTGAAATTTTCGATATTTTCAAGTAGTATTTCCCGACTTTCCCGCGCGCCGTGCGAAACATTCAGGTACACTTCGCCACTGCTGGACACCCTGTCAATCAATCGATTTTTTCCTATTCTTTTTAGTACATCAACAGACAGGAAAGGGGGGGGGTTACCCCACACTTCCAGAACTGCCTTTGCCTTAATCTTTCCGTGCAGCCAGCCTTAAGTTTGGATGAATGTGTTTTGAAAATCTGAAAAAATAAACAATAAAGTGGTGTTTATTAATTACTTGCAGCATTTATAAAACACCATAAAGCTTCATTTACAGTAGGAAATAATTTATTGCTATGACTACTCTTCTGAATGACAGATTGTTTCTCTAACGAGATATTTTATGACCTGAGCTACAGCAACAGTTTTAACCCTCTCCTCAGGTGGGGAGGGAGAAGAGTGGACACTCACCAGATGCCCCCCCCCCCTTGCACACAATGCATTAATACTAGAATAAACAAATCAACTTCCTTTCTCAAAGGAAATCACTCGTGAAATCAAAATACGAATTAATGATGTTAAGGAAAAGATACATAAAATAATTTATCGCAATGAAATCAACACAAAAAAAATTAAAGACTAAGAATTTGAATGAAATGGGAAAAGCGTAGTAGAGCTGCTAATCGTGACCTAGTGCTTCATTTCTTGACCTTTTCTTGACTTTCGTGACCTTTTTACCGTTTGACATTTCTGTGACTTTCGTGACCTTTGCATGATGGTAAACTCCCTGTAATAGTGAACAGATTTTAAAGTTTTTACTCAATCAATAAGAAAATTTCATTGAATTAATATGAACACTCATTTTCAACTCCCCATTAAAAAAAAAAATAAATAAATAAAAAATCAGAGTGTACAAAAATTACAAAGGATTAGAGAGAATAAGAAAAAAAAAAGCCTGCTTCTGTAGTTTTCACTGCAAGTAAAAACCTCATTGTTGTCATTTTTTAAAGTTTCCTTTAGAAATAAAGCTTGATTTTGCAACTATGCAAGTATTTTATGAACAGGGTGTTCCAAAAAAGGTGGTAACTCACTTTAATTATTTATCTAGAGATAAGTGGGTAGTGTAAATTAAAAAATGTTCAAAATATGGTAGGGAAACAGATTACATTTTTTAAAAAATCCTGTGGATAATTTTCAAGAAGTTACACTTTTTAAATTAGTATACAACCCCAATACAAATAAATTCCCGATTAGAAAAATGTGCTTCGTGTGTGTACAAAATTTGAAAATCCTAAAAATATTAAGACAAGTACAGCACAACCTGGAAAAATCCAGATTTTAGAGATTTTTAGAACTGTACCATAAAATACTGATAAAGTGCCACACACCCTGGCTTTTCACTTTAAATCCATTTGTATTTGAAATAGTAACCAATAAATGCTATTATTACGGTAAAAGTTCAAATAATTGGCATACTCAAAAAATGCTGAGTGCTTTTTAATATAAATTCCAATGTTACAGTTATCAAATGTAATTTTTTTTTAAATTAAACAATTAATTATCTGATGGATCCATGCTTATATTTCGTTATTAGCATGGTTATCAGGTAAATAGCTGGCCAGTTGGCTGGAGAGAAACATTTTTACCTAACGCTTCCCTGTCTCTCCTTTACACTTATCTCATCCATTACAGCTGGCATGGTGAGCAATAGATTATTCGAATAGAAGGAAGGTTTTTTTCTTTTCACCTGTTTACAAAAGGTGTACTAAGAGCAAGAGTGTGTCCACTAAAATCCGTTGTCACCCCACTGCTTACAGTGCTACTTGGCAGATAAATTTTGAGTTACTGCTTTTATCTCAAAAACGGTAGGAGATACATGAAAAAAAGCCAGTTACAAAGTTCTTCTGCATCACTGATTTATTAAGAGAAGACATCTTGAGCACAATAATGTTAAAAATTGAATGTGTAAAAACCTATTATACTTTTGCCAGCGTGTCACCAGCTCTATTGTACAACTTCCAGCTGGAATTGCAGACCAGCCTCCAGATGTGTATTGTTGCTGATGGAAAATACTGTTAGTATGAAGGATAAATGAGCTTAATGTCAGGTTAGTGCAGGTTTTAAAAATTCAAAAAAAAAAAAAAAAAAAAAAAAAAAAAAAAAAAGCATTTTATGCCTTCTATCAGTAGCAGCATTGTGTAAATTAAGTTTTTTCTTTTTTTCTTACTAAATCAATGAAGCTGAACAACTTTGTTTTTAACTTTTTCCCTGTATTTTGGATCACTTTTGAGATAAGAACGCTATCTCCGAATTTAGCTGCCAGAGGACACTGTAAACAGTTTCCTTGCATAGCGCATGGCAACATTTGCATGTATAAACATTGATTTATTTTTTATTAAATTGGATGCTGTTATTAATCAAAAATTAAATAGAAATTGTAAGCTTCCTAAATTAGTGGCAAATAATTCAAAACAATCTATGGGGAAAACATTTAATGCTATACTAATACATGCATTTAAATATATATATGTGTGTGATTAAACAATTACAAAAATAATAATAATAATAAGTTTTTATCTTTTAAACATTTTTAACAATGTTTGTTGCTTATGTTTTGGTTTTGTGCAATCACTTTTTCTCATATTTAGTAAACAGACATAATTTTGTATTCTGCAATAAAATTTCTTTGTTCTAAGCCTTGAATTGTTCTTATCCAATGTATTTATGTTGGATACATAATGTTACACGTGTTATGTTTTTCATCACAAATTTCATTCTTACTGCCATCATTGCTGTTGTCTTCAATGGTTCGAATGTTTCTTTCTCTGTTTTTGCAAGAAAATTGTTTTCTCTTTTCACTACTGTTCATTGTAGGTAAATAGCCACAATCAGCGACAAACTAGTGCTAATTGACGTAACTCGCAATTCAACCACACTGGTAATTACTGTAAAGCCGGTACGGTTAACCTTTACAGGGTTTCTACAGATTTCACAGCTTTTGCTTCCCTGACATCTATCACGCTCTTCCCTGACTTTATCTAGCGTGCTTTCCCGATTTTTGCATTTCTATTTTTAACATTACATCCTTTAATTAATAACTTTTTATATATTTTGCCCCTTTTTTTACAAATAATAATAATAATAAAATTAATATATACAAGAATCTTATTTGACATCACTGGATTCTAACAAAAACCATGTTTGATAATAATTTAGCATAAAATTAAGCATATTTCAACTGCACAAGATATGCTCATAAAGGACACATTTTAAAATTATTTATAAGGTTAAATGAGAAAATGAAAATAAAACAATTTCTATACTTAGTTTCAAACAGCAAGTATTTTCTTGATTTTACCGCAAAATTCAATTTTTCTTGCATTTCCCTGACTTTTTTTCCAAATCCCTGACTTTCCAGGTCTGTAGAAACCCTGCTTTAACAAACTGTGGGACAAACTTAAGAATGTGAAGTCATGGGCTGTATAACTGGGATTTTGAAAGGTTTATATGAGAATCAGATATGTTCCGCATACTGGATAAAAGCTGGGGCAAGTCGGAGGTTGCTCATGTATGCTGTAATTAGCAAAAAATTTTACCAATGACGTCACTGACATATACTTATTGGCAGCAAAGTATCAAAAGTTTAGTTGTGCCATCTATTGGACAGTCGAAAAGCGAAAATAACAAATCACAAATTCTGGGGAAAGTGTCCGGTTTTTGGAGGTTTCCTGATTTTCGAATTCCAGTTTATCGAGGTTATACTGTACATGTTCATATAAACCATCTTTCAATGGCTCTTGAAGGTGAAAAAATTAGACTCGATGATCGCATCTTGGCTGTAAAAAATTATAAAAGAAAACAACGTTTTGGATTGTAGCAATAAATGTTTACATTCGAAATCATGCATAGTCCCTTATCAACATTGGTTAAGGATATTTCTGAGACATTTTATGATAAAAGGCTGAAAATGTGTACACCATCTCTTTAGTGTATGGGGCACATTTTACTAAATGGGGGAATTTTTTGTACAGGAGTTGTATACAAATTTACAAATTGAAACTTTTTGAAAATTAATAAATGAAATTTTCTCTTAATATAGTCCTTTTTCCTAATTTATTTTGAACATTTTTTCAATTTACAGAGGCTGCTTATTTCTAATAGATAAAGAATTAAAGCATATTAGCACCTTTATGGAACACCCTGTATAAAGATAACACTGAAAGAAGTAAGAATTCTTATACAAATAACAAATGTTAGCGAGATAATTATTTTTTCTTTAAATAATGTTTGAATGACTAATTCAGTGCAAATTTATTTTTTCAGAATTTTTAGTTAGATATTTTCAAATTAATGCTTTGTGTACTATATTTTTTAAGAGGCATTGCACAGGCAAATCAGGCAGGAGGTTTCCATAACCATCTCAGAATTTCATGAATTTTGTTTCTTGTGTTGTCTTATCCAATGAAAGATTAAACCTGAAATATTTTTGATTTACCTCTTTTATTTTCGGAGTTATGGGGGGGGGGGGTGTCAAAGTACCAAAGAGGAGTGACGTAGAAATAATTTAGGGCCATTTTTGCCACTTTAATGTCTCGACGGTGACTGGCTCTGAGATGATTCAGAGAAATTTTTATCTGATAATATACCTTGAATATTAACATCTCAAACTGAAAATTCATTCGAAAATAGTCAGAGCCTCCAAATAAGGGCCCCCCAAATATCCCCAAATTTCATAAAAAATACAGTTCTTAAGAATGCTTTAAATCTTGACTTTGACATGATGTAGAAAAATTTTTGCATAGTGTAGTTATATATCTTCATTTAAGTGAATCCAATGTTTAAAAAGTTTGAAAGCCCCCAGGACCCCTCTGTAAGGGGCCCCAAACATGGTCCTTAAAGCTAATTTATGCAATTCTGAAGGACTAGTACAGCTGAAGTCGATTTTGCACATGAAATCTATTGGCATGGAGATACAGAATAACCTAGTAGTTTCATATTATGAAAAATATTTTTTGAAGGTACAACTGTTTCCAAGAAAAATCCCAAAAGGTACCTTCCTATTTGGGACATTCCACTGACATGCATGCGGCATTTCAGTGTCACTTTTAGAAGTTTAATCAACTGTAGCAATATTGAAAATTAAACTTATCCTGCTGGTATCCCAAATATATACTCCTATATAACAAATAGTTCTTTTACAGAGGCACCCATAAGAACTACATTATGCTGTATGGGGATATTTAACTACTGAACTGATTCGAAGACTTTTTTCACTGATAGAAAGCTACACTATTCCTGAGTATTATAGGCTACCTTTCATGCATGTAGCATAAATAGTTCTTTTATACAGGGACATTCAAAAGAATTCTAGCACATTAAGCTATATGGACATCTCTGTAACTACTGAACTGATTCTAAAGATCTTTCCACTAAAAGCTACACTATTCTTGAGTAACAGAAGCTAAAATTTATGCACGTGGCATAATTTACAGGAACACTCAAAATAATTCGTAAATAATGTCATAATTGTCTCCATTCATTAAATGAGGGGAAAAAATACTATCCAAATTTATTAGCTCTACATATACCTTATACTTCATTTAAAATTAAAAAAAAAAAGTAAATAATATTTAAATGCATCATTTTTGTTTATAGTGCAAGTGTCATCAATTTCCATCTTGGTATTCATACATGCTTCATTTCTCTCTGAACCTAATTCTAAAATCAATGCTGACAAAGTTGCTGGTAGAAGCTAGTATTTAATAAATATGAAAATGTTTTGACCTCATATAAAAAAATCATTTTAACTGTCCCAGATGAAAAATGTTAACAGAATTAAAATCACACCCACACAAAAATGTCAAACTTACTATAAAAAAAAGTGTTTTATGCCTGTTCTATAAATAAGACATTGTTATTAGTGAGGTGTTCAGATTTATTAATATTTGTTTTGTTTCCTTGTAATAATCTATATGTGTTATGATTTGAAAATAATCTAAAATAACTTATTATACTAGCGAGCGATCTATGTTTAGTAAAATTGAATTTCAGATGACTATTTTGTGTAATGTTTAAATTGTGTGACTTATCCTTTTGGGTTTTTTTAATTTCCTTCATGGCACACTTATCCGATTTCGGCCATTTGTTCTGGTTGTTCCACGCACTAACGCCAAAACAGGTTGCCAGATCGGAAGAACAAAACTTTTCTAATTGATGGGGTATTGGTATTATCGTAACTTTTTGATAAATAATTAATGTTAAAAATGTTTATATGTGGTTTTTTAAAAAAGCCGACTTTTCCTTTTCTTTATGCCAACATTTTTTTTTTTTTAATTTTTTTTTTTTTAATGAATTTTTTGTGCAGACATCATATTTTGGTTTCTAATGTGTTTGCTAAATTTTAAGTTTTGGTTTAAGCATTTTTTTTTATGCCAAAGTTCTTTTCTCTATATTAAGTTTATTTTTTATTTGCCTTTTTCTCTTTTTTTTTTATAACCCTTTTCACTCCATTAATTTTTTATATAAATCGATTGACTCAATATTCGATATGTAAAGACATCGAATGCGGCGGAAGAATCCCACGTGTATGAAAAATCTGAATACTTTGAAAACGACAAAATAACCAACAAAATAGTTAATTTTCTTATAAATTTCTACTTTACTTCAACAACAAAGCAAGTTTTATAACATATTTAAGCATACAAAGAAATGTAAAAATAAAGTTCATAAGCGAGCTTTGATGGTGTACGAATTTTGAGTGGCTGCAATCGCTCTCTTCCTCGAGTTTCTTGCCTGGCTTGGAGCTGAAGATGCCGACTGTAGATCCCGAACACATGGAGTGGTGGACTCAATGACTTGATGATGGAAGTAAAGCCTGAATAGAGCTGCTAACATGGGGGCCCCCTAAACCTTTCGTCATGACACTGTTTTTTTCTTTTATCTTTCTTTCTATCCCTATCGTTTTTTCTTTTTTTTAAATATTTTTTAGTCAAAATGAATTATTTAAATTTAATATTTAGTAAATTTTTTGAGGATGATTTAGGTTTAAGGTTAAATTTTTATGTAATGGTGTTAAATTTACTCAATTAAAATGATGTGTTTTAGATATTTTAAATAAATAGTTGTTAAATGTAATCAGAGTATTTCTCAGTTATTTCTTGGTCTTTTTCTTCTCTTAGTTAGCATGGCGTCCCTGCGCCATTTTGTTTTAGCCACTACCGTCAGAGCTGGGGGGTTTGACAAATTTAACCACTATACCATATTATGGCCTCTTTGCCATTTGTTTTAGGAAAGAAATATATTAATAATGCTTGATAATTTTTTTTTTTTCTTTTACTTAAACATTATTTTGGAACTTTGGAAATTTAGGCTTTTGTTTAAATCCATGGCATATGTATCATTTTTTTAAAAATTAATTAATATTTTAGAATAGCTTTACAATTATCCAATGAATACTTTGCTTAAGTAATGTTGCTTATAATAGTGTGCTCTCCATCTTTAAATGTTTTTTTTTTCCTTAATTAATGATATCTGCTTTGTTCATTTTATTTTATTTTATTTTATTTTATTTTACCTTAAAGTCCGTTTTCTTTAATAACAAATTTGTTGCCCCTTTTCTATTCCCATTCTTCTCATGTGTTCACATCATTTAATTTTTTCCCCCCTAAATTTTGGATATGTTTCTGCTCATGATAGCATTTAATTTTAAGTTCTGAGTGTTTTTCTGTGCTGCAGGGTGGCTACAGAAATTGAGAAAAAAAGTTCCCTGATTGTTCCCTGACTATCTTTATCAAATTTCCAGAACTAATTATATACATACCATAATCTTTCGTGCAAATCACCATTGTGTATCATGCACCAACAGGTGAATGCTTCATATAGGGAAATAAATAATAGAAAACCACAAAAATGCTTAATATAAATAAAATTGTAGTTCAGTTTCATAAATCCAAACATAAAATTTAGTTGAACACTAAAAGACAATATGTAGCAGAAAGTTTCCTCGTTTTATAAAGATAGTGTTCAATTTTAAGCGTAAGGATGACTGATCAAAATAAACTGGCCACCTAGTCAACTTATTTTATTTCAATCAATGTATCGTTTCAAATTTTCAAAAATATGTAAAAAGGCTTAAAAATGAGCACTATCTATAAAAAAAAAATCGTCTTGCGGGGGAGCTTAGCAGGCATCACTCAAATGTCCCATCACTTTAAAAAAACACAACAGTGCAGTAGAAGACTAAATCATTTTTTACCATTCATTTTACCTATGACTTCCCCAGGAAGCAATTCACATGCGAAATTGATTTACATGCTGATATGATTCGCATATTCGGTTTCTTGTATGATCCGCATCTTAGAACGAGTCTGAATACATGCGCATTTCAGATTCGTATAGTGATAGTGCCTACATCTCTTGAGTCTCGGATTCATATTTCTATGTTCTCGTATGATCTGGCTACAGATTTGGTTTCAGATTTGTAAAATGTCTGTATTTGTAAATCAGTTGAGTATCGTGTGATCCAGAATGGAGCCATGCATCAGATTGACAATTAAAAGTGATCTAGTTCACCAGGCAAAAACGAAAGTTCCCTGATTTATAAATATTTTTGCAAAATTCCCTGATATTTCCATGATTTTTCCAGATTGATAAAGTACCCAGATTTTTCCATGTTTTCTCTGATCTGTCTACACCCTGTGTGCAGTTCAAGCTTTTTTTCATCAGTTTAGGGACTGGTTTGTTCATTCAACGAACTTCTTTTCTGACAGCGTCCACAGTTATAAATTTTTGCCATTTTCGGAGTTTGAAATCACCATCTTGGTCTGTTGCTTTTCTCTTCATGCAAAAAGGCATTTCCTGCGTGTTCTGTCATGTTTCTCAGAAGACACAAGCTGGTTGGCAGTAGCTGATTGGCTGAGAGAGGCGCGTGGTGGAGTGGAGGCAAGAGGGGAGCAGGAGTCAGTTGAGCTTGGGACGTGAGAGAAGCAGGTGGCTGCAGGGAGCTGATGTTCCTTTTGTCTACTGAGTAAGAGCGAGCCACATCGTAGTATGGCGGGTGTGCCAAGAGAAAAGGTGCCACTTCAGCCTTTTAGATCAGAGTAGTCTCGGGGCCAGTCATAGACAGATTCTATAGAGGAAGGCGTAGAGGAAAAAATTTCTATCAGAAAATTCTACCGGCGGGAGTGGGTGCCGAGATCCAGAGATGTTCAGCGACACCTAGCGCATCATCCACCCTCTGTGTGACATCATGCCTGGAATTCCCATCAAGTGACATCCTTTTTTTTTTTCGTTTTAGTACTGGAGGTGTCTACTGCGAGTTCCTGAAGTTTTTTGTTGCAGAATGTTTAAATTTTCTACCTGGCACGGTGGGTTGAGACTCTCGGACTATCTTACTAGGATGATTTCCATCTGCAGCATCCAGTTTAGCAAGCACCACAGTCCGTGCAGACAACGCCACGACAACCAAAAATGTATCAAGAGCTCCCTTCTTTAGAAATTGGGAAGGACTGAGCCGTGAAGACACCGATTTTGTAACGTTTGTGCCATTTTGGTGCGGACACCATGTCCCTCTACCCCCTTAACGATGTTTCAAACCTAGTGACTTGTCCCCTTTAACAACCCTTTTTTTTATTTTACTTCCTTTTATTCTTTTTTTTTTTTTGCAAGAAAATAATAATTCAACTAAATGATCTTTGTAATAAGTAAATCTGCAACAATGATTTTGTGTGTCAAGTCAGATATTAAACTTTGATAGTTTTCAGGTATGAGAGGCCTCTCAATCAATATATATAACTACAGTACAATGCATAGCAAATATGATCTTTCATAATTCTTTTTTTTTTTTTTTTTTTTTTTTTTTGAGATGTTTAATTCATATGTTTGTAGAGAGTTTGAATATGCTATCTTTGTGAATAATGAAATTTAGCCTAACTGCAGAGAAATAAATTTGAATTGATCATCGATGCGAGAGTAAATGTAGTTGCTCTATAATTGATTAATTATGTTGGTGGTGCTCTAAAGTGTATCAATAGTTTTTTTTTTTTTTTTTTTTTTTTAATAGCAAACTAAAGTGCAATATATATTGAGTGATTATGTTTAACTATTAGGCAAATGATTTAAAATTAAGACTCACCATCATCTTTTCAATAAAAAAGTTATTGCTCGCTAACATGTCTCTTGATTGTTTGTGCATGTTACACCCACACCAATTTCTCTTACAGTTGAGGTAATTCCAACAAAGATCTGCGGTTTGATTTTTTTTTTTTTTTTTTTTTTTTTTGTATTTTGCAATGCCCAAGTTTTCACAAAGCAATGTTTTTTTTTTAAATTTGGTAAAAATTTCTTAATTGACAACATGGCATTAGATAGCATTTTAAATTGTTGCTGTTTTTAAAATATAATTTCTTCTGATGGAAAAAAGCACAAAGTTGTTGATATTGAGCTAAACTTTTACTATGATGTGGAATATGAAACGTTATTTGACATCGGAAGGGTTATCGCTTTATCAGAACAAGATGAGATTGCTACGCTGAAATATTTGCATGCAGTACCTGGCTCAGATTCTTTTACTTAGCCACGCCAAGATGACACAGAAACAGTTACTGCAGACAAAGATATTTTTTGGTCCAATTGAATTTACTTCAGCTACTCCATTACCATTATTAATGTAAAAAAGGATCAAAACAGCTCACAATCAACTATACAATAGACTCTATAATAAAAGTACATAATAACCTGAGAATTCTTTTTTTTCTTTTACATATTACTTTTTGTGTGAAGTGATGCTTGCCGATTTTGTTGTAAAATGGTATACAAGTCAGAAATAAATGATGTAGATTTGTGACAACTTCTTTTATCCACAATATTATTTACTTTTTGTTTATTTTAAATAAAGTATAAGACATGGTATATGTAGAGTTAATAAATTTAGATAGTATTTTTTTTTCCTCGTTTGGCAAATGGAGACAGTTATGACATTGTTTATGAATTATTTTGAGTGTTCCTGTAAATTATACTAAGTGAATAAATTTTAGCTTATGTTACTCAAGAATACTGGAGCTTTCAGTGGAAAAATCTTTAGAATCAGTTCAGTAGTTACAGAGATGTCCATATAGCTTAATGTGCTAGAATTCTTTTGAATGTCCTTGCATAAAAGAACTATTTATGCTACATGCATGAAAGGTAGCCTATAATACTCAGGAATAGTGTAGCTTTCTATCAGTGAAAAAAGTCTTTGAATCGGTTAAGTAGTTAGATATCCCCATATAGTGTAATGTAATGCTTATGAGTGCCCCTGTAAAAAACTATTTGTGATATATGGAGGATATATTTGGGATACATGCAGGATAAGTTTAATTTTCAATATTGCTGCAGTTGATTAAACTTCTAAAAGGAACACCGAAATGCCTCGCATGTGTCAGTGGAATGTCCCAAATAGGGAGGTACCTTTTGAGATTTTTTTTGGAAACAATTGTACCTTCAAAAAATGTTTCTTCATAATATGAAACTACTAGGTTATTCTGCATCTCCATGCCAATAGTTTCATGTGCAAAATCGGTTTCTGCTGTACCAATCCTTCAAAATTGCATAAATTAGCATTAAGGACCCTGTCTGGGGCCCAGTACAGAGGTGCCCAGGGGGCCTTCAAAAATTTTTAACATTCGATTCACTTTATATGAAGATATATAACTGCACTGTGCAAAAGATTTTTCTACATCATGTCAGAGTCAAAATTTAAAGCACTCTTAAAAACTGTATTTTTTATGAAATTGGGGATATTTGGGGGGGGGGGGCTTATTGCGGGGCTCTGTTTTTTTTTTTTTTTTTTGAATGAATTTTCAATTTGAGATGTAAATATCCAAGGTATATTATGAGATAAAAAGAAAAAATTCCTGAAGCACCTCAGAGCCAATCACAGTTGAGACAATACATTGGCAAAAATAGCCCTAAATTATTTCTACGTCACTCCTCTTGGGTACTTTGACCCCCCATCACTCCAAAACTAAAAGAGGTAAATCAAAAATATTTCAGATTTGTTCTTTCCTTGGGTAAGACACCACAAGAAAAAAATTTCATGAAATTCTGAGATGGTGATGAAAACTTTTTTCTTTTTTTGCCAGATTTTCTCTTGCAATGCCTCTTAAATTACAAAACAAATTTACATGATCTCAACAACTGATATCATTTCAGAAATTCATATGATAATCTCTCTTATTTTCACCATCTTTTCAAAAAAGAAAGTTGTAAGCATTAATAAAAATGTTTATATGCTATATAGTAACAATATTTACCCCCTTAACTGCCATATTAGGGAACCCCCCCCCTCCCCTTTTCAAAGAAATAAGCACATGTAGGGCGAATGCTTCTTCAAATTGAAGTTATTGCTTGTCAAAAAATTTAGAGTATTTACAAAACTAGCAATAAATTATTGAGGAAATTATTTGAGATAGGCATATATATACATCCTGCGCAGTTAAAGCATCTACTGCGCAAAACGTAATTATACGCCCAGGGCAGTTAAGGGGTTAAGTAGTGTTGCTTTAATTAGTTTAAAAATAATAAAACAATAATTATATTTAATATTCAAAGGAAATGCTTACTAAAAGGGGACTTAATTTATGCATCAAGGGAGAAGCAACAAGTAAGAGCTTGGCTTTAAGACCTTGTCTATACTGCGGTGGCCAACTTCGCAAAACAAGAACTGGATTAGGCTCCTGTATTAAAATCCAACATTTAGAATGGTGTTGAGTTTGTAAATAAAATAATTTAAAAAATTTGCAAATGTTCTATGACATAATACATACCTGAGTCAAAGAATTATAAAGATCTAAAAGTTTCTCTAACCAAGAAAGTAACTTGTTTGCAATAGCAACATCCTTTTGGGGACATTTTTGCAGTGATGAATAACCAATGATGGGGTAACGTAATGGAGTAGACCCAAAGTTAGCAACAAGATTCTCATTATATGCTAAACTAACAGCAGGAAAGTATGCATATCCTGGACCAATTTGGACATTGTCAAAAGCATCTCCCAGATAATTTCCATTTCTAAATAATTAAATTAAAAGTATTCATTACTATCATTGCTTCTGAACTCTTTTTCAATAAGAGTTAATAGCATGTATTAAAACAAAAGAATAAATAAATAACTTCTCTTTGTTTTTAATCTTCATTTAAAGTATCTAAATGGGTAACAAAAAATATACAAAATTAAAATTGCAAATTTTACTTATGTAAAAAGTAATGCATAAAGCAAAATTTATTCTCAAATTATTCTGTGAAATTATTCTCACAGGCTCTTGCTTTACTAGGAAATAAAAATAAATTAAGATTTATAAGCTTATTTCAAATAATAAAAATTACCTGTAGAATCCAATAACACCTTTATCCAAATCTATGGCACATCCAATTGTATCTCCAGTTAACCATGACTACAGAAAAGAAATAATAAAATAGGTTACAACAGGGAAAAAATGTCGGGTTTTGACCTAGCTAGTAAACGACACTAACTTATTTTGACACATGCAAAACAAATATTTATGTACACAATATATTTGTTATAAAACCCCAGGATGCTAAATGCACGACATATCATATTTTAATGTCATGTAGAGCTTATTAAAGCTACTTTTTACTTCTGTATTCATGCATATATTTTGTTTCTTAAGACTTTTTTTTTTCCTTGGCGGACCGGGGGGGGGGGGGGGATTTTCTTCATATGATTACATTGAAGGTACTTTCGAATACAGTGTTTACTTGCGTAATAATCACACTCTTCTTGCTAATTTTTTTCATTGTGACAGTCCAGGTAGTGCGATTATTATGCGAAGAAATCTACTATGCAATATTGTACACTACAATGCTAAAGCATTAGTGGTATGAAAAAAATACATTATAATAAAATTAGTAACTTATCAAATGTTCCCCAATTATATGCTGTTTATTAAATAGTCTGTTCACCAGTTGCACACATAAAAGGGGCATTTCTCGTTTTATGTTAATATTTTTATTGAAATAAAATTCACAAATAATCTTTGTGAAAATTTTGACAAAAATTTCAATAATGTAATGCATAATAAGTCACTTTAACTGAAGGTACCAATATCACTGTTGTACTGTGAATTGGTCTCAGATGAATCGCCATCATTCCATAAAATGTCATCTTAGCTTCTATCCAAAGTAATGGGAGATGCCTCTCTTTTAAAAAAATTTTGAAATTATATCATTTTGTGGTGGCACGAGATCACCTCCATGTAAGCAACACCTGGCAATTGAAGGCTGGTGTTATTCTGAGTCGGCTGGGCTGAACGCTTAAAGAACTTCTAATACAATAATGGTGTTCTAAAGTCAACGGCAAACATCTAAAAGCTAAAACTAGCAGATTTTCTTATTTGGCAGAGGAAACAGGTTGTTAAAAGAAACAGTCTAAAAATGTTTGCATGATGATGACTAATAGATGAAGACCTCTTTTAGCAGATAAAAACAGTTTATTAAAAGATGAGATATAAAGAATTTCTGACAATATACACGACAATATAAAGCACATCTTGTGCGGGAGTCATAGCAAAAACTTAATGATTATATAATGATAACAGCAGACTAGCTGCCGAGCGAGCAAACCTACAAACGATAAAGCTTCACTAGAAGTGAGAGCATTTAAAGGTCCCTGGCAGATGACCAAGTAATTACAACGATGGGACAAAGAGTTACCCGTCATTCCCCAAGAGGAAAAAATGTTACATAGTGATGGGAGAAGTGGCAAATTAGCATCACTGCACATTTTAACAGCCAAAAGAAAATGCGTAGTTAAATTCATGCAATTTGAGCTGCGATAACACTATTATGGATTGCTTAAGATTTAATATATTTTAAAGGTTTTAGATATGCTGGAAGTACTACTGCTTTTAAAAATACGGTAAAGTACGATAGAGTTCAAAGGTAAGTTAAAGGATTTAAGCTATTGCGTTAATCGCGATCTTCATTTACTTGAAAAGGGTTTTTGCATTACATGCAGTGACAAGAAAGGCTATTGAAATAAATGCTTTTGAAAAGCAAACAGCTCATCAAATGGGTAACTTTTGGCCGAGCTAGATTGTGCCTCATTCTGTTACCCAAAATTCTCAAATTCTAAATCGGCTCCCGCAGCACACTTCCCCTACATTTATGACCCAGATTACGAACACACATTCTCCTTCTCACCTACAGCAACAGATGGCACCAGCACCGACCTCTTCCATCGCTCATTTTAAAAGTCAGCAATGAGCGGCAGCGACCTGACAAAGTCCACAGCGAGTGACAACATTCCATAATGCTTGGAGTATCGTTCGTCAGCCTCTCTAAGGGAAGAGAAGTGTGGCAGCACGAGATCACCTCCGTGCACGCAACACCCAACAATTGAAGGCCAGTCAAATGGGTACCTTTTGGTCGAGCTGGATTGTGACTCATTCTGCCACCCAGAGTTTTCGGGTTCCAAACCGGCTTCTGCCGGCTCTCCCTACAATTTGTTATTGAAGTACAGCTGATACAACTACACGTGGTTTGTTAACCCATACGTACAATGGTTGAAGAATCAATGAACGTCCCCCAGTAATTATGACAAGATCTGTTTTGCCTTCTGAAAGAAGTTCTTCACATCATCAACAAGAAGTCATTGGAAGCTATCGAGTACCAGCATGGCTTGATTTTTGAGTAATGCTCCAGATCTTTTGTTCCAAACATCATTGACCCCAATCTCATCCATCCAACCCTTTACTTGAAATCACACACGGATTCAAGATGGAAATCAGTTCTGCTTTTAAAAATAACAAATAGAGGTAGCTTACGTCCATCTGCTGTAATATCAAGCATTACAGTGCAGCACATTTTTTCATATCCACTTGCACACACTAAAAACATTTGAAGGACCTTTTTTCTGCAACAGTTGTGTTGTGCAGCACATCAAAATATACTGCTGTCTTATCAGCATTTTCCATTCCAGATAGGATATAATTTTCTTTTCTTTTTTTTTTTTTTTTTTTTGTGTGTGTGTGTGTGTGAAATCAGATAATGTACTTCTGAAAAGTAGAATTGTGCCCATAAAAGCTGGTGGAAGTTTCTAGCAAACACTTGTTTCTTCTAATTGTTAAATCTTTATGCCACATAAATCTGCAAATAATTAATCACCAGCTTTGAACTTTTCTTTTGAAACATTTTCCCTTATTTCAATTTCCTTTGCAGCATTTCACCCAAAACTGTACATCTGTCATTTCTTAATGCAGAACATAAGAAAGAAATCCATTTTTTTTATCACTGGGAAAATTTCATGCTTTGGTTCACTGAATGATCACTTATTTACATTTGTTTTTTGCAGCAATTATTCTGATTTTCTCCAGTCCCTTAATAATTTTTTACTTACACTCTATTCCCTTTCAGCAGCTCTGTTTCTATTTTCTTCAGCATATTCAATAATATTGAGTTTAAATCCAACCATATACTATTATTCTTTCTAAACTTTCCCATATTGAAGAGGGAAAAATAGTTAAAATAGACTTCAAAAGCACCATGAAATTCACTGAATATGAAATATAGGGTTCTCACAGCATATTTCACTCAAAATTAGTTGAAATAGTGACAACATTTACATACTGAAACAGGATTTGATATTTTGTTTTAGGTATATATGTGGGATCAGGTTAGTCACTGACTCCAATTAACTCACTGGTTTTATTTAAAACGAGACATTTCATGATCTTAAAGTGCATAGCAAAAAGTTGCACGCACAAAATTTATTAACTACGTGAAAATATAAAGATTGGGTTGTTCTATAGATTTTGAGTGTGTGTATAGCATAAGTGCTGTTTAGCCAAAAGGGCTTGTTTGATAATTAAAAAGTATTTTTTTTATTAGTTTGTTTATTTATTTAACTGTAATCAGCCTTCAGCTTCCTACAAATGGAGACTCTTTACCGGGATTGATTTACGGACTAACGTTGAGTAATGTTATTGCAGCATTAACGTTGAGTAATGCTATTGCAGTAATCCAAGGAACTGTGAGTAGAAATTTTATTATATCTTAAAGGAAGAAGTTTATTAAGAAAATATGTCTTGCTTAACGAAAGCTAAGAAATGTGATTTGTTATCATTATGCGAAGAGTTAGGTATCAATATTCTGCCAAATATAAAAGTACCTGCGCTTTTAAAGTTAATTAAAGACTCTGAGGATTTTGATGAAGATTTTGTCAAATCTCGCCTTGAGGTCATAAGAGAAGAAAGAGAAATGGCAATCGCAAGAGAGAGGGAAGAAAGAGAAATAGCAATCGCAAGAGAGAGGGAAGAAAGAGAATTTGAGTTACGACGGTTAGAAATTACTTGTAGACGAGAAACCACAATAGAAAATCCGTTTGAATCTAATAATGAGAATAGAAAACAAACTCCGCAAAATATTATGACGCGATTCGACGGATCGGGAGATATTAGTATTTATCTAGCACTATTCGAAAAACAAATCGGCCGATTAGACATACCTAAAAATGATTGGGTAATGCATTTATTAAGTTTGTTACCATTAGAATTCGTAAATATAATATCGAGAGAATCGGATCCCTTAGCAGATGATTACGATCACGTGAAAAATCTTATTTTAAAGCGTTTTAAGTTAACGGCAGAAGAATTTCGGCAGAAGTTTATCTCTCACAAGAAACAACAGTCCGCCAATTGGCGAGATTTTGCTTTCGAGCTTCGTAACTATTTCGATGAGTGGATTCACGGTATGGAGGTTGGCGATTTTGAAAATCTGAAGGAATTAATTATAACGGATCGCATAAAACAGAGTTTGCCGCATGACATTCAAGAACATTTCATTGATGACCTCCCAAGTATTAAAAAAGTTGATGTGTTAGTAAACAAGCTAGATGATTATGAAGCCGCAAGGCGTAGTTTCAGGAAGGGTAATCGAAGTTCAAATAATTTTGAAATGACTAATAAAAGATCCTACATGAAGGAATCGGATAATGAAAAGTATTTTAATCGTGTCCAAAATAATAATAAATCCAGGTATTCAAATGGCGCGAATAATTCAAATGTTGACTGTGCGATAAAAAATAGAGACAGATCAAAAATTAAGTGCTTCGCCTGTAATCTCTACGGCCATGTCGCTTCTCAATGTTTAAATAGAAAGAATGATTGCCAAATTTCCCGTCATGATTCTCGACAAAATAAAAATTTCAACCAAGTATCTACTTCACATACCAAAAAGGAAGCTAACTTCTATAACTCTATGTCAAATTCCAATAGGATGGAAAAAGATATTGAAATTAACGGGAAGAACGCAAGATGTTTGATCGATACTGGAAGCGAATTAAACCTAGTAAATTACGAAACTTATATAAAAATTGGTTCTCCAAAACTATTTTCTGATGATGTAAAAATATCAGGTATCGCCAAAGAAGTAGTACAACCATTAGGTTATTTTCCAACGGAATTGTGTATCGATAATATTACAATTTCTGCTAATGCTTACGTTATGAAAGATCTCGCGCATGAAATTGTTTTAGGAGTCGACGTGATCAACAAATTAAATTTATCTATCGATGAAAATGGATTAAAGGTATTAGGCAAGCACGAAAATGTTTGGATCGGCTACATTAAAGTAGTAAAAGAATTTGTAACTGGATATAAGGAATCGCCTAGAATTCAGAATATTGAAAATAAAAACACTTTCCAAATAAATGAACTGTTGACGCATCAATATTTGCCTAATGAAACGGATTCAAGTGAAAATACTTGTATAAAAAAATCTTATATAAATCACGAGAGTAGTGTAAACAAGGTCTTAAATGAGAATCAAGTTTTCCTTGAGAGCAAGGGGAAAGAATTTGAAAATGAAGGGTTACCAGAAAATAATTTTTTGATTAATCTATCCGAAGCTGTAAGCTCTGAAGAAATAGATTTGAGTCATTTGATTAAGTTAGATTGTAAAGAAGAAATCAGGAAGTTGATTGCAGATTACAAACCAAGAAAAACGAAGACTGCTGAACTGAAGATGAGCATAATTTTAACTGACGATATACCTGTGAGCGAGCGTCCACGAAGATTTCCTTTGAAAGAACAGAAAATAATAGAAGATCAAATTCATGAATGGTTAAGGGATGGGATAATTAGACCTAGTTATTCTGATTATGCTGCACCAGTGGTGTTATGTAAAAAAAAAGATAACTCGTATAGGTTGTGTGTAGATTTTCGAAAATTAAATCGGAAGATCGTTAAAGACCGTTTCCCTTTACCATTAATTGAAGACGTATTAGATCACTTGGAGAAGGCGAAAGTTTTTACAACTTTAGATCTGAAAAACGGATTTTTTCACGTCGAAATAGATGAGAAGAGCAGAAAATATACTGCATTTGTTACACATAATGGGGAATATGAATTTTTAAAATGTCCTTTCGGGTTAAGCACATCACCAAGTCAATTTCAACGATTCATAAATAGAGTTTTCAGGGAGTTGCTGCGTGATAAACTATTGTTATTTACATGGATGATATAATCATTCCATCCAAAGATGAAGAGGAAGGAATTGAAAAGTTAAAGAGAGTGCTGACTGTTGCCTCTGAATACGGGTTGGACATCAATTTTAAAAAGTGTCAGTTTTTGAAAAGAAAAGTTGAATTTCTCGGTTATGTCGTGGAAGACGGAACGATACAACCTTCACCCAATAAGTCATTAGCCGTTCAAAGGTTTCCTCAACCTAAATCCATTAAGCAAGTTCAGTCATTTCTAGGGTTAAGTGGATATTTTCGCAAGTTTATACCCAAGTATGCCCAGATAGCCAGACCATTGAGTGATCTACTACGAAAAGGCTCCACATTTAAGTTTGGTCCTGAACAAGAAGAAGCATTTAACAAATTGAAAGAAATGTTGTCCCAAAAGCCAGTATTACATTTGTTCAAACAAGGATCTCCATTAGAATTGCACACTGACGCAAGCAGCCATGGTTTTGGTGCTGTATTACTACAGAAAGGAGATGATGAAAAATTTCATCCTATACAATATATGAGTAAGAAGACAACTTCTCAACAAGAAAAGTATTGCAGTTATGAATTAGAGGTACTCGCAATAATCGAAGCCCTAAAAAAATTCAGAAACTATCTGTTAGGTTCAAAATTCAAGATCATTACTGATTGTCAGGCATTTCAGAAAACGTTGAACAAAAAGGAATTAGCGGCAAGAGTTGCCAGATGGGTTTTATTCCTAGAAGACTTTGATTATGAAATCGAACATCGAACAGCAGATCGAATGAAACATGTGGATGCACTGAGTCGGAACACTGTTTTGATCATCACTAGATCTTTAGATGGGGTAACAGCCCGAATTATCACTTCACAAGAGCAGGATGAACATATAAAAACAATAAAAACCTTTGTTGACAAGGGAGAAGAAAACGGTTACTTCCTTAAGAATAATGCGTTATACAAGTGGGAAAATGGAAGAGAGTTGCTAGTAGTACCTGAAGAAATGCAAAATGAAATCATTAAAAAGATGCATAACAGAGGTCACTTTGCTGTATCCAAAACAGAAGAATTAGTAAAGCAAGAGTTCTATATTCCAAAATTGAGAAAACAAGTCAAGACGGTAATAGCAAACTGTATTGACTGCATTTTACACAATAGAAAACGCGGTAAAGCCGAAGGATTTTTGAATCCAATTCCAAAAGAAAACTTGCCCTTAAGCACCTACCATATTGATCACATTGGCCCATTGCCATCTACAGACAAAAGATATCAGTATATTTTCACAGTAACAGATGCTTTCACGAAGTTTACGTGGTTTTATCCTGTTAAGTCTACATCAGCCAAAGAAGTCATAGACAAACTGAAACTACAACAAGTAGTGTTCGGCAATCCTTCAAGAATAATATCAGACAGGGGGTCTGCATTCACATCTAAAGAATTTGAAGAATATTGTGCAGAGCAAAGTATCGAACACATAAAGATAACGACCGGATTGCCTAGAGGGAACGGACAGGTCGAAAGAACGCATGCCATCTTGATTCCAGTCCTGTCAAAACTCTCTAAAGAAGACAGTTCAAAGTGGTACAAGTACGTAGCCGACGTACAGAGAATCATCAATAGTTCAACCACAAGAAGTACGAAATTCACTCCTTTTGAATTATTGATAGGAATTAAAATGAAAGATAAGAATGACTTGAGAATTAAGGAGATATTAGAAGATGAATATATGAACTACATGATGAAAGAACGGGAAGATATGAGAAAAGAAGCGAGGAAAAACATCATGAAAATTCAAGAAGAAAATAAGAGACAATTTAATAAGTGTAGAAAGGAATCAAAGAAGTATAAAGTTGGTGATATAGTGGCAATCAAAAGAACCCAATTCGGTTCAGGCTTAAAGCTGAAAGAAAATTATCACGGACCTTATAGAGTATCGGTTGTAAAGCCAGACGATCGCTACGAAGTAGAAAAGGTAGGAAATCACGAAGGTCCAAATAAAACATCCAGTACCGCCGAGTATATGAAGCCTTGGGGAAAATGACTTAAGTTTCAGTCGAGGACAACAGAACTGTCAGGACAGCCGATCTGTGGGATCAGGTTAGTCACTGACTCCAATAAACTTACTGGTTTCAGGTTAGTCACTGACTCCAATTAACTCACTGGTTTTATTTAAAACGAGACATTTCATGATCTTAAAGTGCATAGCAAAAAGTTGCACGCACAAAATTTATTAACAACGTGAAAATATAAAGAATGGGTTGTTCTATAGATTTTGAGTGTGTGTATAGCATAAGTGCTGTTTAGCCAAAAGGGCTTGTTTGATAATTAAAAAGTATTTTTTTTATTAGTTTGTTTATTTATTTAACTGTAATCAGCCTTCAGCTTCCTACATATATATATCACTGTATTCATGTTTCAATGAAATAATTCTTATGCAACCCTAGAAAATAACTTGAATGACAATTTTTGAAATATTTTAAAGAATAAAACTTAAAATAAGATAATAAACTTCATTGGTTTGCTAATTTCATTAAATACTGTGAAACAAGGACAGACTGAAAAATATAAAATTACAAATAACAAAATTATAAAATTGCACGATAAAAGAACTTATGTGAAATTTTTAAGAAATAACGATTTAAATAATTGAAATGCCTAAAAAAAGGAAAAGAACTAATTTGTATTAAACTAAGCAATATGTGAAAATTAAATTGTGATGGTACTGAAAATTTAAATGCAGTTTGAACAAAAGTATTTTATTACAGAAAAAAAAAGGGGTGCAGATAAATAAATAAACAAAGAAAGCTACATGAAATTGCTGCCATAATAGTAGAATATATTTCAATCTACAGTCTTGGATTTTTTTGGGGGGAAATTAGTCAAAACTGAAGATTTTCTTTTCTGTAATTTATCTTCTAGTGAGATGGCTTTGGCTCCTTTTTTATTTTCTTTATCTTTCACCGTTTAATATAGCTTAGGCTAACTGTATTTCTGTAAAGTCCTTCTTCTTTATTAATTTTTTTTAAATCTTTCATTTGTATGATTTAGTAATTTACCACAAACTTTTCCTTATGTATTTTCTTCTTTTTGGGCTTCAATTAATTTGCTTTCAAGATCTGCAATACTCTTCATTTTCTGTTCAAAAAAAAAAAAAAAAAAAAAAAAAAATTCACTTTTATTACTTTCTTCTTCATCCCCTCTTTTCAATTGCTCTTCCTCATTCTTTTTTCTTCAAGATATAATTTGTATTTCATAGATGCTTCCCTGGCAAGTTTTAAGAGTTCTGGACTTATTGGTACAGGTCCTACTTGAAAGCTGGGTGCCTCTAACATTAAAGTTTTGCATTCAAAATTCTTTTCAACATATTTACTCTTTCTTCAGAAATTAAACTGTATGAGAGAAGAAATCCTCTTTCTATGTCAGAACTGCCATGAGATATGGACAAGCACATCTTTAAAACATCTTGAATTACCGGGTATTTAGTTTCCCCAAAAGCATTTTTAATTTCAAAATTTTTTATTTAAAAATTATTGTATGAGTATTTGAACTAAAATTAAGTTTCTCTGTTTGCAAAAGATGCCATTCATCCATTAATGCACTTTGTTTATACTGCCTGGCAACCTATTAGCAATTTTAATTATAGTATTTTGGCAACTTATTTCATTTGGAATTTCTTTTACTTTGTCTTTAGCTTCTTTAAGAAGCTGAAAGACTTCAAGTGATTAAAATTTGTCATCAGCTTTTCATTCAGGTATTTCCGAGATTTAAAGTAGTGATATCTAGCACCATGTAAAAATTATTTTTTGTCCTTTTCAAATGGCTTGCACAATTCAATAATAACATCATATCCACATTTAATAGTTTACTAGCTGCGTACCCGTTCTCTGCATGGTGGGAAATGCATTTTTTCCTTACACATATATAATTTGAATTAAACCCAAAAATGCGGAATCTCAAAACGTGAAAAAATACTTGAATCGTGACTAAAAGTTGACGTCATGAGTGCAAATTTTAGACGATTGCATCATGACACAAAAACTACGTCAATGTGACTGGCGATCAAAAAAAGGAAGAACTTTATGGTATGCTGACAAAACTTTTCTCTTTCGAAAAATGCCTGATTTCTACATCATATAATTCTCTTTGTGAGGTTTAATTTATAGTATTAATATATAGTATATACCACATAAATAACATTACATGATGTTGACAACAATTTTATCTTGCATGTTTCAAAGCGTGGGCAATGCATTAGCGCAGTTATGTTACGACTTTATTAAATTTTACCTAAATTAAAAAACCTACATGAAACAATGGATGCATCATTTACGTTTAAAATCCAAAAATGTACCCCGCTCCGGATAAAATCATGTCGCTTTTGTAAATGAAAACGTTCGTGACGTAACTTCTGAGAAAAAGCTTATTACCCTTATTGAACTCTTAATGCAGTATCACACTTGTTACATAAAACTGACGTTTATCTCACTGTCAGTTCGCACTAAATAAATACCTAATTTCATTTTTCATTTTAAACAGATTACAGTTGACCCCTTTATAACATGGATCTACAACACGAATTCTTAGAACACACCGAAAACATTACGATCGTTTTCGTGTAACACATTAAAGAGACTCGTACAGCACGGTAAAATGAGACATGTGTTCTAATATTATGACGCCTTAGCTCCTGTAATTAGCATTCCTTTAGAATGGCAACACCCAACATCATTGCATTTTTACGGAGCGCAAATAAGTTTTGCCGCGATTATACCGTGCAGTCCGCACTCCAGGTGGAGTATAGCGCAGGACCCGTACAACACGGATTCCTATAACACGGAACGTATCTACCGTGTCATAGGGAATCTACTGTAGTTGCATAGTGTCAAATTCAATAGTTAAGAAAATTCTGGGTTGCTGTATTTACTAATATTTCATCTCACCTTGGTAGCCAAAATGTATTAAAACCAAATATCCGAACTGTATCAAAAGTAAACTTTACTAAAAGTAAAATTTTAAATTCTGTATTACCCTCAAAACAACTTCGGTGTTTGCCATCTACGACGGTTTTTCATGACGTGACAACTTATGCTTGCGTATAGTGGCGTAGCCAAGGAGGGGATCGGGCGTCATAACCCCCCTTGCGGAGTTTTTTGCCATACAAAATGTATATTCTTCACTCCCTTATCACACACGTGTACATATATGTGAGGTACAGTAGTCGTAACATTCCCATGAAAAATGTCTGGCTACTCCTGCTTGCATATAATTGATCTTTTTTTTTTCATGTATCAGTGATCAATATACTTCAGGATCGGAATCTCCGCGGTAAAAAAATGGTCTAAAAAATCTGACACCAGAAAATTCTGATTAACACAATAGGGTTACACAAATACGCGTCGGACATACGCTCTTGCTTATGTCCGGAGGAGCAAATACATTAGAGGTTATGTGCTGCTCCGGATAATCTGCCAGCAAAACAGCAAAAATGACGTAAAAAATGATATCCACATGCGAAGGAAATAAAGTTAAAGGTATGTAGAATTGAATAAAAACTTCGATTATTTTTAAGGTGCAAGTCTGTTACAGTTCTATTTGTTTCACATTTGATACGTTTTCAGTTTTTCGCGTCTTAAAAGCTGTAGAAAGGAGTGGTTTTACTGAATGGTAAAATTTAACAACTTAAGTGGCAACAATGGATTCCATTGCTACGAAAACTATAGCAACATTAAAAATAGAGCACAAAATGAGTTATCTATGTTCCTTTGCTAGAACTGCCATATTGGCATAGTTAATGCCATCAGTCGATGTCAAATAGCTCAAATCACAAATTAAACTTGACACTAAAGCTAATTCGCAATACCCTGTTTGGCGGAATTAAAAAAGAAAATTTTTTTTATGCATACGCTAGTGACATTGGCTCATCTCAATTGTGGAACGGAATTCATAATACGTGCTAGCCTCCCGCGCATTTGTTTCCCCTCTGCGGCATTCGCCGAAGTTCGTCGGCGACTTCGCTCGCCGCGTGACATCACGTTTTCTCCCACGTTTCTTCTTTTACGGTTTTCTCATGAGCCATGATCACCGCAGCATATGTCCGTAGTAACGGAGACATTTTGTTTCTGATTGGCCAGTCAGAACTTTGTTTTATGCAAATTAACTATTACACATGTGAATTGTAATGTAATGTACGTATATAATGTGTTTCTTTTGCCTGCGACTATGCTATTCAATTCTAGCTTCTGTATCTTCTGTGTATGCTAGTCCTGTAAGACGCTCAGCGAGCGTGAATGTATTTAAACTTTACGATGTTTCTTTTAATTAAAGAACTTTTAGTTTCTTAATGATGTCTCATCATTTCAAGTGTTAAATCACCACTGCTGGTAAAATGCGAATAATTTCTGCTAAGATTTTGGTTATGGGCCGAGCAATCCCATTGTAAAACTGCTCATTGCTGACTTTTAATAATGACAACTTACGTGCATTGTCATTTTCAACTCAAGCCCCGGGCGATGTTTTCCGTGCTGCGGCGTTGCCGAGGTGTCTTCGCCGAGAAGTGTAGCGGCATTATGAAGCAAGTGTTCCGTCTCTAGTGTTTATTTCATCATCCTTGCTGTCGTATTCTACAAGTATTATCCATCTTGTGCCTTCAAGAGTTCCGTCACCAGTCAAGCTTTCGAATCCCCGGTTTAGTGTTTTTTCAAGCTAGCGTGTTATTCCTTGCGTGGAAATGGACTTTTATTGAGTTGCTTCGACGGGGGCCGAGCATATCGGCGTTTCAGCCAAGCTTTAAAGGAGCCTTTTAGCAGACCATAGAACTTTTCCTTGCAGTAATGTTTCAGTTTCATCAGTATGAAGTAGGACTTTCCCGTGTTGTAAGTTATATTTTAAAATTTCATCATATGCATGTGTTTATTATACTTATTGTAAATTTAGTGTTGTAAAGTGGTAATAATGTGCTCGCATATTCACGAAAGTCACAACCAAATAGAGATGCTTAATGCATCGAACTGGAACACCTGGAAAGCTGACATGAAGGTTTTGTTAATGGAAAGGGGAGTTTGGAAATTTATTGATAAAACTGAACCCGCTTTAGATGATAAAGCTACGCAAAAGGAAATACTAGATTACAATTTGCGTAAAGCGAGGGCATATTCGACGATTTATTTGGGTGTTAGCCCTGATTTTCGCTCACTTATATCAACGGTAGATCCGGGTGATGTTGCATGGGGCACGCTTAAAAAGCATTTCGAACCCTCTTCTAGAGCTAGAACTATACAACTTTTAGATGAATTTTTCTCGCATCGCTATGTTGCTGAAGAAGGAATTGGATTACACAGGCCTGAGATGAAAAAAATACAAGGGAACTTAAAGCTGAACTTATTATATTTTTTAATGCTGATTTCAAAAATAGTAATAAAAAATTTCTATCAGGCCACGTTTTTTTGAAAAATTCGATTTTATTTGGATTTTTATCAACATTTACCATAAAAATGTTTCGGGTTCAATTTCTTCGCTCCCTGCCTGACCATAGATTTATATTGGGCCATTTTATTTATTTGTGATTGACTATCATTCTACCATGGTGAAACCGAAACCTACAGAATAACCCTATGTGATCCCCTCCCTACCTTCGCCATCCCTCCCTTCACGTCGCGGTACCTCTATAACCAATAGCGTCGCGCAAATCCATATCTCAGATCTTCCTGTTGGTTCGCTGACATCTTAAGAGTGTTGTCTTATATAGTATCATGCATTCTCTGACATAGTGACAAGTGGACATCACAGAAATAATTTTAGCATTTGCTTTTCTCTGTGATTTTCGTGAAGCATGGCTTCGAGTTATATATGCGGTGAATATAGTGTTATCAAAAACCGTATGAGGAACATTACAGATTATGTTAGACAACTTTATCTTGCGTGTTTTGGCATGAAACTCAGAGACCAGGACAAATCGTGGGCTCCAATAAAGTTTGTGTGAAGTGTCTCAATGATCTGCGAAACTGGTTGAAAGGGAAGAAGCCTGCTTTACGCTTTGGAATTCCTATGGCATGGAGGGAACCAAAATATCACTATGATGATTGCTACTTTTGTTCCTGTCATGTTCGTGGGTTTAACCGGAAAAACACGCTAATTACAAGCTAATTTCCTATCCTGATAACATTCCATCGGCCATTCGATCTGTTCCTCATGGACCCGGTGTACCAGTTCCTTTGCCTCCGACTGAATTGCCAGTCATCTCTTCAGGGTCTTCAGACCCAGAACACCTAGAAGTTACTGGCTCTGATAGTAAATATAAGCCCTCTGGAGGTGATTCCCCTCAGTTTTTTTCTCAGGTTGAACTTAATGACACTCGTGATCTGAGCCTATCAAAAGAGGCCACTGAATTGTTTGGCTCCAGATTAAAAGAAAAAAAAAACTTATTGGCCAAGGGAACCTCTTTTTATTGGTACAGGAATAGAGAAAAGGAATTTGTTAAGTACTTTGAAGAAGAAGAAAATTTGGTGTATTGCTCTGCTGTTCCTGGATTTATGACCAAATTTAATATCACTTACAATAAAGATAAATTGAGGTTGTTTATCGATTCCTCGAAAAGGAGCCTTAAAGCTGCCCTTCTTCATCGTGGAAACCAGTATGCATCTGTACCAGTTGGACACTTGGTGCATTTAAAAGAATGCTACGAAAACCTGTCTCTCGTTCTCACCAAAATAAAATAAGCCGACCATGGCTGGACCATTTGCGGGGATTTGAAAGTTATCTCCATGCTACTTGGTCAACAAGGCGGTTATACAAAGTACCCATGTTTTATTTGCGAGTGGGACAGCCGTGACAAGAGTCAACATTGAGTCAAGAAAGAATGGCCAAAAAGTCAAAAACTTGAACCAGGCATGAAGAATGTTATCAGAAATAGCCTAGTTGATCCAGAAAAAGTATTGTTACCCCCTCTCCATATTAAAATAGGTGTAATGAAGCAGTTTGTTAAAGCAATTCCAAAAGATGGCGAATGTTTCAAATATCTGTGCAAAAAGTTTCCATATTTATCCGAAGCCAAGTTGAAGGAGGAAATCTTTGTTGGTCCAGATATCTGCAAACTTATGCAGGATAAAGAATTTGAGACTAGCATGTCCACAAAAGAAAAAGAAGCTTGGGTTGCCTTCAAAGATATCGTTAGTAAATTTCTGGGTAATTACAAGCATCCTGATTACAAAACAACTGTAATGAATATGCTGGACAAATTTCAAGCATTGGGTTGCTCCATGAGTCTCAAAATGCATTTCCTTCACTCACATGTGGACTTCTTTCCTGAAAATTTAGGATCAGTCAGCGAAGAACAGGGTGAGAGGTTCCACCAAGACATCAAAGATATGGAGCGTAAATATCAAGGAACATGGGACAAGAATATGCTCGCTGACTATTGTTGGATGTTAATACGAGATAGGCCCGATATTAAACATAAACGAAGAACGTCGAAAAGAAGTTTCAAAGGAAAAAGAGTATGTACTTAAATAGAAACATTTTTTAAATTTGTTTTGTTCTTTGTTCAGTTTAAAATTTGCTTCAAATTGCAATATTGATATACATACATTTGCTCCTCTTGGTCAATATCTTTTAATATTATCAGTAAGATACTTTAATAAAAACAGATTAAAATAGTATGCTGGTGATTCTTTTTCTAGAAGCTGTACCATAATTTGATTTTAAAAGTTTAAAATCGGGGTAACGTTCTGTTCTCTCAACCAGAGTCGACACTGTGCGATCTGGCAACAGTGGTTTTCATCCATTTAAACCAATAAAAAACAAATAATAACATGAAATGATGGAAAATCATTTTGCCTCACCTAGAATAGATTATTTTACATAGATTTAAATGGATAAAAAATAGTGCTGCTTTATAGTACATGCAAAATTGTTCGTGAGAATTCTTTTTCAAATAGGATTTTCCAAAAATATCGGTACTGATTTAACACAAAATCCTGATGTGATGGGAAAACAATGAGGTCATTTTCGAAATCAGCACACCAAATAATATAAAAATAAGCAAACACGTCTTTTGTATTTTTCAAAAACTTTAATTTCGCAGGCCTGTGTTATTTGCTGCTAAAGTAAAGAAAACAGTACTTAAATTACGCGACTTAGGTCACCCTGTTGAGGAGTTATATCAGGGATTTCAGCTCATTCGATATTTAGATTCTAACTTTCAGAATATAGTACAAACAATTTATCGTTGGCAGGAGAAAGACTTTACCTTTCAGAAAATCTTAGATGAACTCCTTGTAGAGGAGGGACGCATTCATCAAGTGAAGGGAGACACAAGTAATTACGAGAGTACTTTGTTATCCACAACTGTTGAGGACACGCAAAAACATAAAAACGAAAACCCCAACAAGTTAGGTCCCTGCTTCCGGTGTAAAAAATACAGACATGCAATAGCCAATTGCAGAGTAAAGCTTAGTTTTAATAGAAATAAAAGTGGTACAAAACGAAAAGTAAAATCTAGTAATTATTGTGATGTTAAGGTAAACAAAAATCTCCTGCTAGTAAACCTAATGCAGTAATAAACAAAATTTGTTCCCAATGGCTATTTGTGAACAATAAATATCCCAACTCTTATATGTACTTAACTTTTTGACTTACCTAAATTGTGAAACTTTTCAACTTTAAGGGCCACAATAAAAGGTTCAGATAAAGTTTCAACTACTTAAAGTTAATTAAATAAACTCCCAAAGGCAAGTAGTTTAATTCAAATACTAAATGAACTTAAAGGAATAACTTTTATGTTAAATTTAAACCTCGCTTAAACCGTGGCTTGCATCAACGATCGTTTAAGACGCACAATACAAATCTCCAGTTCGTCAACAGCCGCCATCTTGGACGGGCGTAATGGTTGGTTGGCGAAGTGAGTATCGCCCGGAGAAAACTGCTACAAGCTGTACACCTAATCACCGATGCGCTTTAGAAGCCCGGTAAACGCCGTTCAACCGCACAGCCAGGGAACAACTCAGAAATGAGATGCGCCATCGGCGGTGATAAATAAAAGAGGAGCTTTCGCCGTAATCGTAGCAGATCGTGGCAGACCGATAGCAGATCACAGCAGATCGTCGCTGTTAAGCAGTTAGACAGTCAGGCACAAAGCAAGCAGTATTGACAGTTGACAGACGTTATGGCGATATAGATGTTCGAGCGAGCGGTAATGCTCTTTAGTTCCAGATATGCTATTTTTAACCAGCCAAACCTGCTTTTATTTAATCTTTAAAATGATAGTACGTTTCTAATCAACATTAAATGCCTCTAATTTTTAACCTGTTTTTAAAGTGAAATAGAAGTTAGAATTTCTTTTGAAGTGCCGTCATATAGAACTTAGTGTTTCATCGAAATTTTACATATCTTAAAGATTGGAAGTTTTCCCGGTGGACTTGTTCTCTTCAAGGTAAAGCAGCTATCTGAAATTGAAATCTAAAACAGCTTTCGAAGTTGAATTCATTAAACCATTTTTGCCAGTACTTATGAGTTTTTTCAGACTGTGATATATTCCTGTGCCAAGCTGTGATAAAGCATAGATGTGATATTTAATAGTTTTTAAAGCAATTAAATCCTGTTCTACAAGTAATTATGAAATTGCTGACTGTGATACACTTCTGTGCCAAGCTGTGATAAATAAAAGTAGATGTCTCTCAAATCAGTTGCTATCCTTGTTTCCATGACACTCTTCATTCGTGGCCATCCACTTCTCAACACAAATTTTGTTTCCCGGGTGTTGTCATTTCCAAATTTAACCTGGATTGTCAGCACTTACGGGAACAAAATTTGGGTATTTGATACAGGTGCATCTAAACATTTCTGCAACAACAAAAGTTTATTTTCCATATATAAACCAGTACAAAACACCACAATGTCTCTCGCGATAGGAAAGTTAGAAAGTGAGGTAGAAGGTGTTGAAACTGTAGAGTTTGGTGTACGTCTTAATGGAAAAGTACATATTATAAAGCTGACGGATGTGATGTATTCGCCGAAATTGTGTAGGAATTTGATATCTGGTTTGAAGGTGGAAAGTGCTGGTGCAAAGTTTGTAGGTACAAACGGTAAAATTTGGGTATATAATAAAGCAGGTGAAGCAATTTTTTATGCCAAACGTACCAATGGTCTTTATTTTTTTAAACCCTCGCACTACATTAAAGATAAAACGGACGGCAAAAAGGTAGAAAATAAATGTATAATCTGTCAACTGAAACAACCAGTGAATTAGCCCCTTGGCACTACAGGTTTAATCATGCTAATATAGATTATTTAGTGCATACTAGTAAAAATAATAGTGTTCGTGGATTACCCACGTTAAAAATTAATAAAGAATCTTGTACGTCGTGTAAACTAGCTAAAGCGCGAAGGAAGAGCTTTAAACCTATATCGAATATTAGATCTTCGAAACCGCTTGAATTATTGCATCTTGATGTATGTGGGCCGTTGCCCATTGCGTCACTTGACGGTAGCCAATATTTCTTAACTGTCACTGATGATTACTCTAGGTACGTAACTATTTTTACTTTGAAGGAAAAGTCGGAAGTTTTTTATTGCTTTCAAAAATACCAAAGACAAATGAAACGGCGATTAAATTAAAAAATCGTAAATGTGCGTACAGATAATGGAATGGAGTTTTGTAATAAAGACTTTAAAATTTTTCTTGACAAAGAGGGTATTCATGCCGAAAGAACAAATACTTACACACCAGAACAAAACGGTGTTAGTGAACAGTTTAACTTAACAGCGATGAACGCAGTTAGGGCTATGCTTTATGCCAGCAGTTTAAGTAATAAATTTTGGGGCGAAGCAATTCAATGCTTCGTACACACTTGGAATCGAATTTGTCATAAAAATAAAGATAAAACACCATTCGAACTTTTTACAGGTAGAAAACCAGTAGTCTCTTACATTAAAATGTTTGGCTGCACAGCCTATGTAAACACACCAAAGAATTTAAGAAATAAATTAAGTTTAAAAGCAAAAACCGGCATAATGGTAGGGTATGCATCGGATACTAGAGGTAATCGCATGTTTCTTAAAAATGAAAATAAAGTAATAGAAATGTCAAATGTTAAATTTAGTGAGAGAATTAAGTGTGTGGAAGCCGAACTGGAACCCAGTAAGAGTAATAAAAGATTTGTATATTTTCAAAAAAATGATATGGATTTAACCAGTCTTGAGCAAACGCATGGTGAAATCACCCTCCCCCTAGATGAAAACGTCATTTGGATTAGACGTGCTGTTCCGCGAAAGGATGGAACGCGAGTTGATATTTATTATAACATTGAGGGTAAAAATATGCATTTAAGATCCGGTAATGAGGTAGAGAAATACTGTGAAGCGCATAACATTAAATTTGATAGTAATCTGTTTGATTTTAGTGGTAAGAACACTTATTCGGGAAAAGTGGCAGATCAAATAAATTTAGATGAAACAACGGACAATTGTCAACCCAAAGCGCTTAATATAGAAATAAAAATTCCCAGTAATTATAATGAATGTATATTGTCTGCGGAAGTCGAAAAATGGCAGTGTGCCATGGCCGAAGAATTAAAGATGATGCATGCGCGTAATGTGTGGGAACTAGTCCCTAAACCTGATAATAAAAAAATTATAGGGAGCCGCTGGGTATATAATTTAAAATGTGATGAAAATAATAGGATAGTAAAATATAAGGCCAGGCTTGTAGTGCAAGGATTCACGCAATATAAAAACGACACATATGACGAAGTATTTAGTCCAGTATTTAATTTTTCATTAATCAGACTATTCTTTTCAATTCTTGTATGTTTCTTTAATTGGTGTTACTGTCACATCGATATTAAATGTGCATATTTGTATGCACCTCTACAGGAAGAAGTTTATATGTATCAGCCACAGGGATTCAAGGATCCCAACCATCCTGATCACGTTTGCTTACTTAAAAGAGCTTTGTATGGTTTACGGCAGAGCGGTAAAGAATGGTTTTGTGAACTTGACCGAATACTAGAAAAATTAAAATTTATAAGACTAGAATGGAGTAATTGTACATACGTATATAGTGATAATGTTGTTCTTCTCGTGTATGTTGATGACATTTTAATTTTTGGAAAAACATTGGACTGCGTCAACGACATTGTAAATTTGTTCAAAAATGAATTTGATATCACTGTTTTAGGAAAAACAAAAATGCTTCTAGGAATTGAATTTGAAGAAAAGTTTGGAAAGTTATACATACACCAACACAAGTACATAAATAAAATTTGCGAACAATACAAAAGTTTTAATTTTCCACTATCAACACTCCCCATTGTTAAAGGCTGTATCCTGTCAAAGACGGACAGTCCTGCATCAGAATCGGAAAGAAATGAAATGTTAAAGTTACCATATAGAAACGTTGTGGGATGTTTGTCATATCTCGCGAATCATACGAGACCAGACCTTTGTTATGCTGTAAATATTTTGGCACAATTCCAAGAAAACCCCGGTGTAAAGCATTGGAATGCATTATTGCGATTATTGGGTTATGTTCAATATACAACAGATTATAAACTTAATTTGTCAGATGTAACTAATGTAGAAATTAACTGTTATTGTGATTCAGACTTCGCATCCAATAGAGATGACCGCATTTCTATGGGCGGGATATTGCTGTTCATGAGTAATGCGCCCGTAATTTGGCGTACGTTCAAAAAAAAGTTTGTAAGTCTTTCTACCATGGAATCGGAATTTGTTACTTTAACGGAAGCTTCTAAAGAGGTTAGTTGGATAAAACACATCTTAGATGAATGTAATGAATTGGGAATTGCTGAATTACAATTAAAAGACAATAAGATATTTTGTGACAATGAGGCCGCGATTAGATATGCAAAATCGCCTATTGAGAACATTCGATCTAAGCACATTGACGTAAAACTACACTTTATAAGGGATTTAGTAAATGATGGACTTTTTGAACTTAGATATGTTCATAGTAAAAAGAACTTAGCTGATGTATTTACGAAGCCACTCCACAAACATGGACTGAATAAGTTTTGTGAGAATATATTTGAACGAAGTGTATAATATATTCTTTTCTTGCATAAGAATATTTGTGGTTTGTGTTAAGAAAAAAATTAATATGTATTTGTAAATAATTCTGCAGAATACGTCTAATAAGGTTTATTGTATAATGTTGCATCGTTTAATATATATATATATATATACTAAAGTGTTTTTGAATTTAAATGTGTAAAGGTTTTGAGTAATTTTGAATCTTTCATGTTTTTTGATAATGTATACTTTTTTTTGCTGCGATCACGGTGCATGAGAGGGGGCCGCTTGCTAGCCTCCCGTGCGTTTGTTTCCCCTCTCCGGCGTTCGCCGAAGTTCAACGGCGACTTCGCTCGCCGCGTGACGTCACGTTTTCTCCCGCGTTTCTTCTTTTACAGTTTTCTCATGAGCCGTGATCGCCGCAGCATATCTCCATAGTAATGGAGCCATTTTGTTTCTGATTGGCCGGTCAGAACTTTGTTTTATGCAAATTAACTATTACATATGTGAATTGTAATGTAATGTACGTATATAATGTGTTTCTTTTGCCTGCAACTATGCTATTCGATTCTAGCTTCTGTATCTTCTGTGTATGCTAGTCCTGTAAGATGCTCAGCGAGCGAGAATGTATTTAAACTTTACGATGTTTCTTTTAATTAAAGAACTTTTAGTTTCTTAATGATGTATCATCATTTCAAGTGTTAAATCACCACTGCTGGTAAAATGCGAATAATTTCTGCTAAGAATACGAACAGAGTTGTACTACATTTGAATATTTTTCGCCTACTTTCATAAGAAATGTACTATATTAGGAATCAACACACATTTCAATTCGTAAAACAAAAAATATATTTGACAGTATTAATTACGACTGTTTCTAACAGTTTCCAACAAATGAAACGTAGCGCTGCTTAAACATAAGAACTAATTATTAATTACAAGTATAATACTTCAATCGCCAAAATGCCAACATACACTATTTTGCGAGATTTTTTTGTTTTCAGGGAATCATTCGAAGCATTGATTTAACAGCAATCAAAATGGGAAATAGTTATCTATCATTTATATAGTTCACTTGCTAAAATTTAATCCAATAGGCATCTAATTGATTAGTAGCAATTATTTAAATTATTAACTATAATGGGTTGTAATCACCGTTAACTACCATGTACAAAGTGAGAGAATTTCAATTTTCTGAAATTTGGCGGAATTCCTCCAATTTAAATCGGTTTATTTAATTTGGTGAAAACTCTGTAGATCATTTAAAATCGCGTTAATAACTGCATTATTTCTGTATGAAAAATCGAAGTATAGCGCCGTATTCTAATAAAACTTATACTTGTTATTAAAAATACTATTTCCTTACGCTCTCAGTAATTTGCGCCAAGCCCAAAACTGTGCAAATCGGTAGAACCTAAACTCAGCTCCCAGCCGTTTAGGAGGAGATGATGTTACACACACACACACACACAGACAGACACGCACAGATTTTAATACAGTACAGGACCAATTAACCGGAATCCAGAAAACCGGAAAAAATAAAGATCGGCCGGGAATAGTTTTTCTTCTATCCGATAGATGGCGCCAACAAATTTTCAACCAGAAAAAACTTAATAAGAATAGACTCGGAATAGTTTCTCTCTAGAATTGTAAGTAGAATCTCTCTAATCCGGAATTTCTATAATCCAGACAAAATTCGGCCTTCCAAATAATAATAAATTGGTATTAACAAAAAAAAAAAAAAAAGCTTTTTTTGTATCTCCTCAAAATGCAAATAGATGGCAGCACCAAACATAATGAAGACTTCAAGACATTTTATGCTTGTTTTTTTTTCACAGTTTTTATTTATTTTACTCAAAGAAGGTTTTATATTCACTGCATCAAATCCCAAAGATGTATGTGCACTTTTGAGGCAGATGGATACGATATTTTCGTCCGCCACCGCTTTGTACTGGCAGTTCCTTTTGCATTGCATAATCTGTTCCGGGGTGGGTTTGCTTGCCAATTCAATTCTGGTGAATTAAGGTTTGCAATTTCATTATAATACTAAAACCAGAAACATTATTCTTGTTAATGGAATAGTGTCAGACAGGTTTTAACGTTTAAAAAAAAAGCATAATTATATATAAAAAAAACAGTCTTTTAGTGGTGGCATGTCCAGCAGACAATCACTTCAAAAGCAAAACAAAGGAATCTATCAAGGCAAAAGCAGATGAAAAGATCATATATCCACCTGCGTCAAAAGCGCATACACATTTGCAGAATCCGATGCAGGCCAGAATGTTTGCTGTTAAAATGAAAGAGCGAAAAATGTAAAGGAGAGGAGGGGGAGAGAGTTAAATAAACACTTGGGCCGGAAGCAAGTTGATTACGTAATATGACTATATGAGCAGAACATCGAGTTGTTTGTTTTAGGCTTTGAATGCTGTGTGATGTTTTATTTTTTCTGATATTTGGTGCATTTGGGTGTATTTTAAGAGCGATCAGCGTTTCTTGAATATGCCAATTAATTGTATGTTTTACTGTAATAATAAATTACAAAAGGGTATTTGTTCAGTATTAAACGATATACATAAACGATACACATCAGGAGCGTATTTAAGAGCTTGTGACGAAGGGCTTGGACTGAAGAAGGCCAAAACAATTTTTGGCTGAAACGTGCATATCCTCTTACCTTTAACATCTTATGTGTGTTTTTTACAGAGTTTTTTATTTACTTTATACATGCTACTGATATGTATAGATGAGGGTGCTTTTGCAGCACTTTTTATAGTTGATATTACTGAGTTTCTATAATCCGGAATCCGTAAAGTCCCAGCGATTCCGGATTTGAGAAGTTCTATTTAATCATAAGCGGCACCACGTGCAAATTATGATTCAAATGATACAGTTCAGTTCGTAGGCCACAATATAACTTCTTAGTTTGGGTAAATTTCAGATTAGATTAAAGTTTTACAGTCCAATTTATTGTTTTAGTGTAATGTATTGTTTTAGTGTAAGTAATCATGATTTATATTATAAGATAAATTAAATATTGGAACTGCAAGCAGAAAACTAATTTGAAACAGTTAAAAGTAAATGAAATGTTTAATAAAAAAATTAGTTCTGCTTAATTCAGTTATTATTATTTTTTTTTAAGTAATCTTTAGATATCTTTTTTCCTGGGGGGGGGGGGGGGGGGGTGCATGTTGATAGAGAAAAATTTTGTCATTTTTTTATTGTTATATGATTGAAACTACTAAATAATACAGAGGTAAGTGGTTTTTTTTTTTTTTTTTAATTTAAATGTAATTTTAAGGTACAGTTATCTGCCATGTTATGTTTTTGTTATAGATTGCTCCCGATATAACGTAGGTTGTATACAAAACTTTTAAATATGAAAACTGCCAATAGATGGCGCTACCAGTCGATTCCAGAAAACCGGAAAATTCAGTTATCCGGAAAGAGTTGGGTAAAACTGATTCCGTATAATTGGTCCTGTACTGTAGTATAGAAAACAAAAGATTTTCATCATCAAATGCTTGAGTAATCTTCATTACTGGCAGCCACATCTACAAAATCTTTTTTAGACACCCTTCGCATAATTGTTATCATTAAATTTTTAAGAAGAATGTTTTATAAATTTGAGTTTTGGAATACTTTTGCTTTTATGTATATCATATTTTGAATCCTTAATGGCCACCATCGAAAAAAGTAATAAATTCCTATAACAAGATCTGAAACATCAGTTATGCTTCTAGCCTCTGTAAAAATACGTTATTCACCACATACAAATTGAATGTCCCTACTTAGAGAATACCTTTTTACCTCCCTGGAATTTCTTGCACCTTATTATTGATAATTCTAAACACTTTTGCATTTACAGGGGGTCCATCACTCCCAATCATAATGAGTTTAAACAGACTGAGTGATGCACAGTCTAAACATATCAAAATGTTTGTACTCAATTCCTCGGCAGTATCTCCTGCCATAAATATGCTTCCTAAATGAGCTAAGACAACCTGATTTTATTTGTTGGATCAATATTTAAGTTTTGGACCGTGTTTATTTTAATTTTTTAGTTTCAAAGTTCACACAATAATGTCCGACCTACTTCTCCATATTTATATGTAGTTATGTTCCATTTCCTTATTCGGTGGCCATCATATGCATAAGAATGTGGAGTATCACCAACACCTTTCTGAAAATACATAAAATTTATCAATTCAAAAATTATCAGTAACATTAACAAGTAAATTTTTTATAATTTATACATTAATTTTATATAAGTTAAAAATAAAAAACATTATAATCATTCACTATCATTTAATAATGATAATGAAACATATGAAAATTTAAGAGTTTAAGTTGAAGATAGTAAAAATAACATGACATGATAGTAAATTCAAGCAAAACATAAAAGATATCATTAATAACTTCCTTTATCTTATGGATGTGCAATTTAAATAATACTAATATCATTCAACGACATGCTCAGCAGGTGCAGATAACAAAAGAAATCTTCACCAGCTTTAACCCTTTAAGACCAAGCTCATACAGTCATGCAGATTAGAAATTTACATTTTTCTTACTTTTTAGTCAATAAAATACAATTGTTGAAAAAAAAGCAAAAGCAAACTTTATCCTCTAGAAAATTTAATTTTAAATACTTCTTTCAGAAAGCAATAATATCTTTAATTAAATTAAATTTCTCGAGAAATAAAATTGAACTTGAAAACAAGTCCGGTCTTAAAGGGTTAAGAGTTTGGAATACTATAAAAAATAAGATTTATAACCTAACTGGAATAAACACTTAATATTTTCGGAGAAGGAGGAGGGGGGAGAAAAAATTTTTTTTGTATTTATCAGGAACAGGACTAACTAGTAAAGGTTTATTAGTTTATATACTGCAAACAAGTTTGAAATGCTGTAATATGATTAAAAATTCACCAATTTCAATGTTCTTAAAAGTATACAAATACAGCAATTTACTTTTTAAAAAAATCTGATGTGTACAACACATGACTTCCTTGCACATCTATTAAATCAAAAATATTTTCAACGCACTTCATCTAAACTTATTTGTTTGAAAGAGATAAAATATCAGTAATAGTAAGGTTTAGCGATTTCTAGCCAAATATTTCGATATCGCCAAGCTGAGTTCAGTTTGAAAGATTTCCTTCTGACACTTTATTTGATGATATTTCACCAAAAGCCGACAAGCTTGAGATAGTTTGCCAGATTTTGGGGATAGCCAAAGTAGTCGTTAACCACAGACTTTCAACGAATTTAATGCATCCTTACACCTCAATGTATTTAAAGTCATTTGGCTCAGCCTGTAAATAAATTCCCAGTCAATTGCTGTTAAAAAAGATATTGAAAACAGTTAGATATTACAATAATTTTAAATACAAAAGTTCAAAATTCTACGGGTTAAAAATTTAGAGTTATACAAAATACGAAATAATTTTTGGTGCCAAAATTGGCGATATTTTGGTGAAACTCGTCAATGTCAATGACCTATAGCGAGATTTTAAGCATTGACCAAACAATGATAGATTATCGCCAAGACTCTCCAAGAACGATGACAAATGGCGATACTTTGGGCATGGACCAAATGACCGACTATCGCCAAATTTTTCAATATTTCGGCAAAACTCGCCAAGGTCGACGACAGACTGTGAGATTTTGGGCATGTACCAAACAATGAGTGTCTACAGTTGTATTATATTGAAAATGTCCATAGACATTAAAGTACTGAAATTCTTTTTGGTAGTCCTGTAAATAAATTCTCCAGTAGATTGGAACTAAAAATTGAGATGCACAACTAGATGTTACAACAATCTTATATATGAAATTTCAACATTCTACGACTAATAGTTTTTAGAGATTTGAGAGTTAAATACATACACACGCAGGGGGCATATCCCCCCCCCCCCCCCGAAATTTTTGGATTAGTGATGATATCCGTCTATTTATACACATATAAGTTCATATCCCCCCTCCCCAGCCCGAAAAATTTTCCAGGTGCATATCCCCCCCCCAAAAAAAAATTTCCTGGCTATGCACTTGTACACACGTACACCAAAAGTTGCCAAGCTTGGCGACTTTTGGCATAGTACTTGAGGGTGGCACATGACCGTGGTCGGACCATTACCTAACTTATGTGGTATTGTGCTTGAAATGGATGAATGCCCCTAAAATTGCCATTGACCATAATGTATTGGAAATCTTTTGAGTGTTCCTGTAGCAGAACTATAAATGATAAAGACACTTCTTTTAATGAAGAAATTCATTTTGTAACTCATAACAGCATATATCACCTCTGAGTCGTTTGAAATAGCCCAATACCTCTAAAATATGCTTTAATGAATTTCGGCCCATAGAGCATAATGTATTTAGAATCTCTTGGGCAGCCCTGTAGATAAACTATAAAGTCGAGTGGAACCAAAAGAGGAGGTGAACAACTAGATGTTACAAAAATAAAAAATATAAAGTTTCAACATTCTACGCCTAATAGTTTTTGAGGTATGCGAGTTTAATGAATTTCGGCCCATAGAGCGTAATGTATTACGAATCTTTTGGGCAGTCCTGTACATAAACTATCCAATCGATTGTGACCAAAAGGGGAGGTGCACAATTAGATCATAGAAAAATCCTAAATATAAAATTTCAAGATTCTACGACCAATAGTTTTTGAGATATGCGAGTTACATACATACGTACATACATACGGCATGGAAAAACTGGCCAAAATAGACTCTTCGCTGGTCAAAAAAATCTGATGTGTCCAACACATGACTTCCTTGCACGTCCATTAGATCAAAAATATTTTAAACGCACTTTCTCTAAATTTATTTTTTTGAAAGAGATAAAATATCAATAATAGTAAGGTTTAGCGATTTCTAGCCAAATATTTCGATATCGCCAAGCTGAGTTCAATTTGAAAGATTTCCTTCTGACACTTTATTTGGCGATATTTCACCAAAAGCCGACAAACTTGAGATAGTCAGCAAGATTTTGGGGATAGCCAAAGTAGTCATTGACCACAGACTTTCAATGAATTGAATGCATCCATATACCTCAATGTATTCAAAGTCATTTGGCTCACCATGTAAATAAATTCTCAGTCGATTGCTGTCAAAAAAGATATTGAAAACAGTTAGATATCACAATAGTTCTAAATACCAAGTTAAAAAATTTACGGGTTAAAGTTTTAGAGTTATACAAAAGAGGAAATAATTTTTGGCGCCAAATTTGGCGATATTTCGGCGAAACTCGTCAATGTCGACGACATTTGGCAAGATTTTAAGCATGAACCAAACAATGACAGATTATCGCCAAATTTGGCGATATTTCACCAAAACTCGCCAAGAACGATGACTAATGGCGATACTTTGGGCATGGACCAAATGACTGACTATCACCAAATTTGGCGGCATTTCGCCAAAACTCGCCAAGGTCGAGGACAGACGGCGAGATTTTGGGCATGTACCAAACAATGACTGTCTACAGTTGTATTATATTGAAGATGTCCATAGACATTAAGGTACTGAAATTCTTTTCGGTGGTCCTGTAAATAAACTCTCCAGTAGATTGGAACCAAAAATCGAGATGCACAACTAGATGTTATAACATTCTCATATATGAAATTTCATAATAGTTTTTGAGATTTGAGAGTTAAATATGCACACACATACACCAAAAGTCGCCAAGCTTGGCGACTTTTGGCATAGTTCTTGAGGGAGGCACGTGACCGTGGTCGGACCATTACCTAACTTATGTGGTAGGACGGTATTGTGCTTGAAATGGATGAATGCCCCTAAAATTGCTATTGACCGTAATGTATTGGAAATCTTTTGAGTGTTCCTCTAGCAGAACTATAAATGATAAAGACACTTTTTTAATGGAGAAATTCATTTTCTAACTCTTTACAGCATATATCACTTCTGAGTCGTTTGAAATAGCCCAATACCTCTAAAAAACGCTTTGTTGAATTTCGGTCCATAGAGCGTAATGTATTTCGAATCTTTTGGGCGGTCCTGTAGATAAACTATTCAGTCGAATGGAACCGAAAGGGGAGGTGCACAACTAGATGTTACAACAATCCTAAATATAAAGTTTCAACATTCAACGCCTAACAGTTTTTGAGATATGCGAGTTTAATGAATTTCGGCCCATTGAGTGTAATGTATTTCGAATGTTTTGGGCAGTCCTGTAGATAAACTATCCAGTCGAATGGAACCAAAAGGGGAGGTGCACAACTAGATGTTACAACTATCCAAAATATGAAGTTTCGACATTCTGCGCCTAATAGCTTTTGAGTTAGGCGAGTTTAATGAATTTCGGCCCATAGAGCGTAATGTATTTCGAATCTTTTGGGCGGTCCTGTACATAAATTATCCATTCGATTGCCACCAAAAGGGGAGGTGCACAACTAGATCATAGAACAATCCTAAATATCAAATCTCAACATTCTACGACCAATAGTTTTTGAGATATGCGAGTTACATACGTACGTACGTACGTACAGACAGACGGCATGGAAAAACTGGCCACAGTAGACTCGCCACTGGTCAAAATGTGTTGCAGACGCGTTAATAGGATCGTGCATGCTAGCCTACGATGAGATGCATCGAAAAAAATTTTTTAATTAAATTTAGAGGTAGTCAAAATCGGTTTTTATGTCGAAATTTGGCCCCCAAAATTTTTCGGGATCACATTACTTCCTTATACTACGTACAAGGAAGTAATAAGTTGCAGACGCATTTATAGGATCGTGCATGCTAGCTTACGATGAGATGCATCGAAAAAATTCTTAAAAGTAAATTTAGAGGTAGTCAAAATCGGTGTTTTCGTTGAAATTTGGCCCACGAAATTTTTCGGGATCACATTACTTCCTTATACTACGTACAAGGAAGTAAAAAGTGATGTGACAGCAAACAAAACCTGAAAAATCAGAAGACCAAATACCTGGAACTTTTTTCAGATTTATATATATCATTGTTTTCACTAGAGTGTGTCTCACATTATTTTATTTTTCTTGCATCAAAAATGTTATTACTGAGAAATTCGCACACCCTACAAGATGAAAAATTATTTACCTATCTCGCACTAGCAATTCGATAACAGAATTGCAGAATTAGATACCGAAAATTCATTAGAAATACATTTTTTTAAATTCAAAAATTTAATCAGTTTTGAATTAATTTAGTCTATGTTTATCACAGAAAGCACTTTCTGTTATTGTTTTTTCTATATGTGAATAATACATAATTTTTTCTGTGATCTAGTTGTTATGTGATTCTGCATTTTTAAATAATACACAGAATGTTAACAATTTACTTTCATATTTTCTTTTATGAATTTCAATATCATTATCAGTAAATAATTAATATAAAATAGTACTGATGCTTGTATAATTTTAATAAGTGTAAAAAAAATAAGTACCATAATAGAGCAATTTTATTTTAACTTCAAAGGTTAAAGACTTCTCCATGAGAAATATTTATTTTCTCCCATGATTATTTATTGTGCTCATTTGTTAATGAGCTCATTGTTGTATCTACCCACAGCATGCAATGGCTTCTTCAATTTTTGTGTTCAAAGGACTCATAAAATTAATTATTCCCTTGCTGAAATTTTTGGGTTTTTTAAAATATATATATAAATAATGAAAAGAACTGTAAATTTAACACAGAGTGTAAAAATACATTCTCAAGAACTCCTGAGGTTTATGGAAGAAAGAAAGAAAGAAAAAGAAGAAAAAGCTCTTGGGGACATGGTTGTTCCTCAACTGGGTTGTTTTTATTGCATATAACTGGGCCTGGAGGCCGGGCTTGGAGGCCCAGACTCCTTACAGACTTGGAGGCCCAGTTACATGCCATGAAAATAAACTAAAAATAATACCCTGATTTTGGTTGTTTATCTGAGGCAGGGGCATATACCCATTTATAAATACCTACCCATTGGGTATTAACTCAACCCTTCTCAACTATTTTTTTAAAATCTCACTCAATTTTGGGAAAAGGGTGAGAAATTCCCACCCATTTTTTCCCCACAGTTGAAACACTGCATATATATATATACTAGGTTACTGGTAACTCGATGTATTCCTTTTAAAACGTGAGAGGGAAGACAAATTGCTACAATTTTAACCCCCATATGTATGTCTGAAAAGCAATAGTTTTAAAGAAAATTTAATTTTAAACTTTTTTCTTGAATAACCCAAAAATTGACACTCAAGTGCAAATTTTAAAAAATCTACTTATTAAATGAATTTCATTTTAATTTATCTTCATAGATAGATGAAACTCTAATTAAGCTAACATAATCACAAAAAGTACAAAACTACTTTAAAATTTTGACTCATGAGCCATTACATGTGCTTTTTTAGTTTTTAATTCACATGTTCCCTTTTAAAAGATCATATGAAGTAATGTGATCGCGAAAAATTTCAGGAGCCAGATTTCAACGAAAAAAACAATTTTGACTACTTCTAAATTTACTTTTAAGAATTTTTGTGATGCATCTCATCCTACGCTAGCATGCACATTCATATAAATGCATGTACAACCCATTTTGACCAACTGCAAGTCAAGTTTGACCAGTTTTTCCATGCATCTATACATATGCACGTGATTCATTTTTTAAGTAAGAACTGTTTTGTAATTGAGTAGGAGAAAATTTAGTTATGAACGTAAATTGTATAACAAACTAAAATATGAGCATTTTTTCACTTTTCAACATAGTCACCATTAACATTTGAACATTTATCAAGTCGTGGCACCAGCTTTTAGATCCCATCATCAAAGAACTCTGCCACCTGACTGTTAAACCAGTTAGTAACAGTTTCTTTCAACTTGTCATCATTTTCCAAGCGCTTTCCACCAAGAAATTCCCGAAGTTTTGGAAACAGATGAAAGTCTGATGATGCTAAGTCAGGGCTGTATGCTGGATGATCCAGTACTTCCCAATAAAAACTTTCCAGTTGCATTTTTGTTTCACACCTTCACCATAAACTTCAACAAGCCGCCAGTGAATTTCAGTAAGACGAACATTTTTGCATTTAAAAACCGAATAACTGAGCGAACTTCACAGTCAGCGGGATTACTCATTGACATGGTGGCAAACGAAGCAGTTTAACCATACAACCAACACTGGCAGAGATGTGAAACATAATGGCGGCATAGTGAGAGACATGCTGACCTTGAACTGATGTCACTTGACAGGATGCGCGGACACAATGTGCAATCGGTTCTTGCTCTAAAAATGATCCTCGTACAGATGTAACTCGCATATCCCGAAAACTATTGGTCATAGAATGCTGAAACGTTATATCTAGAATTGATGTAACATCTAGTTGTGCACCTCCCCTTTTGGTCCCAATCGAATGGTTAGTTTATCTACAGAGCTGTCCAAAAGATTTTAAATACAAAGAGTCCATAATTAAAGTCCCACTTTCAAAAGGCCGCAAAAAAAGAACCACTGGTCAGAAGGACTTCAAATTTGAACTGAATATACTGGAAGAAGGGTGAAACGATTTGGCATAATATAAAAAATGTTCCAAAATGTATCAATAGATGGCGCTGTAAGAGGCATAACAAATGTGGATGCAGCTACAAGTGACATTTTGAATCGAAATACGACGTCTTTGGGATGAGTTGCACAGTAAACCAACTGTAGTGTTCAATGTGCATGTGTGTTTGGATCCTTTAACGGAAAAAATGAGTTCCAAGTCAGTCGACAGTTGTGGCACTGTTAGTTGAAAGCCCATCCACCACGGCAAGGTCGTACCACATTGGATGGGAAAAACTGGTTTTTAATTGTCCTTGGGCCAAAAACAGCATAAAAAGCACATAATGATTCAGTTTTTAATTGTCCTTAGGCCAAAAACAGCATAAAAAGCACATAATGATTCGATTTTAATTGTCCTTGGGCCAAAAAGCCCGTAAAAAGCAACAATGAAAATATCTGTTAATTATCGCAAGACGTGCGGCAGACAGGTTCAATGTGCTTTCCACTATTCTCTGTCACAAGCTGAAAGCGATAAACAACGTGTTCCACAACAGATCAAAGTGTCTCAGGGGTGATGTTGCTAATGTGTTGCGTCATGTACGTCTTCAATTCAGCTAAATTTGCAATCGGGCCACTGTACACAACATTTTTAAGATACAGTCAACTCCCTTTAATCTGCAGACCTATAATCTGCAAATGCCTCTAATCTGCAATTCATTTTTAATGTAAACAAACAAATCAATTTTGAAAAAATGCAATTTCAATGTGTTCGGTGATTTTCACGTAACATTCAAATAATAATAATAAAATACAGGTATAAATGCAGTAAAATAATAAAAAACAATGCTAAAAGAGCATAACTATATAAATGTTAGGTCAAATTTAATATCATAATTGGACATTAAAAATTGGGTTTCTTCGATTGAAATACATTTCAAGAGTAGTTAGCTTTTCACACAGGAGGAAAGTCGCTTGATTGCTAGGCTCATCAAAATGCTCTATTACTTGGCGATTCTCGCAATTCATAGTTTTTTAGGATTAACTCAACTCAACTGTGCATATGTTCATTTTCCTTTTGCATGCTGTTAACATACTCGATTGCAATAGGGATTCTGAAACAGAATCAATCAAGGAAAAAAATGTCTCTCGACAAAGGGTTTAAAATTTGAGAGAACTACATTAGTTTTCCCGCAAAATAAACTTTTATTTCTGAACCAGAAATTGCATTTTTACACAATTATTTGAAAGCTAAAGTTTTGCAAAACAAATGTAAAAATTTAAAACAAACCACTATTACATCAATGTTTAAAAAATTTTGAGTAATCAATTATGAATTTTCATATCTGCACTTGAAATATGAAAATAAATATGTATATTTCATTGCTATTCGAGTATGCTTAAATTATTTAACTATTGATAAGTTGAGTTACTACTGAAAAAATACTTAAATCTTAAACATTTACTAGATATCATCTTTTCTTTTTAATCTCTATGCATGATTAAATTAATAAACTCACTCTAAATCTGCAAAAGAAAATGTAAACGAAGACAATGACCTATGATCTGCAAAATCCTATAATCCACACAACCTTTGGGCAGAACTTTTGCGGATTAGAGAGAGTTGACCCCATAGCCAGAAGTCACAAGGATTGAGGTCTAGTGATCTTGGAGGCCAGGGTGTTGGACAATGACGGCTGATAAGTCGATTATTTCCGAAATGCCTCTTGAGCAGTTACATGACTGGCTTTGCGATGTGCAGAGGAGCTGCATACCGTTTACTATTCACCATACAGGTAGCAAGACCCATCGGAACGATCTCCTCGAGAAAAAAAAAAAAAAAAACGGTCCTACCATACACGATGCCGTGAACCCGCACCACACAGTTACCTTTGGCAAATGCATCGGTTTTCATACAGTTGCAAATGGCTTTTCCTTTGCCCATATCTTGCAATTTTGTGTATTGACAAACCCGTGGAAGTGAAAATGGGCTTCATCTGTCCACAAAATGTTCTATGGCCATTCATTGTCCACTTCCATGTGAGCGAGAAATTACAGAGCAAATGCCTCTCTTCTTGGCAGGTCAGTAGGAAGCAACTCCTGAACATGTGTCATTTTGTGTGGATAACAATGCAGGATATTGTGTATAATTTTGTGCACCGTACTCGCAGGTATGTCTAAACCTCGGGCAATACCACGTGCACTGCACATTTGCACACCACTGCTCGTCCCTTCCTCTAATGCTATGGCCACATCGTTCACTGCTGATTTCAAAGCAATTTATTTCCTCCCTCTGCCAGATTTCACTTCAAAAGAACCTGTTTCTTCAAATTTCTGAATCATTAGACCCTTTGCAGAAATTGTACCACGGCCTGTTTTCATTCCCTTTAATGACCGGAATTTCTTTAAAGCTGCAGGAGCACAGCTGTCGTTCTTGTAAAAGAGCTTCACCAGAAGAGCGCAATCCTTCATTGAGAGACTCATGACAAGCTACTCAGATACAATATGATGTGAGTGCCACATACCCCACGCTTTTATACCATATGCAATGTGTCATGCACATGTGTATCTTTTAATTAATTTGCATAGTATGCTTTTTACAGCGCCATCTATTGAAACATTTTGGAACTTTTTTTTATTATGCCAAATCATTTCCCTTTTCTTCCAGTATATTCAGTTCAAATTCGAAGTTATTCTGACCAGTGGTTCTTTTTTTGCGGCCTTCTGAAAGTGGGACTTTAATTATGGACACCCTGTACATTACGCTCTATGGGCCGAAATTCATTAAAGTGTATTTTAGAGATATTAGGCTATTTCAAATGACTCAGAAGTTATATATGTTGTTAAGGGTTACAAAATGAATTTCTCCATCGAAAAAAGTGTCTTTATCATTCATAGTTCTGCTACAGGAACACTCAAAAGATTTCCAACATATTACGATCAACGGCAGTTTTAGGAACATTCATCGATTTCAAGCACAAAACCATCCTACCATATAGTTAGGTAATGGTCCGACCATGGTCACATTACTTACATGGTAACGTACATTTAACACTATGGTAATAGCCGACCATGGCCCACATGCATCCCTGAAAAATTACACCAAGCTTGGCAACTTTTGGTGTACGTGTGTATGTATTGAACTCTCATACCTGAAAAATTATTAGTCGTAGAATATTGAAATTTCATGTATGAGATTGTTGTAACATCTAGTTCTGAAACTCAATTTTCAGTTCCAATCTACTGGAGAGTTTATTTATAGAACCACCCAAAATAATTTTTCACTGCATTAATGCCTACAACATCTTCAATACACTATGTCTGTAGTCAGTCACTGTTTGGTCTATGCCAAAATCTCGTCAACTGTACTGATCTTGATGAGTTTTGCCGAAATATTGCCAAATTTGGCAGCAAAAATAATTTTGTATTTTGCATAACTCTAAAACTTAATTGTAGAATGTTCAAATTTTATATTTAGAACTATTGTAACATCTAACGGTGCATCTCTTTTTTTGACTGCAATCGACTGGGTAAATTATTTACAGATCCACCGAAATGACTTTAATTACATTTAGGCGTATGGATACATTCAATTCATTGTGGTCAATTACTACTTAGGCTATTCTCAAAATCTCACAAACTATCTCAAACTTATAGGCTTTTGGAGAAATGTCGCCAAATTACATGTCAAAAACAAATCTTTCAAATTGAAACCAGTTTAGCGATATCGGAAATATTTGGCTAGAAATCGCTTTAATATTACTGTAGCATTTTATCTCTTTCAAACAAAATAAGATTAGATGAAGTGCAACAAAAATATTTTTAACTAGCCGCCTTCGGCGACCAGTTTTGGCCATTGATGGCCGCTTCATTATATTGTTAACTCCATTGCAAAGCAGCGTGTGTGGAATCATTCCTTGAATCTTCGAAAAAAAAAAAAAAATCACGGAACAAAATCCCTGGCATAGATGGATTAAATGACATCATATACTGGCGAAAATACTCCTTTCGCGTGACAAGTAATGCAATATAAAAAAGCAATTGGAAACAATTTTTAATTATGACATTGTTTTTTAATTAGATTACTGTTAATTGAATCGGTGAGTGCAGATACCACCTCAGTCGCAAAAAAGAAATTTTTCAGGAGAGAGAAAAAAACTTCATCACTCCTCCAAATTTCTTCAAATTTTCAAATATTTAAACTTTTTTTTTTCCTCTGTCATAACATGCATTTATGTTTCTGTCATGCAAATATTACCTAATTTCGACATCAATTAGGCTCAGGAAAATTTAAAATTTGATTCGGACTTATGCTGTTTCTGCACTCAACTGGTTTTTAGTCAGCTGAAAACTTGGAAAAAGGTAATCATTCAAATCAAATCAAATCACCATTTATTGTCTAACCATATTTATGGTATACAAAAGTCAAGAACATGAATTTAGGAGAAAAAAAGTGCTTTGCTTGCAGAAAATTATGGAGATGAAAATCTAACATTGAAGCTGGAATAACTATTTTTTAGAAAACCACCCCTAGGGCAGGGCAGGTGGCCAATAATAGTGTTAAAATAGATCATTCTCGACCATTGATTCATTGTCGTGTGTCGACCATTGATCATTGTCGCCCATCGTTCGAAAAAGAAGCCCCGTATCTACGAAACTACTCAACAGACTAACGTCGTTCTTGCCCTCAACACGCATCTTGCCTTTCTAAGCTTATTTTCATCGAAAACGATTTTTCGCATTTTTGTGACTGAAGTGGTTTCTCCACTCACCGATTCAATTATTTCATTAATTAGAAAATTTCCCCAAATGTGTTTCAAATTTGGAGACATGTCCTCAATTTTATGTTCAAAAATATTGTCAATTTAATTTGACTGAAAAATTTGATAGATTTTGGGCAAATTTAAACACCTATTTGTAGGAATTCTTTTTTAGAAATTGGCAACACTTTTTGAGATGAGAAAAGCATATTTGTTGTTGTTTGAGGAAGTCATGTTTTTTTTTTTTTTTTTTTTTTCATTGATCTCAGCCAAGTGTTTTTTAACATGTGAAATCCTATTTTAAAAGTTTTTGAATGTTTTAGATTGTCTTGGTGACAGCGTTTGCTTGATTTTGAATTCGTTTAAACAGATGCACTTGATTTCAATGTTGTTGGATCGTAACTTTTATTTCGATTGTTTTGGAACATTTGTTTTATTTTTGTCATAAATCCATAAGCTTTTGTTTAATTTTGAAGTATTTTAGATTGTTTTTGGTGACATGTTTTTGTCATAAGCGTTTATTTAATTTTGAATTCATTTAACCGGATGGATTTTAATTTCAACAATGTTGGATTTCATAGCTTTTATTTAGGCTAATTTGGTGTTGTTTATTTTGTTTTTGTCATAAATCTATAATTACTAGCTGGCAGACAACCCGCAGGTTGCAAATTTCGGTTGCAAAGAGGATCGTGTGCCGCAGGTTGCACAAGTCAGTCGCAAAGCAGCCAGTGTGCTTTAGGTTGCACATTTTGGCTGCAAAGCGGCCATCGTCGACCAAAACTGGTTAGTTTTAAAGTAATTTTGTACTTTTTGTGATTATGTTAGGTTAATTAGAGTTTCATCATCTAAAAATAAATTGAAATGAAATCCATTTAATAAGTAGATTTTTTATAAATTTGCACTTGAATTTCAAATTTTGGGTTATTGAAGAAAAAAATTCAATTTTCGCGAAAACTATTAATTTTTGGCCATACGTATGGGGGTTAAAATTGTAGCATTTTGGTTCCCCTATCACGTCTTAAATGGAATATATTGAGTTACCAGTAACCCTTTACATATTAGGGAGCTGGGAAATATGGAATTTACAGTTTCTTGAAATGTTACAAAGTTTAGGGGAAAAATGGGAATTGGGGCAATAGTTTAAACTGTAAAGTGAAAGAGAGCAGGGGGGAAAAAAGGGAGAAACGATTGTTTTTTCTGTCTGCAAGTAGCTGAATACTACAGAGCCATCACCATGAAAAAGAAAACATTCACTTGCTAAGCCATAAAAGGGGGAGGGGAAGAAATTTGACAATCTTTTAAAGTGCTATTAAATGTTATATCGCAGAGTGAATTATATTATAGAAAACATAATTACCTTTGCATCTTTCAAGTAAAATACAATAGTGTAACAAAATAATAACACTTGCTTACTTCTTACATACATTTAAAGGTATGGACTAAGTAGGTAATAAAAAATAAAACAAAATTGAAAGTGTTATTTTCTGTCTTTTTGGGGTCATCCCTGGTACTCTTTCAGGCTACTCCACAGATAATACTCTTAAATCTTTGGAATGTTAAGGTGGGAAAGTGGATCAAACTCAGTAGACCTATTTGCATAAGCCCTTCTACTGGCATTTTAACATTTGTTCCCAATTTGTGCTTTTAATATTAGCATTTTTATTTAAGGATTCACCAGTTCGGTTCTATTTTAGAGTATGTTCAGAGCAAACAACAGACAAGATTTTTCGGCATGGCCCAAGCATTTTGGGATTCTAAAATGTGGCTTTTAGATTATAGAAATATGTTTTATTAAAAATATTAACTGCTAGAATAATTAGTGGAAGCGTATTTTTGGGGGAAGGGGGTAATCTTTTGAGATCTGCAACTGTGTGAACAGAAAGCTTTAAAAAGTCTTGAAAAAGGTCGAAAACCATTCTTCCTGCTCATTACTGATATCAAAGAAAATAAGGGGTCTTCTGCACCTTTTTGAAGCTTTTGATTTCCCATAATGTAAATGTACTCCATGCTGCTTTTGAATGATCAACTTTTACGAGGAAGAAAATAATGCTATCCTCTTAGTAGCTGCTTCAAGTGCAGATGATGCATTCATTCTCTGTTACTTACATAAAAATAAAACTAAATGCAGTTTGGCTTGTTCATTTTTTTTTATTTTTTATTTATATATTTTTTCCAAAGAATACAGTGATAAAGAAAAAGTTATGTTTCATAGTAAATCTCTTTGTAGCAGATCAGACCTCCCCCCCCCCTCACCCAAAAAAAAAGGAAAACTTCCATTAAAGTCTGTGCATTTGTAGATGATATCCTAAAATCCAGAAAATTATGAAATGCAGAATGGTTGCAGTCCCAAGTATTTTGGACCCTAGTGGTTCTCAATATGGGGGCCATAGAAGAATTTCAAGGAAAGCGAGTTTTTTTTTAAGTAAAATTATCTATAATTTACTCATTTTGCAGTCGAAATAAAACTGTAAAACATTTTGTACATACAAACACAATAATTAACGGAAATGTAAAAATCCAATAACTATCATGCATCTGCCAATGCTGCAAGAGCTTAAGAATGGTTTCTCACTTAGCTACTTTCCCTTTGTTATTAATTTTTCCCTTTCCCCTTCACAATTCTTCTGCGCATTTTCCCTTTCTCCTTGACATATGCGTGCCAATGTCATTCTGATTCATACAATTCATCTCTGCGTGTGAATGTAGTAGCTTTGAGCTGCCATTTCTGTTGTAATTCTTGAAGCCCTAGCAGGTTGTTTTAATCTCATTAAAAAGTGGAATTGACAATTTTTAAGTTGGTGTTGTAAGAACAGAAAATGGCTAACTTACTACAAAAGGAAAGTCTATATAATGATGATTATATTAAATATGGATTTACCATCAGTGAGAAAAACGGCAGTCATTTACTTCAGTGTTATTTGCTGTGCTGCTCTGAGTAATTACGCAATGTGGCCTTGACAACTGAAACGACATTTGACTAGAAATCATTTTGCTCTAAAAGACAGGCCTACTGACTTTTTATTGCCAAGAGAACCTGTTTTAAACAATTAAAAATTGATTTCACTAAAAGTTTTCGAATGTATAGAAAGCGTTTGATGCTTCTTATAACATTGCCTCATTGATAGTAAGAGAAAAAAAAAACTTGTAGAATTGGTGAGCCACTATTAAAACCTTGTTTACTTACTACACTGTTAAGACAGCTGTAAAAAACTGCTGTATCAAACAACACAATAAAAAGGAAAATGGATGAAATGGTTCTGTATTTGAAAATTCAAGGAGTGCAAAATAAATAAATAAATAAATGAAAAATAAAAAAGCTCCCCACTCCTTTTCTTTGCGGTGTTGAAGAATCAATCAGCATTTCAAAACATGCAATATGCAGTTGTTATTTTGCAACCAATTTATTGAAAGGAACTGGATTCTAGGGTTGGCAAGTTTTTGACACATGAGAGTTTTTGATGGTTTTAACCATGGTTTAAGCTGTCATGTCAAAAACTTCAAATATTGTGTGGGGAAAATGAACCCAAATACTAAGTGTTATTTTAATGTAAAATAGTTTGTACTTTAATATCTGGAATGAAATAAACAGTTAATATTTAGTAAAATAAAGCACTATAATCAACAAAAATGCTTGCTTTGTTTATATTATCAGGGTTATTTCATTTTTAAGAAGATAAGAGAATTATGTGTTTTATAAGAATGTACTTATATAGTCATTGCATTTAAGTTACGAAATTATTTACTAATTCTATTTTGAATGGGAAACTTTAGTATACTGATAATTACAGGTTCTGATCTTTATTTATTTATTTTAAATGATTGAAAATACTATGTTATTGGCTGTTGCTTAAAGCATTTTCAATTTAAGTATTTGGATTAAATAAAACATAAACTTAATGTTTGCTTCTAGGAAATGTTCAGCCATACTTTAGTTTGAAAAACTGAGGAACATTATTTATATAATTATATTGTATGCATTCAATCGCTAAATTTGTATCATATAAATGGTGTTAAACTAATTATTCTTAATGAGCACAACTTATGTGCTAGCATAATTGTTTTTTTAAATATAATTAATTATATAGTTTAATGCAAAATGTAAATATACTGCATAATTAGTTTACTCTTTCTTTTATGGATTAGTTTTTGACAGTGTTTGATGGTTTAAACCATTTTAGATGCTGTTCATATCAAAAACCAGTTTTTGACATCAAAAAACCAATCCTGGTAGATTCTTAGGGGGAATATAGTTATTCTATATTTTCTCTCAATAGCCTGCTTCAGTTTCAAATTACGACTGTGCTACTTGCATTGACTACATATATTGGGGGCAGGGGGGAGGAGTGACCTCAAATCAGTGTTCAGAGGCAGGCACAGAGCCTGAAAGGTTGAGAACCCATGCTCTACTGATTGGTTCTGTGAATTTTGAATTACAAAAAAGTTGCTACAGCTCAACAACTGAATTTTTAATAATTTAAAATAAACTGAATTCATTTCAATTTACAAATTACTAAAAATATACTTGAGATAGTCACTTATTTATTAAGTAATCAAAGAAATTTCACATCAAACTAGAAATTTTCTGTATAAGGCTATTTTATAACGGATACTTTATAAAGCTTAAAAATAAATAATACTACCTCTTGTGAAAATTTGCATCCTAAGGTAGCCCAACCAACCTGCATAACTCCTTTAGATCCAAGCATTAATTCATATTGCCATTTACCTGAAAGATATTTTTACTTTTGATACAAATTCTACAATAACAATAAAACATTTATTTAAAAAAAGTAATAATAATAAAAACAAACCTTTATAAACACAGCAGTTTGCTCGAATAGAACTAAAATTACTTTGACTTGACAGCTAAAAAATAAAATAATTATAACTTGCAATTAGATCCAATTTTATCCATAAAAAAGGAATTCCTTTTTTCTAAGATTTAAAAATGACATTTAATAAGCACAAGAAATGACATTTAATAAGCATAAGAAATATTTCTATTACACACTATAAGCACATAATGTAAAACAAAACCAAACAAAAAGTTTGGAAAATAACATATGCAATAAGTAATTTTGAACATTTGTTTGAAGTAGGCAGATCCCACAAACAAAGTTATTTTAAGAGAAATTACACCAAATATGGTGGTTATGATATTTAAAAAAAAAAATTAAATAAATAAAGCTCGACCGCAAATGTAAAATGATGGTCATTAAATTAATGGCAAAAAGAATGGACTAGATTACATTCCCAACAATTACTAATACAGCAATTAGAAAATATGAAGCACTAAATTTGTGAAAATTAGCATTAACTTGTTTTAATAGTCCATAAGGAGCTAAGTGTAAGTAAAGAAAATGAAAGTCTTTATGTAAGTAAAGAAAATGAAAGTCAGCTGACAGAGTAACCAGGGTGGGTGTAGCCACCCTGGCCACCCAAACATGTAAAATAATTAAAAAATAATAATTATAATAAAAAATTTGATACTTTGTACATGTGTTTATTATGTTATATACAAATGAAAAAAAATAGTCAGCTGACTTTATTGCGGTGGACTATACACCAGCTGCCGATGATGATCTGCAATTTGGCTGTATAGTGGAGGATCGTACGTCAACATGTAAAGAATACCAGTTAAGTAAAATAATAATAAAAAAGCTGAAAATTGGTGACGTGGCAGTTAACTTTATCAGTTTTATGGAAAATAAAATAGTCCGCTGAGTTTTTTGTGGTGGAAGTTAGCGATTGAAAGTTACAGTGTCTAGCTAGAAGTACAGGGGCCTGATGTATTTCACTTGCATCAGCTGATCACTTTTACATCACGAAAAATTCAGCGAACAACGTCTTTCAGGTAACTCGTGTTCAACAGCTGAGCTAAAAATAAATTACAAATAACTTGAGGTACGAAATTTTCGTTTTTACGAAATAAATTCAAATTTAAGCGAAATTTTCTTCGTTGTTCACGTATAGGGGAAGATGGCCCAAAATGATTGCCTTAAGAGGAAAACTTACACAAAATAACATAAATGTAAAATAAAATTGACCCTTTGCCACAATATTTTACACTATATTTTGCATCATAAACATATTTTAATAATACTTTAAGTTCAAATTGAGTAACTGAAAAAAATAAAAAAATAAATAAAAATAGAATTTTGAAGAGTCCAAAGGATCATTTTACCCTCATCCATGGACAAAATGATCCTTTCATTTGAAAATTATTGCAAATTGTTTTTTATTGGCAGAATAAAAGATGTAAAAGTAATTATGACTATACATAATGAAATAAAATAAGTTTTACAATCATATAGTATGCATAATTTATTTTATGAAAATTTTAAAATAGAAAAGTGTCACAAACAATGAATGGAATATTTCAAAATTATAATTAAAAAATTGTGGCCTACAATAAATGCAGAAATGAATTAAATAATTTAATGGGGAGCCATGCATTTTGAGAACGTTTGAAGGGCTGCCATGATGACTAGGGCCCAGTACTGGAGTTTCTTCAGTCGATGGATCATTTTACCCGGCAGTATGGCTGTCCACTTTAGTTCACAATACTGGAATTCACTGATAAATTTAAGTAAAATTTATTTGCTTCTACCAGTAGTGCATACATAAAAAGAATATTTTAACTTTTACATTTTAAGTAACATTTTTAATGTATGTATATGTAAAGATATTTTTTATGTACGTATATTTAGTCTTTGTAAATTATAAATTAATTATTAAAAAATACTTTAATGATTTGTGAAACATGTTTGCAATTTATTGTCCTTTTTGAGAATAATCGTAGTTTCATTCATTGCATGCTATTGTATTAGCTTTTATATCAACAATTAAAATTACTACATGTTTTTTAATTAAAAAAATACTTCTTGTTAAAGCGCAATATTGATGGCAACATCTATTGATTTAATATACAATTATTTCTCCATCCTTTTTGTGAATAATCATATTTTTGTTCACTGCAAACAATTATACTAATTTTTTGTATTAGCAATTTAAGTTTAAAATTACTACATATTTTCAATAAACAAAAGATTATTTTGCCAAAATATTTCTTAATCTTTTGCATGCATTGTTATTTTTCAACCAAGATTACCTCACAGACTATTTTGGTATTTTTAAATCTGCACTGCAGACTAATACAAAATATTTTGCAACAGGGTCCTCATCTAGGCTGTCCCTCCATCTTTTCTTAGGTCTTCCACAGAAAGTAGTAGTACTGAAGACCTTAAAAGCTGTGTGAATGTCCTATAGAAATTAAAAATTTTCACTATGCTTCTCCATTTGATCAAATCTTTTTGACAAAGAACCAATTGCTTGATCAAATACAACACATACATATTTACTTCGAAAAAAGTCTTTCCTGCTTTCACAGATTAATTTTCATTTGCGTAAGAAAATTTCTTCTTTCTTTACCTTGACTTGATGAAGTATTTTCATAACCACAAAGAAAAAAAATACACTTTTTTCCCCGTTAAGGAAAAAGTCCTTGATATTCTTTAGGTGGGTACAGGGATGGTCGCAAAATCTTAAAAAACTGATATTGATACTATGAATGACTGTTAAAGGCAAACAGGTTTTCTTTTGTAATATTAAAAATATATAACAACTTATCCCATGGATAAGGCACATCTTCTTGCTTAATAGAGATGAGAAAGGCTCAGCCCGAGCCCGAGCCGGGCTCTGTAATTCACAATTGCATTCAAGCTCGGGCTCGTGAAATATTTATCCTTTGTTGATAATATACTCCTTGAAACAGATTTTAAAAAGTGATTCATGGGATAAATAGACGTACTTATTAAAAAAAAATAACGGCACGGCCGCCTAGAAGGTGTGTGAAACTCTTTGGATATTTCAGAACAGCGGCTTATATTGCTTAGTTAGTCATGAGATGGGACATTATTTCATAAACATGGATATAAAGAATTAGAAAGTGCATTAAAAATTTGCAACTATATTTGTCTTTAATTTGCACAAACGGCAAAATTTATTGTATCCTATCAATGAAGTAATTGAATTTTATTTAGGTGAAATTTCGGGCTTGGGCAGGCTAGGAATTAAAGTCCTCGGGCTCGGGCTTTAGAAAATGAGCCCGAACTCATCTCTATTGCTTAGTGCCGCATGTGACCTCATCTGTTGAATGGGCCTTTGACTGGCCTTGATAGCGGCCCACTTGCCCCTTCAAAGAAATTTGTCTCAATGCTTGAAAGTTCATTTGGAATAATGAGAGATATTGTACCATAAAAGTATGATGCAAAGCATAAATTACATCAAAGGCCACTTTTTACATTATAAGAAAACATTTGTTTACAGTAGCAGTAAAACTATTTGCAATACCAATCAAACTAGTAAATTTATTAATAAGAGTATCATACCCCTAGTCTATCTCTATCAATGACTAAACTACCAACATTGCTTGAAACATCAAATATGACTTTATCAGGTCCAATGATGCCTGTAAACAAATAACATTGTGAATATATAGTAAAAAATTAATGGAATATACAAGAATGAAAAATATACATGTTCATGCTAAATAACATGATATACAGTAGATCTTTATAACGCAAACCTCGAAAAGCAAGGTTTTGCATTATATAGATCATTCATTTATATCATTAAACTTCCCTAGTAAACATATTAAAATATAGCTGGAACACATAAATATAATGCTTAAAAATAATTTTTAAATACAAATACTACTTTCAAAACAAAAATATGTAGTTTATTTATTTACAGAAAAAAAAAACTGAAATTACTAAAAGGATTAAAATTTGCTTGTTAAACAATATATTGATTTTGATTTGTTTTAGAATTTGCAATCTCTCAACAAATAACTTTTCTTGTAGCCTATGAACAGTTAATAATTCTACTTTGATTATACAGTCTTGTGTTTCTAGGAATTTAAAATACTGATCTCATGGAAATTTCTTCAGATACTGAAGGTTTTTCAACTTCCTCTCCAGCATTTGATTCTGTTTCAGAATTATTTTTCTCTGGTTTTGAAATAGAGGAAATTATTTCAGCACTGGTCAAATGATTAACAATTTGTGACATGCAGGTTTGCAAACTGAGTACTTCCATTTTGTGCACAATGCATTAGTTCAGCAGTTTTGATTTTAACTAATGATGGCTTAAATCAAGTTCCAAAACTCAGTTTTAAAATAGTGTTAAATTGAGAAAACTCTTTCTCACCTCGTTTAAAAGTACTTTACTGCTAAGTTGAGACATTCATTGGGAAGAGAGGGGGGGCGGATAGGGGGCATGTGCCTCCCCCAACTTTGTTTAGAAAACCATTCACTTTAAAATCTTTTTTCTTTCAAAACTTAAAGAAGCATAGCTATTATTACTTTAGAATATATTATGTGCATTCCCCCATGCGCGTGCACGCACACACACACTTAAACAAAAAAAAAAACTTTAGATGATGCTACACCTATGATTTAGGAAGCCAAAAAACAGTGTACGATTTAATATAAAACAAAGCCGTGTTTTTAATTTACACAGAGGAATATCTGATCCTACTAATATATAAATGTCAATGTTTGTATGTATGTTTGTTACTCTTTCACACTGAAAGAGTTTAGCGGATTTAGATGAAATTTGGAATAAAAACAGTTAAAGTCCTGGATTAACAAATAAGCTACTGTTTATTGTGAAAAAGAAAAAAAAAAAAAAAACACTGTTCCTATAATATACAAAAAACTATTTTTTATCCATAAAAAAGAATACAACTGAGTTTTTATTTTACAAAGCCGTCGACAGATGGCACAAACTTGTAGAATACGCAGTTTTCTTTAAATAAAACATCAGATTTCCTTTTCGCAGGCGAATTTGAAATAATTGTTAGACAGTTTCATTTTATGTTATGAAATCTTAATTGAATGAGTCATGTGACAAACCATCAGCATGCTTTTTTTCACGGCATGCAAAAATACAGCCTTTTTTAACAAGTAGACCTGCAGTATTTAATATACATTTGTAAAAAACCCACTGTAGCAGATGACAAAATAATATTTTATCATCTGCTACATTTGACTTGGATAAAGAATACACCTGAATAAGATTTTGAAACTTTCATTCAGTTGGAATTGTTCATTTTCTGTGCAACTTCTTCCTATTCTGTTCCTGATGTATTACATCCAGAAAAAGGATGCTAGAAATATCAGTTTTAATTTTGTTTAATCCCACTCATGAATAATGATACATTTTTCCAACTTAAAGGAAAAAGGAAAGAAAATAGGGAAGACGTATGGATTATGATACGCTTTTAATACATAGCACTTTAGTGCATATATAAAATCTGAAGTGTTTCAGATTTTCTTCCTTTTTTCTCTGTTTTTGGATAGTGGCCAATATATCCAGAAGCTCTTCAGAATTAATATAGGATGAAAATAATTTGTACCTTTTTGTAGGTTTTTATCATTAAACCATCTTATTTTTGTAACCAGGGGGCAGCCTGACACAGTAAGAAAGGTAAGCATCGCATCGAGGCAGTGGTGGATTGAGAAATTTTTGGGGGAGGGGCTAAATTTTTAAAAAAGCTTATCTCACCCAAATAAAATTTACTATGAATCAAAATTTTAGTCTAAACCAATGTGCATGCTTTTGGGAGGATCTAAGTTATAAAATATGATCATTTTAGCTATGTAAAGTGTATAAGAAGCAGAATGTTACCCTTTAGAAATCTCTTTTGGCGGGCTGAAGCCTCCTAGTCCCTCCCCTGGATCAGCTACTGCATCAGGGAGCTGGCTTTGATGGGGCGTCATTTCGAACTCAAAAACTATGTAGAGCATAAAATGGGGCATCCTTTTACGTTAGCAGGGGGGGCGCCACTTACCCTAAGGCCGCCCCTGTTTATAACCATCTTAATTTTAAATTCCATTCAGAATCTGAGAGATTTCAGTGCCAAGGAAGCCGGTGAAAAACAGGATTCTCCTTGAACAAGATTTATTAAGATGCCAAACCAACTGGTCGCCGGAGGCGGCTAGTTATCTATTATATAAATGAGAAAGTTTGTTTGTTTGTTCATCCACTAACTACTCCTACACCGTTCGACCGATCGGCTTGAAATTTTGCACATATACGTAAAACGGCATAGAATAGTCTGTAGTCAACTTTAAAATTCTGAAAACTCAATTGTTCTACGATTTTTTTCAAATTTTTTGATAATTTTCACCTTCAGAAAATGTTTTTAATTGTCTAAAATAGGGATCATGTGATATACCATATATATGCTGGCGACAGACATAACTGTAAAAAGTAGCATATTATAAATGAAATGACGTCATTTTGATGTCACGCGTTTGAAAATTACATTAGAAATTTTAATATTGTGTAAAAAAAATAATCATGTGGCATACCATCTATATGCTGGAGTAAGACATAACTGTAAACAAAGTGCGATATCATAAATTAAATCTATGTCATTTTGATGTGACGAGTTTAAAAATGCAATAGAAATCCTGATTAAGTTACCAAGCTCAGACAAAATATTACACCACGAGCGAAATAATAAACTTATAGATTATCAAATGCTGTAGGAAAGTAAAATAACTTGAGTTTGGTTTTTTTTTCCCTTTCTTTCACTAATTAATGTTAGGTATCACAACTGACAATGATGCAATTTTGACGTCATTAGTTTAAAAAAATGAGTTTGAAATCTACGTAAATATTTTCTACTATAAAAATTTAAAAGTATTTTGTTTAATGCATGAGCTACCCTTGACAATTTCTGAGCACTATATTTTTCCAGCAACCATAATAACCAGGGGTGGCTCCAATGGGGGGTCCGGGGGGGGACGTGCCCCCCCCCCCCCCCCCCGTCGGGGAACTTGTGACCCCCCATCGGGCTATTTGATTAATTCGTCGGGGAATTTTCATAAGAAGAAATCTATATTTTGGCTGAGTTTTAATTTTGATTGTGCGATTTTAAAAAAGTTAATTTTGTAGAAAAGTACAATATGGGTGTGTGTGGTCGGGATGGGGAAGACAGTGACCGTTAATTAGACCATTCGGGTAGATAAAAAATTTCGAGGGAAGGGAAGTATGGCTTTTCTTACACAAGCAAATGGGGGATGTTCTTTTTTCCAGAAATACGGTTTTTGTACTTTTATTGGTCCTCAATGACAGAATGATGAGAAAGAAATGGTTCGTCGAAATATCCCGTGTATTTTTATTTTTTCTTCGCAAACCCATAGTACATCACTTTTCCAACACTTGTTATTGTGCATTGTGCCAGTGAGTTAGACAAAGTTTAGAATAGTGGGCATTTTTTTTTCTTGTTACGGCAGCATAGCATATCATTGTGAAGTGTATAAAAGTTTAATTTCACTTTTGGCTTTATGTTTCCTAAAAAAAACATCGGTTGTGCCAAAAGCACAAGATATAAAGTACAGTGTGCTTTATGTCGGGATATTTTTGATAATGATTATGTAAAAAAAAAAAAAAAAAAAAAAAAAAAAAAAAAAAAAAAACCATAGGATAACTAAGCATTCAGATCTTCATAAACAAAATCGACTGGGGCCTGTTCAATTACCAAATGGAATTAAGAGAAAGAATCCTTGAGATATTTATTCTTGCTCTTCGAATGTATGTTTATCTACGGAATTAGAGAAAGAAAACCCTTCAAGTTCATCAGATCCACAAACTTCAAGTGAGTTATATGTAAATTACATTCATATATTATATTTTAAATGTGTTTAAAAGCTTTAATGTTATTATTTAAAATATAGTCAGTTTATTTCTCTAAAGCATTGAATTATATCTTCTAAGCACTTGCTTTTTGTCATGCATTTGTACAAATATACTATGCCCAAGGGCGGATCCAGAAATATTTTTCAGGAAGGGTGCAAAGCTTGAATACCAATTCAGAATTGCATGAACATGCAATTTTATTTGAAGCGTATTTTTACTAGTGTAAATATTTTCCTCTCGAGGAATTCGCGCCCCCTGTGCCCTCGCCCTAAAACCACACTTGCCCCTCACCCCCCCCCCTTATAAAAAAGAATTGAAACTAGTTTGAGCACAAATTTTGAATGAACACATTCTGCGTTATTTAAAAATAAAAATAATTTTAAAATAAGGCACATATTTCAAAAACTGAGTCACTTGTTCTGTCTCAGAAATTTTAAAATACTATAAAGTTTATTTATTAACAGCATTTTAATGATACATATATATCATTAAATGTCCTTAGACATGGATGCTCGTAATGGTTTGGAGTGCACTTTTAATCATGGCTGCGGACCCAGAGTCATAACTTTTTTACTTGAAGCTGTAGTAGAAGTCGGACTTTTTGACCTCACATTTTGATTCTATGAAATGTTTTACAACATTATTGTATTTTAAGTTATATTAACTGTCTGAGTACTCTATGAATTAATCTAAATTTTCTCCTAATTGGTCTTTTAAACAATATGAGTACTTTTAAATGTGCTCTTGCTTTTAAACCATTGATAAGTAGCATGTTGTTCACCCCATAATATGTCATTCCCGCTAAATTACAGGACAGGATATACATTTTAAAAATATATTCTTTCGTTGCAATTTCGAATTGTTTGGTATATTTATCAAATACGATTTAGTAATTGGAGTGAGGATGAAAGGTATGTCTTTATAAACTTTCAAATTGCATTAATGCAAATTTAAATTAAACACAGATTTAATGTAATTGTATGTAAATTAACAGTATTTTAATTCACGAGTCAAAAGCTTTTGTGTCATAAATGTAAAATAAAATTTCCCATTGTATTACTTTTATTCATAGAGCTACAAAATTTATAAGTCTTAATTGATATTTTTAAAAGAGATTTACGACTTGGGCGATAAGAAGTTTCGGATTTTGTTTACTACGGAAACTTTTTAAAATGTATATTTAATTGTGTAAAAATTTGACATGACAAAATATTTATAAAATTATTTTACAGTTATTCATCTCTGGCATTCAAAATATGTATAAACCTATGAATATTTAAACGCTTTAACTAAAAATTTTCATTTTAATTAGAAATATTTTAAACTGGTCGTATTTTATTTATTTATAAGTTAGTGTGTTATGCAAAGTATTCTATGTCTTTAAGATTATTTTATCACAGTAATCCTTACTTGAACTCTTATAACTGTTGAGAAAGTAAGAAGATATTTTTATAACTAAGTGGTTAATTAGATAATTTATTTTTTTTATTAGATCTTCCGAATAAAAAAAAATAGTACTTTTCTGTTTCTTAGATGGCAAATTTGAATAAATTCTAATTATACTTTTTATTTATAAATAGATTCAATCGAACACAATATGCACGATTTAATCTTTAATTTTATAAAAATTTAGCAGTAAGATTTGTTTTTATTTTTATTTTTTTGTAATTTAAGAATTAGTCAAATACATAGTTTGTTTATTTGGTAACATACTTTATACATATACAACGAGTGAGAATTTGCACTATATAGAGAAATCTAACTGGATTAACCGGCCCTCTTTAGCTGAGAGTTCATAGCTATGCACACCAAGAAGATTAACAGCTGCAAGGGAATTAGAATTTATTACATTTTGCTTGGGGTAAAAAAAGAAAAGTTAATTTAAAAAAATTAAATAATAATAATAATCAGCTCCTCTGATAGACCAAAGCCCTCTCCAGTCCAGTATGAAGATGGCTGTGGATAGATCTAAAAACGGAATATAAGTTAAAGAAAACTGATTAATCTTGACTGACAATTTAATTTTTATATTGTTGTGGAAAAAATAACTAACTTTTGTGAATTTTAATTCAGTTATTTTACTGCAAAGTAAATAAAAATTATGGTATACAGCGTCTATATCGTCTTCCGAAATTTTCCCTTTTATCCTGTAAAATAAGTAAATAAAATAAATACAATAAAAGTTTTATATTTGCGTGTAGATTTGTATGTTATATACAGTGGCGTTTCGTAAGCCACCGCAACTTCCCATACAAATCGCTATTGAATCCATGGATGGCACCAGCATTAATATAAACTATTAAAATAAACTAATAGTATATGTTCTAAACTGATTTTTGAGTTACAGAATTATATGTATCAGAATTCAACTCTAAAACTTTTAAACATATTAATTTTATGTTTGCTAGTCGCCTTATTAATTAAACTCTTTTTCGTTAATGTTGAAATTTTAAAAGTGACACTTTCACTATGAATTATTAGTAAATGAGCTTGCTTTATAAAATTATTCATCACGTTTGTGGAAACCTCGTTCAAATCTATCTTGGAGTATTACAAAAAAGTTAATTTTTATCAAGGTTAGTTTCGCTAAAAATAATTATTTTTTTGTGTGTCTTGGCAAATTATAAGCTGTCCGATTATATTTTTCTGACGATATTTTTTATTTTATTTTATTTTAGATTTTAAAAGAAAGTGGCTTCAAAGATCAGTTAATTTTCTTCATGAGAGCTTGACTTTATAAAAAAAATTAATAGCGCATATATTTGCGTTCTCTTTCGGAGATTTTTATAATTTATTATTATTATTATTATTAACTGAAGCTCCCAGGGGGTACATTTCACAACAATTCTTTTCGAAATTGAGATACGGTGCCATCTTTTAGCTTTCAATAAGTACTATCACCACATGAATTATTATTGAAGTAGAATCATTTTAAAGCTGTAGAAACAAGCACTAAAGTTTCGGTATGCCACTTTACTGCGCGCCTTCAAAGTCATTTTTCTCAAAAGAAAATTTTTGTTGTAAAGTGGTTCTACCTATAAACATTTCAGTTGCATATTTCTCACTTTATTGTGATTTAAAATATTAATATTACATAAATTAACAATTCGATTAAAATTTTTTACAGTAAAACATGTTAACCAGAAACACTAGACTTTTTGAGATAACGAGTTGAAATTAAAGGGAATCAGTTTGTAAATGGAAATGTAGATTACGGCTAATTATCTACGCTAGGGATCTAGGCCGGGGGTTAGGTCGGCGGACGCGACCTAGTGCCGAACCAGGCACCTTCCGTCTCCCAGTTCAAAGCGCTAGCGCTATGCCACTGGTGGGGTGGGATTCAATTTGTAAGGGAAAACACATTTAATGAGATATCAAGAATTTCGATGTTCGAAATATCGAAGTTAAACTGTAATTAAATTTACATATATCTCTTAATTTTATAAAAATAACTGCAATTTGTGTAAAAGCGTGCAAATTTAGAAAATAAATTTTCAGTGAATTTACAGCAATATTCTTGCACAAAAAACTTTTGTTTCTGACATTTTTTCTGCGAGAAAAAAAAAATGCGTAGAACTTTCTTCGCTGAACTTTTTTCAAAGAATTTCATTCATATGAAATATTTTAAGCGTTAACCTGAAGAACTCTTAAAAGTAACTTTCGAGATTTTACAGAAACGTGCAAGGCCGTTACCAGGGGGAGGATCATGTGGGTTTGACCCCCCCCCCCCTCCAAAATTTCAGTAAATGCATTATCAGTTTATTTGCGTTGATTCTAGAGATCAGTTAATTTAATTTTAGCACTACAGATCCCCTCCACCCACAGAAATTTTTTGCTTGCTGAGGCCTTGGGGAAATATTTGTGTAATGTAAAAGGATTTTGAGATACGTTAATTAGGGTCAGTTTAAATAATAATCTACCAGGAAAGATTGTGCAGTGGTTTTCGAAAATATCCGGGGCCTGGGTGTCCGATAATGTATGTCGATACGATTTCTGGAAATATTTCACAAAACAAAACATTATATTGTCCTCCATCTCCTCTAAACTTATCTGTACCCTGGATATTTTAGTTTAGAAAATGATTTATTGTGAACAAATCACTTTCTAAAGTAAAATATTTTCAAGTGGTGCAAATAGTTGCAAATTTCCATATCATACTTGGTGACAAAAATGTCATAAAAGAGGGAGGTCAAAGCCCCCTCTTGGATACGCCACTTAGCATATGTACATGTGTATTTGTGCCCCCTCGTCGGGGAGTTATGACCCCCCGTCAGGGAAAGTCTAGCGCCACCACTGATAATAACGAAAGGAAACTTGAAAATTTTAAAATCGTGAGAAATTCAAAAAGGGCCACTAGGGGGGAAAATACTAATTAACATAAAACACAGTATTCGTTATGGGCTTGACAACAGCTGCAATATATATCGACAAATTTGACGCCAAGTTTTGACGACTTTTGGCAGTATATATATATGTAAAGAATGGGCCTTACGCCATCCCTTGTTGGAATGATTGACGCAAATCCATTGGGGTTCTAGGTTAAATAGTTTATTTCAAAATTCGGACAGAGGGCAGGAGTCAGGCCGGCGACCTTTTAGCTCCGGGGCTATCTTCGTACATCGCAGTCTAACGGCTGACGATGTAACGTACATCGCAGTCTAAAGCTGGTAGCTCCTGCAAAAGCTTCACGTTCAAAACTCCTAAAAGCTAAGCTAAAAGCTCCCAAAATTCCCGCGCTCTTGTTTAAATACTCCTTAGTTACCACACCTGCTGGCAGGGTGCAGCACGATTGCGAAGGCGTTACTCTCAAATGTAATTAGTTAACTCGATTGTCAATCAAGACATGAGAAACACCTGCTTACCCAGGAGTTCTAAAAGCACGTAGTAATGAAAACCACAGAAAACCGAAGATCCTGCTGAATCAACAATTTTCTCCTTATGGAACTTCAAAAAACGTCTCTGAGCGTAATATTTGTGTGGCCGAGAAACAAACTTTACAGTAAGAGTAAAAGAGATTAAAGAAGGCTTTTCAAATAAAATTAAATTAAATTAGCAAAGTTTATTTTATTATTACATATATATATATTTATTATGCCCTTTTTTGGATGGATTCTAGAAACTTAGCAGGTTCTTGCACAAAAGTTTCGCCATTAGCAAAATAACTCCGAAAATTGTTTGAAATACTGATTAGCTAGGCATAACCCCAGCATCTCAAAATTCACTTTAATAAGCCCAGTTCCAAGTGAGTTTTTCAACATCGTAAGTTTATATATTACTCCGTTTGAAAACTATGGTGAAAAATAATGAGACTCAACTACCCTGGTAAGAATGTGACATCATAAATTAAAAAACTGCGTGAAATTTGTAAACTCTGCTATACAATTTAACAACCTATTCACAATTTGCGCGATTCTAAATAGCTCCTCGAGATTACACAGTTTGATGTTTTTCACAAGACTGAACCATGAAGGATATAAATATTTGGATTGGTACAGCTTTGATATTTTCCACT